>CM046299.1:14596231-14939860 GCA_025267735.1 Mactra quadrangularis
TTTATTCCATAACATTGCATTTGTCTGGTTTTATGGATCGCCAGATATGTATTTTATTGCATTGACAGTCCGGAAAATAAATATCCACATTGGATAATCAAATTTATAGTATTTGACGTATCTACCACAACAGTAAATCATCAGATAAACGCCTGGTGAAATTATATTATTTGATATTTAGCTAGTATTACATGTCTGGCAGTTGACTTTTAAATATTGTAAAGACATTCACTTCTTTCCACTCTTTTATTGCGTTATTCCCTGAATTATTGTAAGTTGTCTACTGAAAAGCCGTTACGAAGAAAGTTATGATTTCAACATCCTCACCATGTGTTGACTGGCCTTGTTCTCTGAATCCCATTTTTTAAGTCGCATTCAACACATATATAGGTCATATACACGACGGCCAGTTCTTCCTATTATAGGTTTCCTTGACACTTTTTCTATCACCAGTACTAACTTACCCTATCACGAGGCCGACAACTCAAGTATAGGGTATGACCTGCCGCGACCGGGTTTCGAACCCGCGATCTCCGGATTCGAAGTCAGACATGCTAACCACTTCGCCACGGCCGCGGCTCCCATTTTTTGTATTTAGCACAGTGCAAATACTATGTGACAAATACTATGTACACCAGTGACTGCCAACTATCTTTATGTCAACGTAAAGCAGGAAAAAAATACAAGACATTCATAACAGCGCTGTCGATAATTGTTGGATTGGTAACCAACCTTGGTTTGTCTGAGACAGAAACAAAGAATGTATAATCCTAACATGGCAAAGTATTAGCAAGTCAAGACGAGTGTAAACAACGGCAGACACATGTGTTTTAAGTCAGTATGACACAGACTTGTTGCAAGATTAGTTTGCTTGTCAAAGTGGCTAATATTAATTATACCGTTTCCATCAAGTTTCTAAAGAATCAATGATAACGCAGTGTGCATGTCATAATATGAATGTTGATGTTGATTTCCCGTATCTTAATGGTTTTCATTTGCAACCATTAATGTGAACACTAATGATAAGGTTAAATAAACTCGCCTACGGGTATGTTTTACGAGAATACTAAACAATTTTTGAGATCACATTAATTAATGCATGTTGTAGAATTTCCTGCCGAAGAAATTTGCTGTAATATGTGTATGGGAAGATGAAATCTGATAAAATGAAGATGAAATGTGTTAACGCAGTAGACGTTGAAAGGTATAATATGTGTTATTAAACGAATTAAATATCGCCTTAATTATCTTTAGGAGATATACATGTAATGTTGGATTTTTTACCCTAATATTGGTAATGACATGTTTCTATATCTGTGTATTTTTTATCGATATGCCGTCAGTCATTCGCAAAGAAACCAGCACAATCTGACTAATCACTTTGGTATAGAGATCTTTGCTTCTCCAACATTATAGCGTATGTTAATAGTCACATGACGAATGGAAATGTCTCGAAACACAAGTTCAATGACTCAGAAATTTTAATACTATCTCTTTTTCCCGTAGTTATTCATGCATATCATGCACTCATAAAGGCAATTGCATTTCAATATTGGGAACATTTACATGCATAAATGAACCTAATTAAACTGACTAAATAGCAAGCAGAAACCAACCTGATTTTAAAACCAAACATTAGATAATAGAATTTATAAGAATAATACTGATAGTATTATAGCCTAAACAAGTCTCACGAGACGGTTCTAACTAGGTTTCAATTTTTGTTATAAAAGAGGTTTGTATTAGGTCTTCACTAAATAATCTAATATTTCGATGAAATGATAAAAAAGGTTTTTATTTCATTTTCATGCCATTGATGTCATAAACATTAATCACTTGTGTCTTAAATTTGCATAAAAAGAATTATGGCCCAGCATGATATAATTTTCAATCGTTTTCAGAATGAATAATTTGGAATCGCAGTAATAGAAAAACGCCAATCATCATATCTGTACGGGTTATGTCAATTGAAAAAGAAACAAGCAATGACTTTAATGACGTCGTTGAAAAAGCTACAATCGTTGTTATGAACCATCGTCGGCGGGATATGCAAATGACGGCACTTGCTGTTTTAAGTCAATAGCAGAACTGTCTAACAGACAATGGACATGCCCTTTCAAAATTCGTAACGCTGCTCTAAATGACCAACAACCAACAATGCATAATCTAATAATATTTTAGTATTCCCAGCATATTTCGAATCTCAAAATCTAATATTGCATGATATGACGTTGGCCGAAAGACTCATTACAACAAGCCCTACAATGCGTTTTTTTGTGTGTTCAACGGTTCTCGACGAAATGAAACTGCAACATGTAATTACGAAGCTAATACTCTGGAATGGAAACAAATATTGTGCTTCCACTTGCATATATTAATAGTCGTAAAAAGATAGCACTGGCTTAACAATTGAAAAATTGATTTGATTGTTTATGTAATCATGGCATTATAACAATAAAAGGTATACAATGATACTAAAATAGGTTAATTATATTTTCAATACAGTTTGATAATTTTAGTCGAAGAATCTAGCATTTCAACTGGCATAATGAAGAGCCTATTACATAGAATACACCAAATTGTGCCTTAATTATTTTTTCTGTTGCTACGAAAATAGAAAGCAATTATAAGAAGTGTGAAATGTGCCTTTTATAATGAAAAAAAAAGGAATTAAAACAGTTTCAAATTCCAAGTACTGTTTTGAATGATTAAACATTTAAATTGGAAATAGCAATAGCTTAAACTCAATAAATATTAACAGTTTAGATACCTCGAGAATCGTTTTTGCATACAAAAAATAAAACAAGTAAATGATTAACTAGTAAATGATGTCCAGTTGGAACAAGCTTTAACCTAAATTCAAGCAAGTACTTAGAAGTACAAATAAATTCACACAGTTAACCATATTTCATGGCACATATTACTTCTTTCAGGTTTGCCTTCTTGTAATATTTTCTGTTACTGTGCGTATCTTTATTGTGTCATTGAAATGTTAATGTAGTAAATCGAGTTAAACACTTACTGACACATCAATTTTATCCACTTAAATGCGATGGGGTAAACCCGATAGGTGATTTATTCAGTCATGGAGGAGCGTTATTTTACGCGAAAGCTGCAATTTAATTAATCAAATATGTTTATTTAGATTGCTATCAAAATGAAATAGTTCTGGAAGTCCAAAAAAACAGGCACGAGAATAAGAAAGGGTGTTTTATTGAATATCAATGTAGACAAAATATACCAGACAATAATAGGAAACAACGATTAAATGTTAAGGGAGAGTTAGCGCTAAATCATTATCTTGTTCAAAGTTAACTCAATTATTCGACTTGTTACAAAAATTCAAATTGCTCGGATTGAAGAATCACTAACCAATCTAAACTTAAGGTTCATAAGCAATTAACATTCAATTAATTCATGTTAATGAAATGATTGTTAATTCGATTATGTTAATGTCTAAATTTTATTTTGATGTTAAAAATTAGGATAAAGACAAAGTATAATACAATTATTATTTAGATATTTTCAATATTTGTCAACCTTTATATAGATATATTTCATCCATCAATTGTAACAATGCATTATCGACAGTTGGTTGGTATATTTGATCTTAATAATAATTTGGTTACAATAGGCAGTGTGAAATATTTTTACATGTTATTCAGATATTTCATGTCAATATTAGATATAATTAACGAAACATATTACAATATCACACTGTTCGTGATTATGTCACGTGTTAGGGAACGTGATGTCAGAATTGTGTATACATCCACTGTACAATACGTTCATTTAATATTTCTTCCTCTTAAAAAAAAGGTAGGGCGATTAAGACTTCATCTGGCATGAACAGTTTAATATGAAAGATTCAAATTTAGTAACAAAAATACTTACTAAATTATACTTACACATTGTTTTTCCAAAGTACCAAACACCCCTGGCATAAACATCAACAAGTGCAGTAGGCATACATACTGTTAATACTAATATATCCGCTACACATAAATTCATTAGATATATATTAACTGACGTCTTCATGTTTCTGTTCCAACAAACAACCAGAATGACTAAAAAATTTCCAAACACTCCAAATAGAAATATAACTGCGAAAACTAGAGTAGATGTTATCTTGAAATAAAAAGGAAAATCCGGCGTTTCAGTCGTGTTCACAACAGTCATGTTAAGCGGTATCACCGTTTTGTTGAACCTCGCAATGGCATACACCGGTTCTATCTCGCTCGAATTTAGCATTATAACCATTTGTCTCACGGTAAATAATACACTATGATCAAGTTGTATTGAGATAGTTTACCGAAATTCATCCATTTAAATAAACGCAGATTCACGTTCACATTTCCCAAAACAACATTATTTTAACAATATTCATTTATAATGCTTCACAGCATTCATATGTATGCAATGGAGAATGACATCCATTCTCAATTCAAAATAAAAATTGTATCCGTCTTTCATAGCAGTGATTACAGTTCCTCATATGTATCGGAATTTTTCCAATACAAAAAAAAGACGCAAACCGAGAAGTAAGCACAATATACGACAAGAAGCTTAATAGACGCTAAAAGCTGAAAATGACATTCCTGATGGAGGATAGGAGTTAGAATGCGTGATGATCAAATTGAAGAGGAAGTTTGTTTCTATATGCGGTACATTTTGGGATATGTGTTTTTTAATTATGAAGACGGGATGCAATACATCAAACATTAAATTATTTCCTGTTTTATTAAGTCGTGTGCATAACATAAAAGTAACAATTGAACGTGTTTAATTAGTCGCTGAAATAATTACATTTGTAAAGACTACAAGCACAATCATACCAAACACCTTGAGGGTGCACTTTTCTTTGCGCATTTGACAAATGAAAACAGTATCAAAGATTAGAAGATAAATCGATCTTTTATGGACGCATGAACAGAGTGTGCTGCGCATTTATTGTATGGCACATGTTTTCATCAATATAAAAGGAGTATCTGATCTGGGATTTGAACATCTATCCATGTAGCTACAAATACTTCGAAGAAACAACTGAATTTAAATTCTCAAGTTTAAATGATAAATTGAACTTCAATATACTACTACTAGTACATAGATCAGTTCAGAAAACAATCCAAAGTACTTAGGGTTTAAAAAAAACACTAAACACCATTTCATCTTAGTTAAAGGACAATGAAAAATGTCGCAGATTGTATAGATTTGTATTTAGTTAAGTCACGCAAGAATATTGATTGATTTATCTAATTAAACTTTCTTTTCTGTAATAACATACTTTTTCCATTATCTTATTTACAATGCTTGATAATGTAGTACGTAAATCACTACTCACATCGTTGTCAACTCTAAACTAATGATTTAAATATTATTATCAGAATTCGAAGCTGAAAATATTTGAGGAGATAACTCCATATAGCTAATTGGTCCTGTCGTACGACCCCTGGATTCGTTGTCAGACATCTTATCAATTAAGGTATTCAAATATACTATGTCGAGCTTAGTGATTGGATAAGGGTACAGATCTAATGCTTGTCGTTCTTGCTCGCTTATAGTAATGACAGTCATATTTTACTTGAAACCTGCTAAACAAATTGTCTACATGTTCACATTCTAACGTTTTTCCCTTGGAAAAATAACAGGTCCTACATCAAGTCACTTATACATAAATAAGTGAATTTTCCACTAAAAAATAACAGGGCCTACATCAAGTCACTTATGTATATATAAGTGACTTGATGTAGGCCCTGTTTTTCCAGGGGCAGTGGTATTGGCCGAAGCCAAAGGCGAAGGGCTGATATGATTGTCTCGAAGAAAAGATAACAAGGCCTGTATCAAATCACTTATTCAATGACAATTTTATCAAATAACTAATTACGGACCAGTTTTTTTATATATAATATCCTTGTTTTATCTACCATTCAGAGCGCAGAAATTTGTTATCGAACCAGGGCTAATAAGTATTATTTACCCTATCATATACATGCCCTGTTTTCAATTTAATTAAACAGGTTTTGCAGTATTATTCAGTTAACTTTGCCAATTACAGGGCAAATGACACTAAGCTATTTAATAAACAAAAGGTATAAATGCTTCTGAGTGATTTGAAACTTTTTTCAAAAAAATATATTGACTTTGTTATCCTTTAGATTTCGTATATAGGACATTTTTATAAATATTTGTTTTGGGCTTTGACTTCATCTTTCAAAGCAATACAATAAAAGTCATGGGTGGAATTTCGCATTGATAGTTAAAAGGGATGAATAATGAATAAAACATTTTAAAAAGTAATAACAAGAGTCGATTCGAAATTCTATTGTATTTTTAAGCACTTCTAGATGACATTGTTTTAAAGAACACATTCATCAAATAAATTCCCATTAGTTAAATTACAAAATGACAATGTATTCGTTATATATTACTTATTTTTTGCCAATATCTAAAACGCTTGACAATGATTCTCATTAATATTTCAGGCACTGTTTTAAAAGTTAATTCTGTATTAGTGTTTCATTTGTCCGCTCTAAAGTGTTGTTATGTTTGAACTATCAACGACTTTTGTTCAAATTGACAGGTTAATATTTGAATTGTTACGCTTGGGTTTCACATTAATTCCAATAAAAGTTTTAAAAAAATAATTATTATAACCATACTTTGAAATGTCCGATAATGTTAAAGCCATGGTCACAACTAATATAACTGAACAACACGTCTAAAACGTTTACTTTAACTTGGACAGTCAGCTCATCAAATTTGTTTTTTAACGTTGTATGTTAAGTTGCCAAGTGAGTCAAGTTTGCGAATAATCGGTCTAATATTGGTGAAGTTTCAACATTCTACTTAAAATTCGTCACGGTTTTGATATTTAAACTAAGTGATTGTTTCATGCAGAAATTGATAACATCATATCTTAATTGGTTAAAAATGTTGTTAATTTTGATAGTGTGTTCTATGTGGCAATTGGTGTGCTCTGGGTCAGTGAAAACACATGTTACCCTGGTAGAAAACACCAACGTTGATCCAATAGATACGTCTAGCGTGATGCACCATCAAACAGTCGATTCATTGATGATATGTGCACTACTTTGTCAAAAGACGAGCGAATGGTCATTCAATTATGATTCAATCAACAAACACTGCTATTGTCACGAAAGTATATCTGCTAATGAAAACTTTGGTGGTGGATATGATGTGTTGAGTGGCTCTCCTAAATACGCTCGAATAGTAAGTATAAGTTTGATATCATTTTTGTAATAAATCTAATTTACAAATACTACCAACACATAGCTTGTTTTCTTATTGTTTATTTACAACGTTTCGCCATTTAAGGCTTCCTCAGGTATCATTTTTTTTTTTTAATCATTTTTGTGCAAATTTAATAATTTGACATTTCGATCATGAGTTTAAACTGAAAGGAAACAGCCGTATACTAAGAATTATGATACTTTATTAAACTTTTTAAACAGTCTCTTAATTTTAGTCAGATTTTAATGAAACCTACGCGAAACTATGCAGAGAAGTGTAAACTATTTGCAGCGCACTACTTCTCCAAAGTCAGTATTATTCTTAATGCTAACACCTTGGAAAATATTCATTTTTGATTGCTATAGTGACGAGTCATCGTCCGATTTTGAATAGGAAAGTCGTTGGTAGGTTTTCAAGGGTGTTTTCAAAAGCAATTAAACTGGCATAATATAATAATAATATGCGCAGCAAATAGCATACAACTTTTTTGCTTAGCCTGGTGTAGGATAATCTGACAATTATATAAATACGTACAGCTCTTTAACAGTTTTGTTCTTGAAATCGAAGCATTTATAACGTCAAAGTCACGTAGTTTTGCCACCGTGTGGTACAATTATCTTAAAACATAACTACATAGATGCGCCAACTAAATCATTTGCACGAAAGCACTTTTAATTTAATAAAAACTTTCATCCAACCTTTTGTTTACTTTATTTATAAATTATATATTTGCCAGGGAATTGTTTCAGGAAAATTACAGACCATCAATAACATACCAAAATGATATTTTTAAAAATGTCTAACGCAAATTATTTGTTTTGTCCATGGTATTAAATTATATCATTTAAAGAACTCATATCTTTACTCTATTTCAGACTTCAGATGAAGGCGATGCTTACATACGTACATATCCATTATATGCCGATTGTTTAGAACTCTACAGACAGAATTTCTTTGAGGAAACGTATTATGAAATAAATTTAGCACTTGGTCCCAGAGTGGTTTGGTGTACAGAAGGATGGACCTTCATACAAAGACGAATGGATGGTTCAGTAGATTTCAATAGACCTTGGCAAGAGTATGTAGACGGATTTGGTGATCCGTATGGCGAATATTGGATTGGTTTGGAGAATATCCGGGTTTTGACAAGTTCCTCAAGCACTTTAGCGATCAAACTTGTACCATTTGCAAACTCTATACCAAATGAAGAAAGTGTTGTATTTTACAGTACATTTGGACTAGGACCAGTACATGATGAATATAGACTAACGATATCAGGATACACAGGAGGTTGTGGTGACAGTATGAGCTATCATAATGGAGCTCAATTCTCAACATATGACGTAGACAACGATATCGATGCTTCTCGACACTGTGCTGACCAAGGACAAGCTGGATGGTGGCACGTAGATTGCTATGCATCTAATCTCAATGGACCCTACAGACATACTAGCGACGTAGATGTCACTATAGACGCAGGAATAACTTGGGAAGCATGTTGGGGCTATGATGTTTCCCTTAGTTACGTTGCTATGGCAGTAAAAAGAAATAAAAACGCTGAAACCAGTAGAGCGGCCTGAAAATCTGGTAACGTAGCATAAAAATGTCAACGATAATATACGGAAACTCAAGTTATTTGCTCACTTATATTACAATGTGGAATGTTGGCATTTACTTTACTGAGAACATTGTTCTGTCTTTGTCAAGATCCATTGATTACAATACCATGTATTTATAATAGCAATGATGAAGCGATCAAGCCAAACAAACTTTCATGAACCTCAAACAAATAAGTGGAATTTCAAGTCACGAACAGATATATAAAAAATTGACTATATTAGAACCGACTTATTATTTAGTTAACACACAAAAAGGGCATATCGAATCGACATCAAACTAACCGAGGCATTATTAGCTAAAAAGATTTATACTCGTCGATATTTCTTAAACTAGCACAAGTGAGATCGTCAGTTGTACATTTAAAAAAAATATATTATACATGTATACCACATTTGTATGGCGCTCTTTTCAAACTGAACATATATTAGATAAATAGCATTTATTCATGATTATTCAATATTTTTGTTTGCAGTGACATTGTTACGCCGTGTTAACATTCGTGGTTAACTTTATTATGTTATTACGTTCGTGTGTCGTTTATTTCATGTATACTTAACGAAACTTCTAAGTACTCCGATTTCAGTATTGAGTGATGTCTTATTTTCAACATTAAGGTCTGATTGATGGTGGAAATGTGTTTTGAACCATATTGACCTTTGCTTTCATGATTTTCATGCTACTTTATCAATACAAAACCTTGTCTTCTCGCGCATGCGTAACTATGGTAAGACTTTCTTATTGTTTTGATTGAACAGAAAGATTAGCAATTAGTTCTCTTATTCTGCAGTTGACGCACCGTCTGACAAAAAACCTATGGTAATTTCTCTTTCTTGAAGCGACATAGGAGAAATTTCTTGATTTTTCTTTGTGATTATCAACACACTAATGTTTTTCACTAAAACTGACAACGTGCAATTTTTGCACGATAAACACGTGCACATTTCCGCTTTTCTGCGAATGCACGACAAAGCCAATTTTGCATCAATTAAGATGCATGAAAACCATGCAAGCAGACGGCAGTATAGCCCAGTAAACATTTCCATTAACGATCAGACGTAAATGTTGAAAAATGAAAATTTTTTACAACATTGAAATCGGTGTACTTAGAAGTTTCGTTAAGTATAGTTTTTTATTTTGTGTATAACAATAGCAACCGAATAGGTACCACTGACATTAAAATATCGCGCGACTGACGTCAAATATCACACCTTTACGCTACATATCGCAAACATTTGTCAAACTGCATCATGACGCATCCCTAATGATAACTGTTAAACATTATGTCTTACGAAACTGATATGTAGTTTTATTATGTGTGTTGATAAGAATGGGGACATAAACTGGGGAAATGTCGCACAAAAAAGTCGCCCTGACGTTTTATGTTTTATATGTTGGTAACACAATTGCTGCATCAAGCATCGGTTGAAGGATACATTTAGGTTTAGTCATTTAGCGTTGCAACATTGAATGTTCAAATAACTGATATCAAGCAATGTGTATATAGTTATGTATGTACATGGTGTATAAATGTTTGTATTAGAAATAAAATTATCATGAAAAGTAATATGTATATTGAATACAACAATCATAGTCAGTTGATATACGGGAATGCTTGATATTAGTACGACATTTACCTTTAGTTGAGAAACGGACGCTGTCGATTGGTAAGTATGTTCTCGAATAAACATTTGTATATCCCCTTTGCAAATGTATATGGTTGAGTTGATACACTAGAACAAGGAAGGCAAGTGAGTTGTAAACATCCATCTTAAAGAAGGAAGGCCTACAGAAATCATTTTTGCCATAAGGGCAAAATGACTAGAAACAATTTACAATAAACATAGACTGTGGGTAAGAGACGTTATTATACCAACATTAATTATTGTATAGTGGTTGCAACTACAAGTATAGTGATAGTATACGACTATTTACGATGAATTTTTGATAACCCGGGTCGATAGCGCAGTTGGTAGCGCGCCGGGATTTGGATACTCGTGCCCGAGGGGGTGCGGGTTCGAATCCCACCCGGGGAGGTTATACCCTTCCATGAAAATTTGACAATGATGTCGATTTTCCTCCATTGATTAGATAATATGGAGAAGTTTCCGGCCTTGTGGAAGGGTAGGTGAGTACTGGTTATAGTCAATGGTCCAGGAAAGCTAGGTTTGGTGCGCTGGACGCCGTGAAATGACCTAAATTGTGTTAATACGGCGTTAACTCCAATAAATAAAAATAAAAATAATAAAGATGAATTAAATGGTGAAGACAGTTGACAATGAATGTGATAGAACAGACAATTCGTCGTAAACTAACACTTAAATCAAGACTTGTAGACTGAATCTAAAATTGTGAAATTGTGGGTCTCTTACCTTAGCTATTGTTTTTGAATTAGGATTTTGCTGAGACACATAAACAATCGTTTCCAATATATTGCTACGAGGTATAGATTAGCATATTCATAATATCGTCATTTACAGTAAACTCAACGCGGCATATTTCGACCAGTAAAGCTACAGTCCCATAAACATAAAAAATCCGTTAGGGCACTGCACTTGCACCGTGCGATCAAGCTCCGCAAGGACCCGTACGGATTCTTGCGTTCCCGCACGGACTGTTTCGTTTTTACCGAGGTCCGTGAGATGAACCGTGGATACACGTATCAGTTTTAAAGCCAAATCGTGAACAAAATCGTGGCCGAGTTTGGATTAAAATTGCATATCTTCCAGCTACGGCTCCGTACGGGTGCGTTGTTTTATACGTACGGTCATGTTAATCATCACGTGCGACATGTTTACGTGTAATTAAATATGGTACGATGTATTCAAAATAATATAATATTCAAAATAATAGTGATATAAAAAATAGTATAAAATTTTTACTAATAAATTTCTCATAAAGTCATTCTTTAACAATTACTGAATTTGAATTAAAACTCTATGGCATTATAAACATACATGTCTGAGTCAAGAATACAGCTGCTATATATAAATTTGTTTGCACAGAATGTGCTATCAAATGCGTATAGTCTGATTTTATCCGGTGAGCCGTGACTGCACTTTTGTATTTATAGATTTTTGGAACATTCCTACAAAAAGGTAACACAGCTTGTTTAACCAACCAACTGATTACTGCCTTTATCATAATTATTCAAGTTTGATTTAAGTGACTCAATAGTCGTGGCGGTAAGACACTTGGATTGATAGACTTTTGCTACCCCGGGTTCGAATCCTGCATAGTATCCTTTATTCTTTTTTTTTTTTTTTTTTTTTTTTTTGCAATCATGGAAACGTACAACTCGAAATCTCTGTGCAGCACGAAGCCAAATGTATATAAAATAGAATATGCATATTTGCCTGAGTTTGTGCTTAGTTATTACTTTGATGTCATACTTAACTGTCACGACCGTGTCTTATAGAAATGATTCTATGCACATGCATTTTATAAGAAAGAGAAGTGAAATGGAATGCATGTAACTTTGGCACATTCGTTCGATTGTATCCTAGTTTGATTTCTATTCAGCCACTGCATTTGAAGCCGAATGTATAATGTAAATGTATTATTATTCGGTACAATGTAAATTGCTGGATATAAAAAATAAAGAACAAGGAAATAAAACAAATGGAAATTAATCAAAATCAAATTATAGCACAACAATCATTACATGATACGGTTAACTATACATGAATTTAATAATAAATTAAAAAATGTGGAGGCGGTGAGGTTCGAACCACTGCAGTAAAATTTATGCATTGGCCATATGTTTCTGACTCGTTACCGACTGCGCTATTTTGAAGAATGATTTTGAACTATTATATCATGCATATATACTTGAGATATTATAGTTTGTATTGATTTCCAGTGTAGTATTTACTGGTTATACCTATCGTCATGGTTGTGATTAGACTCATCCAACCTGTCACGGCTCACCGAATAAAATCAGACTATACATGTATTTCTAATTTTATTTACTATTTGAGGTTGTATACATATTTGTAATCCTTCGGCGTGTATACCACTCATTAAGTATCATTTTAACGCTAAGCGTTTTGTGTTGGTGTCAGTTAACCCTGAACTGGTCAATCCCGCAGTTTACATGTACGTGTCTGGACACCCCTTCAGAATGGCCGCCACAGACCATGAAATGTGTGTTTTTAACTGGATTAAGCGTTTTTATCTTAATATAAGTCCTCTAAAAATGACATTTTGCCCCCATCAATAATTTCTCGGCAGTTGCAAATGAGGGAGAAGTTCCCATTTGTCGCTGGGGTTTGAATAGGAACGCAGCTCCCCTCATTGCCAGAAAAAGGGTTATTGAGTGCAGAAAATGGCACAAAATGGTGATAAGTGAACATACTTTCAGTCTCTGTAAAGAACTGGCACTTAAGACCTCAGTTTTGGCAATTAAAGCAAATTTTGGATTAAAAAGAGCAATATTGCATCTTTTGCACTGTTTGCTCCACCCCAGCTTCACCATGGTAACACAAATTTACACACGTAGATTAGAACGAAACAGTACCTACCATTCATTCATTAAATACAAAATATGTCACACAATTCTCACAAATGTTTGTTTGCGAATTCTTAACCATTGCTTTCTATATAGTATTCTGGTATGTTAACACGTTGAAACACATCCGTGCTTATTATTGCCTTGTCACAATGCTGTGATTAAGTGTTATATAACATGGAATAGTTATGTACTACTAAGTCTAGACGAACTTTTTTTACAAATCAATAAAAAATCGGTCGGAAACTATCTAGTCTACAATGATGTTATACATTTGAATTGCCATGGAGATTAAGATCTGGTCATAACATGGCTATATTGAACGTGGTAACATTTGGCATTACTTGTATTTACTTGACTAATGGTAGAAATCAAGAAACATATTCAGGTCAAGATGGATTGTTTATGGCTCAATTACTAAGTAATTGGACAAACTCGATGAATAAATACTACCATGGGCGATTTATATACTTGTAATAAAAAATCCCATAACCTTTATTACAATACGATCAATCATTAAACATACTGTTCAGACAGACACAACGACCAAACAAACATTTTTTTCCTTTAACTGGGTTATAACAGACTTCACTATTTGAAATTACACAACCAATATAGAATTAACATAATGATACAATGGGTTAATAAAAAGTGGAAAGCAATATGCATAAAATCAGTAATTTACTCGTAAGAATGATAAGGGTCAGAATGTTGATACAGAAACGAATAATGATTTGAAGTTAAATAAGCTTCATTATATTGGACTAAAACTATTAGAAATAAGACATTTATAACCCAAAATGTAACTGTAACTTACAATGGATTAACATCACTGCTCAAATAACTTTTTGCTCCACCACACAGGTACTGCTATATCCTATACAATGCTCTCAGATAGGCAGACTGGTTACATTTGCATAAATATAAAACACAAACAACAAAACACTAGATATATGATTGTATGAAATGTCATTATACAATATGTATAGTGGCGTTATATTTATTTTGTATGTTTCAACAGAATGTAAATATTTGAACATAATCTGAACCTTTTTTTCAAAAGTTGTGCTTTTTCATTCGATTACTCTCATTATAAAACTTGCTTTAAGTTAACTAGTACGTTGCATGATCATCTATTGTGAGCAATATACGTTCACAATTTATTCATACAAACAAATCAACAAATCAATGCATTATCTCATTCATTTTTGTTTAAACATCAATTGCGTATTAGATAATTGACGAATAGACGAATACTAAACAAACACAAAATAAACAACTATGCGGGGTCTTCAACAAAAACTTTCATCAGCATGGACAATCAGTTCCGACGGCGATTTTGGTAGACTCGGTCAAGGTCCATTTGCCTAATTCGAAAACTGACTATCTATGAATAATCATGATGAAGAGAAGCATCTTTTATGATAAAACTCGGATCGGTAGCGCATTTGGTAGCGCGCTGTTAATTCGTATCTAGTTTCGCGAGGGGGGCAAGGGTTCGAATCATACCCAGGGAGGTTATATCCTTCATAAAAATTTGACAATAATGCCAATTTTCCTCCATTAATAAGGTATATGGACAAGTTTTCGTCCTTGTGGAAGGGTATATTCGTATTGATTGTATACAAGAAACCAGGAAAGCTAGATTACATGCGTTCGACGTCGTAAAATAACCAAAACGTGTAGCCAAAACATTATACCATAAATAAATAAATTCATTAATAAGCATTTCTACAACGATTTCACTTAGATTTTATTAAGTAGTTATAAGTTTTACCCAAATATGTCTCATTTAAACTCAGTTTTTTATTCTAATATTGAGTCTCCCTTTAAGACACAACACTTTTAAAAAGTAAAACATAAATGGCATAAAAACGATATAACTCAAACTAAAAACGTTGGTTATAAACGCTAGAATGGTAATGAAGAAATAAGCAACAGTAAATGTCCAGTGTGGTAACACAATATATTTGTGATAACTGATTATAGGTTAAATTACTTTGACATAATTGCTTCTATTAGAACTGTTTTATTCAGATAATCCGTCAGACGGAAGCTATGAAACTATACAAGATATATCAAACGAGACATTTGCTTGACATTAAGTGACTTGTTAAGTTATCGTGGACTGCGAATAGACAAGCTGACAATTAAATGAACGAACAATGAGGTTACATGTACTGCAATCTGATTAAAACCCGATCTAAAATTTTCCGCTCGCATACTCGCTAATTTAGATCTGGCCTTTTTCAAACGAAGGTCACGTTCAGGCGACCTTTTCTCATCATAATATTCATGACGAAATTGTTATGATACGTAACTTGTTAACAACGTCTACGTCATGCAATTTGAAATTAGCCGCCCAATCGCAGACTGTGAATAATACCGCTGTTAAATTAGCATGCAAAACTTGGTCTAAAAATAGAAATAACGAAATCAAAATGTGATTAATAGTGTTTTCGTCTAGATGAAAGCTACGCATTGATTGGTCGAAACAAAGTTCATCTCGACGTGACCTTCCACGGAGACAGTAGAGATCATGTACGACAACACTCTACAGGATATATGTTTACGGAGATTGCATGTACTGGAACACATATGAGGTTTAGAAGTAATACATTACTGGGAAAAATACTATCCTATCAGAGCTTCAAAATAAAAAAAAACAACAACATTATTTGTCTAACTTTTCCAAATACTTACCGTGTCATGAAAAAGAACTATCTTAAAAAAAGTTAATAGGTGCTATGCATGATTCGTTTTGGTTGAAGTATATTCATAATCGCTGTTCAGTCAAGCAAGATGAGTCACCGATGATACACTAAGTAAATAGCGAGCAAATGCTCTCCATGCTACGAATCTGTTTATCGCAAATAACAAATTGTAACATATTTTACTTCCTTTATACGGAAGTCATTTAAATAGAAAGCAGGTATTGAAGAGAAAACTGTTTTGGTTAAAATAGTAATCAAAAGTAAGTGTAAATAAGTGCGTTAAATAAAGATAATAATCCTAAAAAGAACTTTAGGAATTCATTGCAAGAACGTGCTATACAATGCTTAGGTGTTAGTATATTTACAATTACAGATATGACAAATATAATCTAGGACAGTCTGGTGACCAATCTAACTATGTTAGGTCACTAAATCTCATTTTCGTATAACATAGAAGGCGATACAAAGCTGTATTCAGATTGCAAATTAAAACGGAAAGCAACACGACGTCTCTCTGATTAATGTTTTGTCTTGAAAAAAGTATGTACTTAGTATGCGTACAAGGGAATGGCCGGGTAGAGGAATGACTTAAAAATGAACTTATTAAGATTTACTTATAACACAATGTTAACCAATGCATATTGAGTAGTATATATGTATTAAATGACTCACAAAAGTTGTTTATATATTGAACATAAACGATCATACTCATACTCATAGCAATACCCAACGACTATAACTAAATTAGTAGTGACTTACTCTATCCATTACATTTAAGTGCGACATATTGAGATGCGATTTCTGAACCAGAGTTTCTACGTAAAGTCGATGCTTCAGATATATTGATGTCTATAAGCGATGTGGAATACACTAATTCTATGGCAAGCTGTTTATCAAGACAATAAATTATTTCGCAATATTAATTCTACATTATTATATTACCAGTTGC
This sequence comes from Mactra quadrangularis, assembly GCA_025267735.1. Taxonomy (NCBI): domain Eukaryota; kingdom Metazoa; phylum Mollusca; class Bivalvia; order Venerida; family Mactridae; genus Mactra; species Mactra quadrangularis. The sequence goes on from CM046299.1 coordinate 14,613,273, forward strand.
AGTAAATGTGTATTACAGATACTAAGAACGTCGGCATGAAAACCAAAATTATTGGTACATTGTACAGTAAAACATCTGCAGATCGGCCGTCTAAAAGCACAATTCCTCTGCACAAAAAAAGAGTTTGATATTTCCCTAAGGGATTTAATTGAATTTAACCTCAGCAGAGCAATAACCTCTGAACAACAACATACTTTAGAGTCCCCGAGTTTAAGAGAGGATGTACTAAATAAAAGCAAGGCAATAAGTGAATAATCACTGATGTTATCAAACACGGTGGAATCAACTGAGTATGAGGTAGGTGTTTGGTAAATGGTAACTCCTCCTTGACTGTGTTCCAGTTAGAGGAAAAATACAAATTTCCAAGTTCAGTTACAACTTATCTGATTTATTTTATGGACTTAATATAAAAAACTAGATTTTCATGTACACTAATATTGCGTCAAAATGTATTCAAGCACAATACATCAATTGTTATGTTTACAGTTTAGGAATATTTCACATCTTGTCGCTTGATAGGTGCACCATTTGATAGGTAAATAGGTAAAATATAGGTAACATTAAATATCAATAATTTAAGTACCAATGCAATTTATAGAAAGAAAAGGGTACAACAAATGCCATGTTTTTATTTCGTAATATCACGTAAAAGTAAGCTTTGAAATATTTTCATTTTATTATGCAGCGTGAATATGTCTTATGGTGGCTTTCAGTTTGAAATTACTTATATTCAAATGACTATAGAAATCGACCTCAAACTTTTCTTAACAGCGGATAGCTAATTCAGTGATAACTTAAAACTTAGTTATATTATCGTCTCCATTTAGAAACAAATAACTACAAATGCTTAATTAGTCAATTCACCGTTACAAATTTTGCATTTAGCGCGGGAGTAATAATCACTATCGAAGTTTATTTTATCCACGCGTCAACAAGAACCATACGTAATTAACTGCAATACCTGAGTCCGCGTATTTCTAGAATACATTGATTCAGTTAAAAGCAGAAATGTACGATTTAAGATAGGTTTATTTCTCGAAAACTGTAAAAAACAAATGCTTCATCATCAGAGTATACGAACTACACGGCAAAGTTGCATAGGAATTGTATACGTGTAGAAACTATTGACAAACATGTTTGCGACAACATGGGCCGATGCATCGAAAGCAATTATTAGCAACTCGTTCTTTGAGGAACATAGCTGACACATTTACAGTAATGGCATATAAACATTTTTACTATCCGAACTGGTTACTGTCAGGATTAATTCATTACAATTCATCTGACATAACATAAATTAAGACAGTTAGTTTGTTCAGTAATGACGTCTGTAATAGAAATTGGAGTCTCTGGTTGACTATGTTGAACAGAACAGAACAGTTCTTTATTTTCTCAAATTACAATGTAATACATGAGAACAAAATTTAATGGTAATATTTTATGTTACCTTGTATGTAAATGTTTTTAGTATTTTAGAAAACAGTTACATAAATACACGTATGTGAAACTTTGACTTTGAATAGATGCACTTATTCACTCAGAAAGCTATTACACATTTAGAATTTAATTATATATTATCCTGAAATCAATTCATGAAAATATCCAACTAAAACATTTCCGTGAGAGAAAATTCAAGTTCTTATTATGCAGTTTATACCATCAAAAATACATAATGTATATATATTCAATCCAATAGGATTGTGAATATGGAGCAATCAATTAACAATAAATTTCAGATTAACTAAGTTCTTATTGTTTGCTGTCTATGTAAATAAAGAACCATATGATAACGAAACTAATAGTATTAAAACAATACTTATTGATTACAAGTACAGCTTTTATCAGAGTATAGTAATAACTGGGTGTGTCAAAAAGTTGAGATGGTAATTTTCAGAACCCTATCTACATACTAGAGGCGCCAAAACATTAGATCATTATTATTTGGAGTCTTGCACTTTTGTTATCCGATTGCGTAAATATAACGTTTTTCCTCACATTAAAGCACTTCTTTTACTTATCAAGATATTTGAAAGGTATGATTTTCTATATGTACTGCATTACCATAGTTTTGAAGGATGTACCTCAAAATGCAATATTTGTAGTTATGCCAATATCATTTTGTTTTGAATATTATCTGTTGTAGCTGTCCAAGTTCTCTGAGTTATTGCTCAAGAAAACCCTTGTTCTATCTTGTTATTAACAAAGCAATCATAAAGCCGAGCGCACTATCCTTAGACTATGCTAACTTATTCTATTCGTTAAATGTTATTCTGGCAGGATATCAACTTTCCAATCCTTTTTCCATAAATCATCAACATTCGGATACGTTTTAATAAACGCTAGTCGAAATAATAAGAATATTCTCATGAACCGGAGACGTGTATATTGGTCAACTGGGAAAAATGTAATAATGAATTACGGAAAAACAATATGCTAATGTAAAATTGTTTATACGCACTTAGACGCTATTGTTAAAACACACAATCATGAAAGCAAAGACCAGTCTGCTCAATTAAAATATGACACGCTCGGTAATTTTACTCATCAATATTTCAGGCACGATTTATAAAAGGAAAGTTTTAATTAAAGCATGTATTCAGTCGAAAAAGCTGATTGTTGAAAAAGTGTGTGTATTGTGTTCAGAGTTGGCACTTAATTATTTGATTAAGATATCTTTATTTATTTTCATTATTGCTTATTAAATATTTTATTGAACGTCATAATAGAAATCCAAATTATTTAACGACGTAAAAAGTATGGCCATGTTGAATATATATTACTACGTAGAATAAGTTGTTGGCATTTGCGACGCGTTAGTGAAACAATTCGGTCCGAATTTTCTTAGTATCATTTTAACAGTGTACTTAGAATTTATGAAGATAATACTGTTTTCAAACTGAAATTTGTTTTAAATCAGTACTGAATAACAACGTGTTCAAAATGCTTTTTATTTTGGTCGGGTTTTCTATGTGGCAAGTGGTGTATTCTGGCTCAGTGGAAACAGTAGTACTTCTGGTAGAAAACACCAACGTTGATCCAATAGATATGTCTAGCGTGATGCACCATCAAACAGTCGATTCATTGATGATATGTGCACTACTTTGTCAAAAGACGAACGATTGGTCCTTCAATTATGATTCAATCAACAAACATTGCTATTGTCACGAAAATATGTCTGCCTATGAAAACTTTGGTGGTGGCCGTGACATAATAAATGGCTTGCCGAAGTATTCGAAAATTGTAAGTATAATTTTATATCATTTTTGTTTGTTCAAAAGTATCATTTGCTTTTCGATCGTACGGTTGAAATACACCATGCCAAAATAATGTAGACACATGAAGTTAACTTACAATTAATTGCGTGTAAGTTATTTAATGGCATATATGTAGTTAAATAATAATGTTAAAGACAGAATATAAAGCCTTATTTTCTAAGTCACTTTATTACTAATATTTGCTGATTAAAGACATGTTATGAACTTGATAGATACAAATGAACATAAAAATGTCAATTGTCTAGGGTAACTTACGATACAATACACATGGGATTTTAATTAAAATACCAATGTATTTATGGTATATTTACACTGGATGTAACGAATTTTAAACTATTATTGAACTAAAATTTTAACCTGGTTTGAACCAGACAAGGAAAAACAATAATCTTATAAAGAATAGTTCCATTAATTTTCAGAAGAAACTTGTACGAAATAACACAACACTGTTCTTAATTTTTATACAACATCTTCATCTTTGGGTAATTTGAAGTCACCACAAATTACATCAGTTATATCTTCAATCTCAACACCACTCTTCCCGCGATTTGCTTATGTTTTTAATTTTTTGTCGTTGTCTTTAGTTGTGCATAAAAATGCGTTCTTAGTATCAATATACAATCTGATTAACAACACGTGAGCTTCATAAGCTAGCAGTACCAAAACCTCACGTAATTCATCTATGACATTGCTGACCTAGTAGTTTATATTATACATAAAACCATCATTTGTTACAATTGCGTGTCAATTTTTATTTAAATCTTCACTATCAGATCACTACTTTACTGCTCCCAAAAGCGCTTACCGCGGTTACATTTGGGAAAATTTGATATTTAAATCTAAAACTGTGATGGGGCACCTTTAAATAAATTGAACTTTATTTTAATTATTGCATAGGGATTTCGGAAAACCTTACAGGCTCATTTCACAAGGCAAAATGCTAACTTTGTTCAATAATCATATATTTTTTTTTAAATATAGTATTTTAAATGTTCATATACATGTAAATTGCTAATTGTTACGTAGTAGGTATCATTTAATCATATACTAAAATGTTCATGCATTTCAGACATCAGATGAAGGTAATGCTTACATACGTTCATATCCTTTGTATTCCGATTGTTCAGAACTTTATAGACAAAATTACTTTGAGTTTAATTATTATGAGGTAAACTTAGCACTTGGTCCTAAAGTGGTTTGGTGCAATCTAGTACAAGGTGGATGGACGCTTATTCAAAAACGTGTTGATGGTTCAGAAGATTTCAATAGATCTTGGCAAGAGTATGTAGACGGATTTGGTGATCCGTATGGCGAATATTGGATTAGATTGGTTTAGAGAATATCCGGGTTTTGACTCAATCCTCAAGTTCACTTTGGATTACGATCAGAACGTTCACAGACACGTCAGCAGCACACAAATCCGTCCGTTACAGTTCCTTTGAACTTGGCCCTGAATCAGATAACTACAGACTTAATGTATCAGGGTACACAAACGGTTGTGGAGACAGTTTCAGCTTTCACAATGGAGCTCAATTCTCAACTTATGACGTGGACAACGACATCGATTCTTTACAACATTGTGCTAGGCAAGGGCAAGCTGGATGGTGGTACGTTGGTTGCTTTGCTTTTAACCTCAATGGACCCTACGTAGACGGTTCTTTAGATGCAGGAATAACATGGGAAGCATGCTGGGAGGAGAACACTTCTCTTAAAAGATCGAAAATGTTTGTAAAAAGAAATATAGAACAATAGAATGATGAATGAAATCATTGAAACCAAATTTTAAATATGGAACTGCAATAAATGTTAACGAATTGCTATTGTTCACGAGTCAGTATGAGTTTTATTATATCAATCCAAAAGAAAAAAAAATGTCTCCTAATACCATCTAGGCAGGAAAAAAACAAAGACTGGATAAAGTAACACAACCTTTAACTTTATTAACGGAACGATGGAAATCAGTTTGATGATAAAGTATTTTATTATGTATCTCAGTTTGTAACAAAATGGTAAAACGATTCTAACATAAAATTACTGTTGTTCTACTAGGATTATGCACCAAATATATTACATTTTATAAACTGAATTAATCCTTGACAAAAATATTTACGTTGAAACAAAATTAACCTTGTAGTCGAATTGGTAACGCTACTGATCTCGAACCATTACAATCTTTCACAACGGACGATTTTGATTTTAACTTTGCTTTCAATAAATTGTACATGGTTTCATTGATTATAATCAATAAATGGCTAACTTGAGAATGAAATTGTAGAAATGCTTAAAAGCAGGAAATATTCCGATTTTCACATTTTAACTCGTATGCAACTTAGAAAAAAACTTTGTCGAAAGATCACGGAGATTGACGAAATAAGTTCATTATTAAACAAAACAAAGAGTTTTATTTATTTCGTCACAGTTTACTCAGTAAAACATGTAGACAATTTATAATATCAATTTCACATATTCTTGGTGCCTATGAGTTGAATAAAAGGATACCAGTAATATCGTTAAGTTCTGCATCAGAAGTCATATTAATATTTGGTTTGCAAACCATTCACAAGAATATGATGATGAACTATTTGTATAAATACACAAATATGTATATTATAACAAATATGTATTTCTGATGTTGTCATTTAATTGCATGACCATTACATAAATATGCTTTTGAAATTTATGTTATTTATTGACGTATACCCTTTATCATTTAGTTCATTTTTTATATGTTGGGTTTGCAGTGTTATACATAGTAAATATAAATTTATTCAAGTCACTGCGGTGGTACATTGTATTCTAGATTGTTTTATGTACGCTGTATACATTGACCTGGTTCACTGAGAAAACTATGGAGTACAACATATCAAATCATTACTAGTGTCAGATTACTGTATGAATTCATTTTTGTTAATAGGATTTCGGACAGGTTAATAATACGCACAGCGGAGTTCAACCCATTTCGATTTGAAAAGAAAAAAACATTCCAAAACCCCACATGAGCAGTGAAAGCTCATTTTTTGATTCACAACTTTCTTGGCTATCCACGAAAGAGCACGTATTTTATCTGAACTTTTCCAAAAGACAATTTTTGTAAGACTAAAGATATCTATAGGATTTGCCAGTTAACAGTTCTAAGAAGAATGAAATATTGGTCTATGTTACCCGTAATATAAAAACTCTCTGTGTGCGACCCAGAAGTCAGTAGAGATGTTACATCGTCTTATGTACTAGAATGTTTCAAAGAGTGTAGATAATGACTTTGAATGATATATAAATAATTGAGTTTTGTGTGTTATTTTACATACAATTTAGAAATATAAATGTGCACTAAATTATAATTCAAAACCTGGAGTTATTGATTTAGGCTATGCATGACCCCTTTAACTTGTGGTTATTGAGCGTAAAAAGTCTACCGTGTGTCCACCTGTCTTATCTATATGCTGTTTTATGTGTCGACATTCCTGATGCTAAATGATACACATACTAATAAATAGTAACATTTTTTATAATGTAGTGAAAAATTAATTGAAACATTGTCTGTAGCTTTGAGTGTCGGATCGATAGTAGATTTAGTTTTGTGAGTCAACATCTTGCGACAGTCAGTGTTGGTTGCATCAAACATTTAAGTTCAGTCGTGCGACTATTAAAGTTGCTTAAATATTTATTTAATAACATATTACCATCAAAAGGTATAGAGTTCTGTGTTTAATGAAAGTTATTTTATATCATGTGAATAGTGAATACCTAAAATTCCTAAATGGTCGATTGATATACAGCTGGGGAATAAAAGATATTGGCTAAACATCGACCATCTAATGGTCACTGATTCAGTAAAGTCACAACTGCAGTCGAGGGGTTCGTATGAATTTGAATTCAAATCCTCTATCCGAATTTGATTACAAGTTGCTATAGATCATACTCCCAAAGCAAAATAGAAAATAATGTTAAATTGTTTAAATTGAATAATTGCAAAAGTGATTTACAAAAGATTTTGTGATCTTATCGATAAAAAATGACTGCTACAAATTTAGACTAACAGTATGAAATAAAAAAGACTAGTGCATTAACAGATTGCTAATGATCATTGTCCCTTACAAGTAACAAAAGTTTAATAAGACCGCATTTATTAATAGATTAAACAGTATTTAACAAATAATACATGGCCATGAGGGCAATATGCAAGTTTACGGACTGGTTGGTCAGACCGAGGAAGGTATATGGCCCGAAGCGCAGCTGAGGGCTATATAGCTTCCGAGGTCTGAACAACCAGTCCGTAAACTTGCATATTGCCCGTAAGGCCATGTGTTATTTGTTATATTATACCGAATTTAAATCCTCTCACCACTCATGAAAGTCATGTTGCTGACATTTTACTAATGTGTTTTCAAATAATTATTTAATCCTTCAGTATGTCAAATATCTAAAACAACAGTCTGACTTTCATTTTCATGCAACGTAGCAAGATAACATGCTCTTCTTGTTATATTTCATTTTTGTGAATCGACTAAGCCATTTTGGTCTGTTTGTGTTGCCGTGTAATTAGCACAACATGAAGGTCGTGTTAAATAAGACTTGATGACGTCATAAAAGGTCAATATAATATTTATGGACTGGCTAGCCGGTCAATATGCGAAAATATTGACCGGGTGACGTCATATTAAATATAGAGTACGTTATGCAAATGAGGTATAATATATTCGTATATACTATGATAGATATACATGTATATTATTATACGCAATGTGACAACAATGCATAATTTATTTGACACACATACAAGAACAACATGTTTTAATTAATGAAATTCCTATCAACCAACATTATACATCGAGGATGACAGGAAGAAGAGTAAACACATATCCTTTAAACACATTTTTGACACGTGACACATTTTCCAATGTTTAATTAAAACTATACTTATCCATTGTTCGTTTTTTCTCAACTGTCAAAGCTTGAATAATTTCACGGTGACTGAATGCATTGTTTTTTTACTTGCGGCCTAATTTTTACTAGAAATATATTGACTAAAGCTCATCACATGGCAGAGGTATCTTTACTCAATCATAATACACACTTTTGGAAACTCAAGGATGTATTACGTCCATAATTTTAACCAACGCATTCACCGTGAAATTATTCGTGCTTTGACAGGTGAGAAAAAACGAACAATACATTACGTTGATTCTTCTATTTTATTAGGTTATCGAAAGCTATCGGGACACCATCATCAAAAGCTAATGTTCCAAATAGTTTTTTCATATTAGCACTGTAATAAATTTAAAGCTTCGATAACATGCTTTTTTCCAAACGTTTTCCGAAGTAAAACTAATTGGCAAACCCCGCTGATGTAAACAACATATCTTACTTGTCAACTACGACTGAAAAAGGCAATCGAAGAGTAATAATCCCTAAAGAAGGTTCAGGTGCAGTGTTTGACATTAAAGGGAAAAAACTCGACATAAAACACAATAGAAACGGACTGCTGGTAACTGACGTTGAAACTAATGCTAATAAAATTGATATCATTACAGCCTATTTTATGGTTAAGTCAACTCAACTTAGATAAGAATACAATTCAAGATGAATTGAATTGGGTTACAATCGACATTTAACGTGATAGAACTAGCCTAATAATGGTGTGGAATACGGTGGCATATTTCTGCCATCATATAACCACATAACTAACTTGTTAGACCTATATTAAGAGGTTAACTAGTTATGGTAACTGGTTGATCCTTTAGGTTAACTAAGTTAAGTGGTTAACTAGTAACCCTAACTAGTAAGCGGTTAACTAGTTAAAGTAACTTGTTAACTTCCTAAGTTTATTTAGTTAAGGGGTTAACTAGTTACCGTAACTGGTTAACCAATTAACTAACTAGTTACTTAAGAGGTTAACTACTTACCGTAACTATTGAAACACTTAATTCAAGATGTTAACTTGTTACCGTAACTAGTCGACCACTTAAGTAACTAGTCAGTGATGTGGTTATCTGATGGCAGAAATATGCAACTATAGAGGAATTCTATTGTATTTTTTCACTTGTCCACGGACTAGTCAAACTCCCCGGTCATTCAAGTGTACACATAAACGCTAAGCAGAAATTTCCATTATTGTTTACTTATCTTATGTTCTTCCATCGGCACATAGTAAAAAAGTAGTTTACTGACTCAAGAGCAACAAATCAATAAGTCCACATACACACATGCATTCTTGTGCATCTCTCGCAAGCACACATGAACGCACGCACACACTCATTCAATTGATTAAATAAAACAATATATAATCTGTTAGATATATATATTTATTTCGATAAACATGACAATTACATTAAAACATAAATTATACTATATAACAACACAATCATGCATGGACTATTACAACCATATCAAGCGGCATAATATGGAAATAATGACACAGCCTTATAAACAGCCTTATTTCCGTAATGATCCTTTGATATAGTATTTTGACATAGGAAAAATTGTATCATTCAAATAAATAGTGACAGATAATAATAAAGTATATCATAGGAAAAATGCACGTGAATGACATTATTGGTAATAAATAATGAATAATGAATTAAAAAATGAATGGAGAAAAAGTCCAACTTTAAAGTAAACTATTACCTTAAAACATAGCACACCCCAAAAAACTAATCTCGCACAGAAACTGAAATCTAATCGTTGTAAGTATGCCTAGAGCTATTTTCTGGATATGTATTTACGTGGGCAATGGAAGATAATGAAATGTCAGTTTCAGGCAATTCAATAGCTGAGAACAATATCTATTGTAACATAGAGCGTATTCCAACTGGGACTTCTAAATTGACGTGGAAGCTGTTAGCTGTTTAGAAAAGTATGTCCCTAAGGCACATTCATTCAAACAGTAACAATACATACAAGGAGCAACTCTAGCAAGTGGAACAGAATCATCCTTGATAAAACAGACAAAATCATTCTTCAATTTTGCGGTTTCATGACAAATTAATACAATAAAACACACGTACGAGTATCAGCGTAGGGTCGTAATACTATGTTTGTTTGTTGTATATCAATAAATAGACTGAACATATATTAGACAAACACATTCTTTTTTTCAATCCAAAGAAATTTGGTCGAAAATAAACTATTCTAGAATAATGCCAGACACTTAATATCACATGAAGTCCAGCAATAGTTATTTATAACAAGCCTATACTTAATGTCATTACATGTGTCATCATTACCTTGTCTGAAGTAGGCATCAAGTAATACATTCAGTGTTGCTAACTCAAGATAAATACGGAACATCACTACAGGTCGTATTCTAGATCATGCGTGTTTTTGTACTTAAACAATGGACTTGCCCACTAAATAGGCGAATAAGCTAATGTACAAACAGCATTTTAATGATTTAAAAATACCACTTTGATATTAAACATTTACTTTAAATAATGCATATACATGTATACACATTATAGATTTCAAATAATGGTGGGTTAATAGAATAAGTGAAACTAACTAAACTATAAATTTGTAAAACCAAATCACCCCCAAATATCAGCGTGAAATGAAACCGGCAATGATTGTATACGCAATGTTTACGTAGACGACCTGTACTAAGTTTATAGTTTTTGTGCCGATGTACTGTGATTGTTTGTTATATCGTTGAATACATTGATCATACAATGTCTAGACAATTTGTTCTTGTTTGATTTTGATACATCGAGATCTATTTGGTTGGGAAAACTTGTCTACAATAATGTTAGACATTTAATATTAATTAGAGTCATATATACGTAATATATTTGTTACATATCCAAATTATATGTAGAAAATTTTGTCATCATTAGCTTGTTAAATGGAAAAATCAGGAAATAGTTTCAGGTCTAGTCGGATATATTGTTGAGACTTTGGACTATAAGACTACTTCGTTCAGTTATTGGACTAACTCCACGGGGGCCCAACTCCGTCACAACATGAGTGGATTTCTGTCGAGATTATGTCACGGATGCCTGTCGATAGTGTTACAAATTTGTGACGAGCACTGAAAAACTTAACGGACAGAAAAGGGTAGTCACGTATTTTCCTATCAATAAGAAGCCAATGATAAGAAATTTTTGATAAGAGATGATTTTTAAACTCATATCAATGTCTTTTTTATTGAAGAATCAACCAAATTGCAAAACCTAGATGTCACGGATTTTTTCCCGTCATGTCACAGTTTATATGACGATACTTGCGTTAATGTCACAGTATTACTGACGATAGTTTTCATTTTTTTAGTCTTTCCGAGCAAGATGTAGATGTTGTCCCGAGTTGTTTACCTTTGAAACGGAAGCCGTTCATAGCGTGGCTTCATTTCATCCAATATTGGTCTGTTTTTCATTTTGATTTTCAACGATGATAGCTAACTTGAAACAAATGACGTACAAGAAAAAAGGCTTTGACATTAACCCCAGTGAAAGTTGAAGTTTTAACGGAAACATCTAGGTGCAAACTTGAATGTTCGTGAATGTCCAGCTCATAACTGAAGATAAGCAATTCTTCTAAAAGTGTTCATAGATAAGCATTATTATATAAGCTACTGAGTCCTATGTTCTTTCACATATATAAACATTTGACAAAGTTAGCGTTATGGTAGCTTTACTCAGATTCTAGTGACACCACTTTGCACTGTGATACAAATGATATTGTTTTCTAGATGAATTGCATGTATCTGTAAATGTTTAAGTTTTTGACAACAATAACAACCTTACAAAGCGTCTGGAACGTATATAAATGTCCGCACAGGCCACATTAAGTAGTAATTCAAGTAGGCACCATAGAGCTGTTCAAAGGATCTTCAACCTGAATATACAACAATGTTTTTGTTTATGATGGTTTTGTAATCATATGTTTCTTAATAAATAGATAAAACCGTTACTTGTAGATTTATAACCTCCTTTTGTTTTTCAACAGTTATTATCAAACATCTTTTTGTTAATGAATGATTAGTTTTGTTTTAGTTATCATGTAAAGGATGCATGTATACTTGTACATTTTTGCCCTATATATGTTTTACTGTAAGTTAACTTTGACTGTTTTGCTTTGCAGACAATCAATGTTAAACAAGATTTGTTCAATGTTTCTACAAGCTTTGAATTCTCTGACTAGTAGATTTTGTGAATTCAAGCCCAGCTCTGACCTAAACTTTTTTATGTAAAAGTATGGTACTGCTTGTGTAAAAAATAATCTAGAACTGGTTACATTACTGTTTTGAGTTTTGATAAGTGCACATGTCATGAAACTTTAAGTTTGATCAACATACTTACTGTTATTTCAGCTGTTCAGATAGTCCCTGCACAAGCTGATTATTTGTTCTGATCTGTTATGTTTTACCTTGGTTGAAATAGTTAAATGTTTTTACACTATAATGCGTTTGAGATCAGATCGGAGATTATTCACATTGGTGAACTGTTCATTGATAACTCACAATCATAAGTTATGATGAACAAAAAACGGGCTTGGGGCTATTGAATGAGAATTGATTAAGATTATCCTATTTATAGGCTTTGGTGACATTATCTTGCCAGATTTCAACATGAAAATAAGTAGGCAATAACTTTTGTAAAGTGCTTGTAAATGTCAGTCATCGTAAATGAAACACGTATTTGAAAATGTTACTCCAATTATGTGTATGAATGAACAAACCATGACGCGTATCAGTTGATTATTTAACAAGAAATCTTTTGATATAAGTCCATTATATCTATGTGTAAATACTGTTGTCTTTGGAATTTGTATATTCCAAAAACAACTAATGTACAGTATTTTTGGTGCAATTTCCGACCATTGGAGTTGATAAAAATGAATTGAAGCGTTCAAGCTTTTTCTTATTTAGGCAACTATGAGTTATGTCTTAACATTTCTTGTTAAACTATCTGTAGGTATAACTAAGAAACAATAAACAGAAGTATAAGACGGCAAAACTGTATGTAATCGCAGTTGTAATAAGCTGTAAATTATAATCAAAACTTTGAAATAAAAATTGTGCTCACAGATAATATCAAATTTTAATATTAGTCAATCCATCAAGAATATGAGGCAATATTTTCGATGGGTCAACTTGATGATGGTCTCTGATTGGCTGTGAGCCTTTTTCAGGTTCATGTAAGCCTGGTACCCTAACTGACGTACGTGATAACTTATGTCGACGCGTATCAGGTAAAATACATGGTTCCTGAAAAAAGTACAATTTTGAAACATAATCGATATTTGAAAAATATACTTTTGTTTGCAACGTTTTTACGCGTTATATTCAACGCATTGAGTGGATCATCAAGTCATACATTTGTTTTATACTTGGAAAAATCTGTGACCCTATAGACAGAATACTGTGACATGAGATACAACCTCGTCATCAATACCGTGACATATCTAATATTGCAAACGGATTTTACAAACTGCTTTTAGTCGCTTACCGACTTGATCAAAACTTAAAATATCATAAAACATAATGTAAGAAACAATCTTAGTATTAAAGAAACGCTATTTAACTGATTTAAATATGTCTGTATCTAATTTCTAGTAAAAATCCGTGACACTATCGACAGGCATCCGTGACATTAACTCGACAGAAATCCACTCACATTGTGACGGAGTTGGGCCCCCGTGAACTCGATGAACGAATCCTACCATGTGGATGTTTTTATAGTGACGTGGTACATTATAAATACATCATTACTACACAAACGAACAAACAAACAAACATACCCAGTCTATAAGGCTTATTTAGCCACATATATCAGAACACTTTATTTATAACGTCAATTTATAAAAAAAAAAATGCTAAAAAACGAGTAACAAACAAAATAGGAAAAAATACAAAGAATATGAACATAGGGCTTTAATAGCATGTTATTGTTTAAACATATAATGAAGTGTAATAGTAATTATTATCAATACGGAAGACAAGTTTTGGAAAATAATAGTTCTTAAGTTTTCATATTTTGTGCAAAAGAATAATAAATGTATTTCCGATTCAACAGTTTTAGAATCATATTGTTTACATAGTATAGAATCTCTTGGAACATTATGGTAACGTCCTGTTTGTATTTCTAGGGGTAATGTTCCCAAATGTGATTGTGTAAGGACGGATCTCAAATGTTTTAGCATGTTTATTTTCATGTGTAATTCACATTTAAATGTGGTTTTTATTTGTTTGCACATGTCTAGTCTAGATGATATATCATTTGTCTATTTAGATTTAAAATCAAGTAAAATTGTTTTGGCCATTCCAACACATACTGAACCTACTAACCAACTACACAAATTGCATAGAAATATGTTAATATATTAGAAACAATCATTTGGCTCACTAGAAATAGTCGTTTAAATGTATTAACAAATCAATTTGATAAATTTAAAAGTTTACAGTAAATAGGATGATTTTACATTTGCTCAAACAAAATTCCATAAATCTTATTTTGGTATTTTCTCAACGCTTTCAATTATCCTAAACATAATAGACAACCAACTTGTCATCGTTTGACTTATGCTCATCGTTAATACAGTGCAATCAATAATTGAAATCTAGAAAAGATCTTAAGTAAGTTACTGCAATTTTAAAGATAAGAACGCTCACTGACATAGGATTAAAAAAGTGCATGTCAATTGACGTATTAAAAAATAACATGCAAAAAGTTGCAATGGCGTTAAACGCAGTAAACATGTATTTCAGTTAAATTCATTTTTTTATTTAATCTTTTATCAGATAAAACGCTCTATGTTAAGAGTAAAAACAACTTCAATTAAGATAGTAAATAGATATAGCAAAAATATTAAGTGTTTGTTATAAAATAAACAGTGTAATGGATGAAATAGGCATTTATAAATGTCCAATCAATGATATAACACTATATATTTGTAATTACTGTTTACAGTTAAATAAGTTTGACATGATTGCTTTGTTGTTGGATAATCAGCCAGAAGAAGCCTTCCAAACAATGTGATAAACCATATAGGTAATTAGTTTTACATTAAGTTATTTTTTATGTTTTCGTCTTCCTAGAAGACCACCACTATTGAAGAAATAAACAATTAATCACAAGACGTTCCTTTGTAAACAAAACATAATCGGGAACAAACTTTCCGATTGGATTGTTAACATATAAAACAATATTTGCAAGACTTTGTCAATACTTCCTGTAACGAAAGAAATAAAAGTCAACAATCTGATTTGATTTGTTCATATCCATAATATGGTATACGACATTGTCGCTTATCATCACAGACATACAGATAACAGACCCTTTACAGCAAAGATGCCACTTTTTTATTCAACTAAGGCAATGTCTATGATAAGCTAGAAGAAAATGTTTGATAAAATTATACATTAATTACTTTATTATCACTACTACACGTTTCATTTTACTTTTTGACAAATGTATGGGAAGAAAATATGTTTCAATACGTTATTATAGCCACCTATCTACAGTTGTTTTGCATAAAACATATAACATTTAGTTATCTCCTATAACAAAATTCCTATGCAGTGTAAAGAAGTCCTTATCTTGTTTATTTAATACGCTTTATATACTTGTTAGTAATGTAAACATACGGATTAGAATAGTGTTGTTATACTGATATTGCTTAACATATTAACACAACGATGTTTGGATTTGGTTTATTAATTCTTGGTGTGATGGGTGTATCAGGATTTGTTATGTACGACGATCCGTGTAATGTTCACAACCCATGGGGCACAGGGTAACATTAATACTAAGCGTAGTTTAAAATGAACGGTTGATTAAGAGATGTGTTCTTGTTATTAACTAACGTTTATTTCTCAAACCTACCTAACATTCCATTGCGACAAAAATTGGAAAGGTCAATATATTTCGTAAAATATGAAATGCAAAATAAAATAGTAATCATTCACACCATAGAAAATTGAGCTAATTAAATTCGGCTTTTCTGTTTATAACAAACTAATCCAATTGACCAGACCATGGGCTATTCAAGAATGATTTTACAATATATAATGTGAACATATTGTTGAATGCCTATTTTAATATTATGAAAAACAATTTCGAAAGGCACCTACTTACGAAAAAATGCTATTTAGGTCTTACATCGGTGCCGATTTACAAGTACTGTATTCTATACTTCAGGATTCCATCCAGTTCAGATTTCACATTCAACGTGGATATTCCATCGTTTTGTACCAACGGAACATTTACATGGAATTATCCGAAAGGGCATGCTTTGATAACATTCCATAATGTGGATGAAGTAAGGAATAAATTGTTACAATGTAATAACCATTTGCTCCAACATAATGACATAACGAGCAGAAGTATTTTTTTTTTCAGTAATAATCTTATAAATGAGCAGAAATTTATGTTAATCAGCAAAAATCTTATACATTTTATGACCAAAAGGTTTTTATCGTTACTATCCAGGTGCCATTTTTATAAAAAATAGCAATTTAGATTGCATCTTTACCTCTCAGACAGACATTAATACGTTGCTTAAAAATATGAAAGTTGCACTCGAGCTAGTAGATCATATGCAAACATGTCCTGGCTAAATTATGTACTTTTCCACTCTGTATAAATTATTGCTAATTATCATATACTTTATATCAAATATTTCCTCCATTATCACTGTTGAACATCATATTTCTTGAAAGAGTTAGTTCATCAGTAGACCCCTTTATAAACTTAAACTATATCATGCTAGAGGAGTTCAGTAAGAGTCAAAATACGAGAAAGTATTGTTCAGGGTATTATTGTATTACTATTATTGGAAGTTGGCACTGGACTTTGTATTACGAATGTTAAACTATACTATCGCATGGACCGTTATATTAAATGATATCTCATGACAAAGTGTTTTTATTAACTATCTGGTTAGAACTAGTGTTGGTGACTATGACAAGTTACATCACAAACACGTAGGATAGCATAAGTTCGATTGATACACCTTAGTAAACATTATACTATCGTCATAAATGCATCTATGTGGTAGTAGTTAACATTGGATTTTCTTTTGTTGAAATTATTGGACAGTATTGTTATCTGCTTTAATTGGTTCAGAGTAAGCCTGTCGACCTTATACACATAAGGAACCTAAAATAGGTCACATGTATTAATTACTGATAATTTATTGGTTATTTGCACGTTATGTCCTTAAACAAGGCTATTCAGTTTTCGTGACGATTGTCTCACTATTGCTATTCGATAGTTAGTTATGTTATAAGGAACACTACATTGTGAACGTTACACTTCCAATCAAAGCCAAAGTTAGTTTCAACATATTTTGACGCATGATCATGTTCAACAACAATGCACATAGTTATGCATGATTTGATATTAAAATTAGAGTGTCAAAATGAAGTACCTGTATAATCTTATTCAGTTAGAAAATGGAGAAGCTCATAGTTCTTAGTACAAATAGCCCATGATCTTCCACATAACCAGAATAGTTAGTTTACGATAACATGAAACACCCTATAAACGGATTATCGCTCAGATTCGTTGAAAGATATTCTTAACGACCTGAACTTCTTAGTATATTGTGTTGCTAAATGTATTTATATTTAACTTTTAGAAGCCAGTGACATTATGTGTTCTACAAGGTTTAGGTATTGGTATGTTCACAATAACAGACATGACAAATAATAAACAACTAGGTCAATCTGATGACCAATGTAAGACATTATCTATTTATCTATCTATAATCATTATGTAACGCCATTGTAGTTCTTCTGAGCATCCGATTATAGACAATGTAAAATTGATAGTGTTAGGCATTTAGAATTGAAACTGACAGCAGTTTGACGTTGTCTGCTTTAAGATTTGTCTTCACATGCCATGTACTCTGTGTGTTAGATAGGGATTGTTGTGAAGTGTAACCGTTTATCCTTAGGTTAAATGCGCATTTATTTATTTCGAAATCCCACACTGAACGCACTGAGAATGGACGCAATTGATGTATATTTAGAGCTCATTGTTCAACAAATAGCTGTGTTTTAGATTGGGTTTTTACTTAAAAGTACTCAACATACAAAGTGTACGCATATACATAATTATGTATCAAATGTCCAAAGAAAGCTGTTGATCTCATTTATCAAATACATTCATATAAATTATAAAGATGTGTTAGCACTCTGTTACTTGGTTATATCAGTTATGACTCGTGCAACCTACTTCTCCCTTTTATATTTCCAGACGTATGGTCATGTTCAGATGCCACTACAGAACCAGAGATAGTACTTAAAGTTGATGCACCAGAAGCAATGACTTACATGGGAGATGTTGAATATAGATTTTCTTAGATACGCTGTTTATCAAGAAATTAAATTGTTTAACGATGTTAATTTCAATTGTTTATTATTTCATCATCCGTGGTATAGTGCGTAACTAGCAGGAGTCCAGTGGTAGGACGCGCGCTTAGGGATCGAGAGGTCCTGGGTTCGAATCCCACTAGGGGCACTGCTAATTTCCTTGAGCAAGAAATTTACCTGCGATTGATTCACTCCACCAAGGTGTAAATGGGTACCTGTAAAAGTCATGCACTGTATGTTGTGGCTGCAATCTGCGCCGTATGTTAACAGTTGGTGTGTGACTCGATGATCGGGGAAGTTACTGTCAAGAGTCGACTGAATAGTGATACTGATTGTAGACTCCAAAAAAAACAACCCTTGCTTGCAATGCTTTTTAACTATTGACCTCGACCTGACCTTTCACATTTGCATCTAATAATTAACTTCACATATCCCGACGAAAGTCAGAACCACGCCTATTCTACACTTCGGCAGCGATCGTAAAATTATAGAAGTGTGTTTGTGTGTTAGGTGTTAACTCATAACCCTCATGGTCACTGTGTAATTGAGCATTAATACTACATTCGTATTCAATGCAATGAATATTCTGGCATAAAGGTCAGGTCGGGGTTAATTATTACGCACTATAAATATGTGTTATAGCCCGTTTATGATATCGTGGGACGTGTTAACCTATTTAGGACTCATGCATTATCAAAATAAGGAGGTCATATGATAGTTTGAATTGATAGACTACAATTAATTTTTACTTTGGAATATATACAGTATATAGAAAACACAATGATATTAATCGATAATTAGGAATACTATACGAAGATCAACCTGTGTATAGTTCGTTTTTTTTCTCAACTGTTAAAAACATGAATAATTTCACGGTGAATTAATTTATTAAAATTATCGTCCTGATGCATTCATAATTTTCCAAAAGTGTATATAATGATCAAATAGAGGTAATTATGTCATAGGATAGGTTTTTAGTCAATATATTTCAATAACAATGAGACTGACAGTATAAACATAATGCATTCAGTCACCGTGAAATTATTCAAGCTTTGACAGTTGAGAAAAAACGGACCATATAAAAATGGTATCGTTTTATTTCGTCTTAAGTTATCCTAAACGAGCTATACATATATATACTAAGTACATCGATATTTTATCCGCGTGCTCAGTATTTAAAGGTAAAGCCATTAAATCCTAATCTGTCATTATTAATTTGAGCAATTGTCCAGTGTAAAAAAACGCGCGATCGCAAATCGAGATGCCATGAGTTCATACTTTCCTCAGGGGGGTCATTTGTCATTTTTGTAGTCAGTTCCAGATGACTTTTATTCACTTAACTTTTAAAGCCGACTTTAATGCTTCTTTATAACGGTTGTTAAATTCTAAATACCGCGAGTGTCCCCATTTAGAAACTTTTTATTATCTAAGCTTCATTAGACACATTTATTGCTACTTTATCATTACATAGTTTGCATTTTGCGTGGGAATCATTATCAATTTGATGGTTTAGTTTTATATACTGATCTATCAAGACATATATACGGTCAATTAACTGCATTATCTGACTTTAAATTTTTCACGAACATCTTAATTGAGTTAAGTGCAGAAATGTACGTTTTGATACCTGAACATTCGAGAAAATGTTGTTTGTTTCTCATCGCCTACATATTCATCTGAATATATAGAAAACACGACAAATTTAGTACAGCTGATTGTTTTCATTTGGCGTGTAATAGACGAGTCGAAAATACAAAGACAGGGTATAATGAATTCACTCAGAATGGCTCTATCATTATCTATTTTAAAACAAGTAATAAATATTTTCATTCTAGTTTACATAGCCACACATACTGGACGATTCATTTTGCTTTAAACATAATGAATACTTTGAAACTCTGTCACAATATTGCTGAATTACGTGTTTCCCACATAAACGAATGAGTTCAAATTAAAAGAACAATAACATGCCATGTTTACGAAATTGATGTACAACTTAGTAACTCAGCGTAGGCATTGTATACGTGTTGATATCAATTATGTTTTTGACTTTAGGGGATAACATGACAAAAGTAATTATTAGAAACTAATTTATAAAGAGATGATCTGACACGTCAGAAAATAAGTTATTTAAATATTATTGTTTTAACAGATCTGAACTGGTTACTTTCATGTGTCATACATTTTATAAATAAGTTTGTTCTAAAATCATCCAATTACAGACTACAAATTATTCTGGATTATTACATTTTATCACTACCTTTAATGTTTAGGCAAAGTCCAAAAAAATGGCGGCGCTCACAATGGCATTTTCAAGTTACATTTTTCTTTTATTTTCACTTTGACGATGGTCAATTTAGTCGGAGTTCGGTACTATACAGGTCATCCGAAGTCAATTCTTCTTTGTGCACATTAATGTAGCACTATTAACCAAATACCATGTCTGCAAAGTAGACAGGATTCGGACGTGACTATTTCTCGTTAGAATTTCGGATACTTTAGTTAGAATAAATGTAACAGAACGCCTATAATTCTTATACAAAGTTTTTTAAAACATTAGTTCGATATCTTGTATAGAGAAATAGGCAGAGATATAGCGTCATTTGTTATTTGTGATAAACAGGTGCGTAGCACGAACAGTATAGTTGCCGACTGTGTATTATGGGTGACGACTATTGTTATTGATAATACATTCGTCGTGGTACGCTCCTGGAGGTATGACTTAAAAACGAATATGACTATTTATAATTAAAACAAATTGAACCCTGCATAGCGCCGAATATCTTTTTAAAGATATTTCTTGTTTAAAATCATGTTATATCTTTCTATAGCTAAATTCTTATGTACAGAAGTCCTGTAGTCCTTATCTTGTTTATTTGACACGATTTAATTAATTCGATTTATGTATTTGTTGAACATATGAAATGTATGGTGGCATATTTCTGCCATCAGGTAACTACATAACCAACTAGTTAATAAAGATGTTAACTAGTTACAGTAACTAGTTAACATTTTAATTAACTAGTTAGTTAAGTGGTTAACTAGTTACGGTAACCAATTAACCACTTAACTTACTTAACTTAAGAGGTTAACTAGTTATGTGGTTATTTGATGGCAGACTTATGCCACCATAGAAATTGAAATAGAAGATAAATAACCAGAAGGTGTTGTAAGACAGCAGTTTGTTTAAAATATAAACACTATGATGTTTGGATATAGTTTATTAATTCTTTGTGTGATGGGGGTTTCAGGATTTGTTATGTACGACAATCCATGTAATGTTCACAATCCATGGGGCCCAGGGTAACTTTTTTTAGTCGTGTTTTCTATGTACGGTTGTTTAACTGATGTGTTTTATTAACCTTTATTCAAAGCTTACGTCCTTTAGCGACAATATTAGGAAATTTAAATACATATTGCTTTATATGAAACGCAAAATAAAAAAAATACATGTTAACATCATAGAAAATTGAGCAAATTAAATCCGACTATTCTGTTTGTAACAAGCTGATTGAATAGACTTAAGCTATGGGCTATTCAAGATACATTTGAGTTATACATTTATAATGAATTATGTTCACATATTTTTGAAAAGCCTATTCAGTTTCAATGCAAAAATAGTTTCCAAAAAAAAGCTGCTGCCGAAAACATGCTGTTTAGACCTTACATTGGAGCCGATTTGTATTACTTCTGTATTCTATACTTCAGGATTCCATTCAGTTCAGATTTCACATTCAACTTGGACATTCCATCGTTTTGTACCAATGGAACGTTTACATGGAGTTATCCGATAGGGCATGCTTTAATCACATTCCATAATGTCGATGAAGTAAGGAATAAGTTGTTACAATATAAAAACCATAATGAGTCTGTATTTTCGATTTCTTTAAACTTATTTGCACCAACAGATTTGATAACATTAATTAAGTCATTAGTTTAAGTTTAAGGTTCATGTAAAGTCTTGGTTTGCAAAATAATTCAGTGAAATGAAAATGCTCTAATTCTGTCACATCTCCACTCAGAGTAGTGTTTTATACATCGAAATGTTCCTTATGAAACATACAAAGTGATGCTTGTCATCAATTACGACAAAATGTTTAACAAAATATGTATTTGCAAAATTGATGTTGTATAAATAAAAATACTAAAATGTATTAATCTTTTCTTACAACAAAATTTAACATTAAATCCTTTACAGAACATTATAGTTCATATTCCCATAAAGGTATTCCAATATTTATAACATTAATAACTGTTAAAACAAAACAAAGGCAAATGAAAAACTAAAGTGAAAGTAGAAACAGGGTCGTGAAAACCCATTACACTTGCATCTATCAAAATGTTTTTCATATACCGTAGTTTTGTTTTAACATTTATTGAGATTATAAACTTTGGAGTACCTTTATTGGAAAAACAACTATGTAAATGATTTAATGTTAAATTAGTTTATATAAAGAATTGAATGTATTTTAGTATTTTCATTTTTACAGCATCAATTTTGCAAATACATCTTTTGTTAAAAGTTTCCATCTGAATTAATTGCCAGCATCACTTTGTATGTTTCTTAAGAAACATTTTGATGCACAAAACACTGCTCTCAAAGAAAAAACCACAGAATTAAAGCATTTTTTTAATTTTACTATTATTACTGCAAATAAAGACTTTACTTGAACCTTAATTGGTTCAAATCAGATCGATTTGTAAGAGTACTGTGTGTACACGGTCAGATTGCTCATTTTCTATTTCCATCCCATATGTTTCAGATTGGATAACATTGATTCAGTCATTAGTATTAAGTTTAATTAGTACATGAGTAAACATTAATATATCGTGCCATGTATGCATTTAGACGGTATTTGAAAAACAAAGGATTTTTTGTCCTAATTATTGGACAGTTATTATCTATTTTTACGGGTCCAGGCTTAAGCATGTCGACCATAAAACAAGACGGAACCTAGATAGTATTGATTACTGTTAATGTATAGCTTATTTGCACATTATGTCCTTAAACAATGCTGTTTAGCGATGATTGACTCACTATTGCTATTTGACAGTTAAAACACTACGTAGAAAACGTATCATTTCCAAAGACAACTTTAGTTTAAACATAGTTTTGACGTATCAACATGTACAATTAACAATGTGCGTAGTTATGCACAATTTAAAAGTATCATTAGAATGTCAGGTCAGTGGTCATTTGAAATCAGTAAAATGAAGTACCCGCATAATGTTATTCACCTATCAAATGGACTAGCTCATTTTCAGTGCAGTTTAACCTCTGAAGAGCGGCCATCTACAGAACAATACCTCAGCACAACAAAGGCTGTTGATATTTCCCATAAACGTAGTTTTAGTTGTATTTAACCTCATCAACTTCTGAACAGCAACACACTGTAGTCCCTCCCAGTGGGTGTTGTTCAAGAGTGGTTGCAATGTACAAAGAATGCATAATAAAATGCATTTAATGTCGTACAGCAAGTTTATGCTAATATGATACATTCTAGACACAAAATACCGTTTAGATTTGTCAAAATGTTCCTTAACGACCTAAGCGATACATCGTATTTAGTGTTGCTAATCTTTTTTTTATATTTTACATGTAGAAGCCAGTGACATTATGTGTTGTACACGACTTAGGTATTGGTATGTTCACAATAACAGATATGACAAATAATAAACAACTAGGTCTAACTGGTGACCAAGGTAAGCCATTATCTATTTATTTATCTATAATCATTATGTAACGTCATATTTGTACATTTCATTAAACACATGAAGGCGAAATAATAATGATAGTGTAATAATTCAAAATTGAAACTTACAGCAGTCCTACGTTGTCTGTTTAAAGGTTTAATGTTAAACAGGTTAAAGTGCGGTTTATCGTCTGCTTCCATGTACATGTACAGCCGACTTTACAATTTTTGAACGATAACTCCAGCTCCTGGCAGGCGATCCCTAACAGTGTCTATTTACAACACGGTGGAGAAGAATAATTGTAGGTTAGTGTCTTGCTCAAGGAAATTATCAATGTCCACCAGGGACCTTTCGGCCCCTCAGCGCTCGTCCTACAACTGTTTTACTGTTCCTACAAGGGGTTTGCCTTCCTATGTCATGTAATCTGTATGCTAGAAAGGGATGGTTGTAAAACATAACAGCCTTTCTTATGGTTAAATGCTCATGAATCTATTTCAAAATTTCACGGTGAATGCTTTGAGAATGCATTTACTTTATATATGATTTAGAGCACACTGTTCGCCTAAAAGCTGTGTTTAAGATGGGGTTTTAAATACCTTACTTACATAGTGTACATTTATACATAATTATGTATCAATAGTCCCATGTAAGCATCTAGAGCACACTTATCAAATATAGTCTTATACACAAAAAAACTGGTGTTTTAAAACACAGCAATCTATTACCCGATTATATAAGAAGTGAATGGTGCTTTCCGCTTCTCTTTGTTTATTTAGTGCACACTTATCACATAAAGCCTTAGTAAAGAAACCCCGGTGTTTAAAAAAATAGCAATATATTACTTGTACCTGATAATATATATAATGACTTGTGCTCTCCGCTACGCTCTTTTTATTTCCAGACGTATGGTCATGTTTAGATGCCACTACAGAACCAGAGATAGTACTTAAAGTTGATGCACCTGAATCAATGACCTACATGGGTAATGTCGAATACAAAATGTCTTAAGCAAGCAGTTTATCAGGAAAATAAATAATTTCACGATATCAATTTCACTTTATTTTTTTATTTGTATTTTTTCTATGCAAACTATCTGACAACGAGATATGTTAAAAATAGTAAAAGTGTATTATTTGGTTTAAACAATATTTTATTTATTAGCAAACAAGTACATACACAGTAGTATAAACATAAAAAATAGAGGATTGAAGAGATAGCTTAGCTAATTTTAAACTCCTTTCCTCGGACATTTTCTAGGCAAAGAGATACTTGGGATTAAAACAGCTTTTGCGATCTTAACACCATAAGTTTTCCTTTAAAATACAATATATTTGCACCGGTTGTAACTGGTAATAGTGTATTAATATTGAATATATAGAAAATAAAACACAAAAAAAACTAAAAAACGAAAGAAAAAAATCACAGTTTATTATTTCATCCTTAGCGGTAAATATGTGCAACAATACCAAGTATGTCTATATTTATTACGTGTTCGGTATTTTATGGTTAAACGATGAAACAAATATAACCAGTCATTGTAAGTAAAAGAAATTGTCTAGTGGGTAAGGGTGCAATCGAAAATCGAGATATTGATTCACACTTTTCTCCAGTGGGACCATTTGTCACTGTTGTAGTCAGTTCAAGATGGTTTTAATTCACTTAATTTTCTTGTCAACCTTTAAATATTTCTTTAAAACGGTGAACTGTTTTCACGCTAATTAAGATATAAATATCGTGATGATCTCCATTTAGAAACATCTAATTACAGAAGTTCCAATAGATACCTCGATTGCTATATCATAACATTCAATTTGATTGCATTTTGTGTGGGAGTCATTATCACTATGATAGTTAATTCTTATATGGCTCTTACATGACATAAACATAAACTGATTGATCTGAGTTAAAAACTTTGAACTTTTCACGAACAATTTGATTGAGATTAGAGAAGAAAAATATTAATGCGTGTTTTGACGCATATTGAATTTATATGAACATTTGAGGAAAGTTATTTTTGTTAATTTCTCATTAGCTACTTATTCATTTGAGAATACAAAATAAACGACAACCTTGGATAGCTGATTTTTTTAATTTGGCGCGTATATCAAATAAAAGACGGGTCGAAAATTCAAAAACAGGATAAATTCATTTCTCCCTGTTTTTAGTATATTAAAACACGTGTTGAATATCTACACTCTTGTATTCTAAGCCTCATGTACTGTACAATTAAAGGTACTAGTTTACAGATTTGATTAAGATTTTTCAATATTTTCAAAATACCATTCAGAGTCTGTAATTGTGTGAAAACAAAAGTTCTTATTATTTAAAGACAAACTGACCTATAGTTTCCAAGAAATATACAATAAAAGTCACAAAAATGCACTAAAATTGTCTATACTGTGACATACGGGGTAGGTTTTTACTACTTGAAACACCATCATTTGTAGTGATAAGTCCATATGCGCTAAAATTGTCATAATCAAAATACTGCATAAATTAATAATTTTCTGCATCAAAAAATGTTCCAATACAATCTATGTAGTTTCAGAAAAGTTGATATTTAAGTTGAAATCTGTGAATGAGTACCTTTAATTTTGTTTTTAATAGAATGAATACGTTGAAACTGTGGCACAATATTGCGTGCTTACTTGTTTCCTCCATAATCGAATGCGTTCAATTTAAAGTACAAAAACATGCCATGTTTACAAAATTATTATATAGCTTATATATCAAGTTTCAAAATATGGCATGTTATTGTACATTAAATTTTGGGTTCATCCGTTTATGGGTGAACATATGTGTCTATACTATTGTGTAACAGTTTTAAAGTATTTATTCTTGTGAAAACAAATTTAATAATTCAGTAAATGTGGCGCTGTGAATAAGAGTGTAGATATTTCTCAATAGTTTTTATATAAATACAAAAGTATATTTCTGAATACATTAATCCATCCCTATTTCTGACATTTAGACTATTTGTTTGTTAAATCGACGCGCCAAGATAAAAAAAAATCATTTATAGCAAGTTAGTGTAGGAATTGTATACGTGTTGATATCAATAATGTTTTTGACAACAAGGAATGACACGACAAAAGTAATTATCAGAAACTCATCTATAGGGAAATGATCTGACATCCCCACGGTAAAGTTATATAAACATTCTTGTTTGAGCTGATATGAGTTGGTTACTTTTATGAGTCATTCATTATATAATTTCGTCTAAATTCACCTAAATAAAGACTACAAAAGGGTTCTAGTAGTACGTCAAACACCGAAACAAGATATGTGTCGCCAATACTACATTAAAGACAGGAAATGGAAAATACTGGTAATCCTCTACCAGTAATAAGGAAGCACATATATAAGCGAGTTTCTATTGACTAAAATTGACCAAGTTATTTCTTGTGTGACTGCCTTTTAGAAAAAGCCAGGTGGGCCTCGATTTCAGTTACCATGGTAACGCTGGGGCAAAACAAACAAGACAAAAAATGCAATTTTTCAACCCAAAATTTGCATTTCATTTAGTAATGTTTTCCCAAAATAAGATCTAAAGTGCCAGTACTTTTCAGAGACTGAAAACATGTTTTTATAAGCATTTTGAGCCATTGTTCTGCACTTAATGACACTGTTTTTTTCTCGCGATGAATGGCGATGCGCCCCTTCAAACCCAAACGACTTTGGAGTCACATCTCTCATTGAGACATCGTGCGAAAATAAATTATTTTTTCGGACAACTTTCTTAAAGGAAAATTTACTACATCCAGTTAGAACACTCATTTAGATGCCTGATGCTACCTTTTGACGCGGGGTCCAGACCCGTAAAATGCGGGATTGACCAATTAGGGGTTAAACAATTTAAAAATACTTTAAATATATCTCATTCTGAAATCCAATTCAGGAACATGAACCACTACATCATTCTCATTTCTAAGAAACTTAATAAGCGTTATCAATTAAAAAGTTAAAACTATCAAGAAATATATACAATCAGGTGATTTGTTCACAGTTCACATATGAAATAGCGACGAAAATAAAGGCAATATAAGACAAAAGAACAATAAGTTTTTTCCTAAATACTTGGTTGTGTAATCGTAACAAACATACTTTTTGTCAAAGCGCAGTCTAAGAATATGGTGTCAAAAAGCTAGTTCTGATGTAATTATTTTTTCTTCTTTGTCTGTTTTCTCTTTATTCGTTCTACACCAATGATTGAATGATTGATGTTTTAGTCCGCTGGTTGACTGCATAATCTATTTAAATATAGCTAGAAAACAGCACGTGGTGTTTAATTTAATTTTTATTATGTATCAGACATGGAGTTCAATTGTATTTATCATGCCCTTCATCTACTACTTTTGCCCCTACATTATGGGTTATTTCTTTATAAAGCACAAAACATACGTTCATTAATTGTTATATATTTGACCAGACGTGGGGTTTTAAAATTGTTATGTTTATTTTGTATGTTCTCCTCTTTGTATGTGATTGTAGATACTTGGGAGAATAAAAGTTAAAGTAGTAGTAGTAATTAATTCAATATGGTTTGAAAATGTCAATTTGTGGACGTATAAATAGCGTTTTATGTATGTGGCACAACTGATAATTTGATAATTCAACTCTGAGCCTAACTTTTAAGGGTCCAAACAATTGCCCATTCACGTTAACGTATTTTTGTAAGTGAACTGGTAGGCAAAACTTATGTCTCTAGATGTTATCTAGATAAGAAAGTTCACAACACTGACCGCAATTTTGTATGTATGACATCATGATATGTAAGTATCTATTATCTAATTTTTTTCTTTTACGCCTTGTCAACACAATTTAGGTCATTTTACGACGTCCAGGACACCTAACCTAGCTTTCCTGGACCATTGTCTATAACCAATACTCACCTACCCTTCCACAAGGTCGGAATTTTCTCCACATTATCTAATCAATGGAGGAAAGTCGACATTATTGTCAAATTTCTATGGAAGGGTATAACCTCCCCCGGTGGGATTCGAACCCGCACCCCTCGGGCACGAGATTCCTAATCTCGGCGCGCTACCAACTGAGGATGTAAGTATCGCATCAATAACATAGTGCAATTTACTAAAGCTGTACATTCATTTTTCAATATTTAAAAAAGAAGTTCTTTCAATTTCTAAGACTTTGAGATAAAAATTGCATACAAATAAACGATAAAAATTAAAAATTTAAAACAACTTGAATGAGGTTATTTTGAATAAAATCGTTAAACTTTTACATTCAATATTTTAATTTTGCATAAATAGTAAGTTGTAAATCGGTAAAGGAGTGATCGGCCGTTTTACCCCTTTTAGTTCTATTTCTGATACTGCGTAATCGATAGATAACCTAGTGGAAAAGTTGACTTAAATAACTTGTCATAGCGCTAAAGGGAAATAAATGTTACTTATCTCATACATTTATATGGGAGTTTGTTGTACCTATTACCTTTTCACTATTTAAAAATGACAAACGTTTATTTACTACATCTTTCAAAACATGATTATGAAAACAAACTATGACCAGGGTATTAGTTTAGAGTACGAACAGGGTCCAAGATACTTAGATAATATAGCAAGAGCCTTTTTTACCTTATACTTAAAAACAACAACATTTCTCTTGGCGATTTACACTTTGTGCTAAAATTTAACTATTTTGCACTTAAAAAACTTCCGACGTTTAGATGCTTATTAAGGTTGACATTTCTGAAACTAAATTACGAAATGGGTTTGCTGACATTATAAGCTATAATTATTGCCTAGCAGGTCGTGTTAAAGTTGTCAAGACGTGATTGATGTATGAAATTATTTACATTCAATTAGAGGATCACGATGTAACATAGATAAACGAACAAATTTGTACTTTTTTAAAGGATTGAAGACACGCGAATACATTCTCAGAAAAAAGCAACAACTATTTCCATAATTTCTGTATCGCATGATGATGTTCACTTATCACTAGTAAGGTTAAAGGGTAACGGGAAGAAAGTTGCCGTTAAAATGTTAATTAGTTTCCTGAAACTGTCAATCACCATACATGTAGACTGGAAAAAAACAAGGTAGCAAACTGGATCAAAATGACAATTATGTTGTACTTGTGTACAATTGTATAATAAAAGGACAAATATCCACTTCGTAACCCGTCTGACTTGTTTTACTTGCATAGTGTTTGTCATTATCTAAGACGTCCTTCTTCTAAATATCATGTGAGAGTATTTACTTTGTGTACCGAAAGTTATATGAATTTCAATGAAACAAAATGAAAGCATCGTCATGCTTAATATAAATAAATCTGTGAACTTAAATATGCAAACGGCATCGTCCGAATTTGATTGTAGTTAAACTACATACTCAATACCTGTTAAACGATATTAAAAAAAAACCTTAGAAATTAAAGGCTTAGAAATAAATGTTAATTTAATGAAATTTCATTGTATTGATTATCACAAGCTTTGCAGCGACATTTTCTGTGCGTCTTTTGTTTCATTCTTAGTTTATATTTACCGCTGTACTTCTGCTTGTTCTTATGCTATGTGTTAGGTGCGATTTTAAATGCATGTACTGTAATATTTGTGTATGTATGCTCTAAAATTCATGTTTATATTTTCCTTATTTGTCGGACAATAACTTACCAAAGCTTATGTTATTTTGTTAACCTGTACTTATCCGACTTAAAATAAACTTTTGTTTCTTGTACAATGATAACTTAATATACTTACAAACAATCTAGAATTGTCACCAGGAATTACAAACATTTTATTTCTATAATGTGTACCAAATACCTTAAAATTACACTATTTTAATTATGTATCGTCTAGTCAAAGAAAAAAGATAGTTTTCTTGTGACATTGAACTTGAATTACATCAGATGTTTGATAGATAATTTGTTGTTAATTTTTAACATTTCCGGTCAACGCCCTGCTATATATACGATATACCTAATTTATTTTCACTGTTTTTTATGCCCCGTTCTGGAGACATATCGGACTTAAACATTAAATACCGCCCGTTTGAAGCATATACTAAACAAAAAATGTGTTTATTTTGGTGTAAAATCTATTTATTTCACTCTAACCTAAGGATTTTCATTTTTTTAATATTGCATCCTTATCTCACTCGTGAAATGAAAGTCGTTCTTAGACCGAAATAATCAAATATTCTCTTTATCCTTTATTTGCAGAGCATTTCCGCCTAAAAAAGCCGGAATGTTACAGGTCTATCAAACACAGATAAAAGCGCTGTAAACACAGTGATTTTTACGTTAGCCACACCGTTTTACATTAAATGTATGCCATCATCTTCTCAAACCATTGTCAGCCACATCAACAAAATAACTGCTGACGACAAGTTCCAGAGGACAATAACGATTGTCGAAAGGCGCAGATAACATTTATCTCTTTCTGCACTGAATTCTTTACCAGTTTTAATGTTAACTAGTATATCCATTGGTAATTAAATATATATCACTTTGGTGGGTTGCTTTCTCGAATATTTTAAGTTTCAATTCGCACGAAATTCTCTTTGTGCATTTGATACTTTGATTGCAGGTTAATGAGGCAGTTTTATTAGTTCCGAAAGGAGACCACTGCAAGAACTAGCCAATGAAATTACGTTTTATATCTAAGGTTTGGTTTACCATTAAAATGAGAAAATAAACACGTCCGATAGTTTCTGTTTTAAGTAAACAAACAGTATCACTACATTGTTATTGAAGCGTATTTTATTGTAACATGCGATTTAATTTGAAAAAGATTAGTCTCCCCTGCCTCATGCATATTCATAAAAAATAGATTTTGCCAGTCAAATTGCCCAAGGAACTTATGAAGTGTAAAAAGAAAGAACTGTGAGTGCCGACGATGTGCCGGCGCATGCAAACTTAACAACCCCGATGTTCACCTTGTTGTTTACCATACGATCAATCATAACAGGCCTTAAGTGTTGTCGTCTGGTATAAATACGCAAACATACGAGTATAAGTACGAATATAAGGATTGGAGTCACGCATGTCTATTTCAAGAAAAAAAACTAATTGGTAAAACGATTTACTTAATTTCTACATTGCATGATTTTGTACAGTTTGATCAATAAGGTAAAAGAGTAACGGAAGGGATGTCGCCGTTAAAATGTTAATTAGTTTCCTGAGAATGTGTTTTATGGCACGTATATTTGATGTATGTCTAAGTATGTGGTAGGATATAATTGAAATAAAAATGTATAATATGTGACTGGACTTTTAGAAGAACAGACGCGTTAACCTTACAATAAAACTACAAAACTTACGCCAACAGTCAGATCCTTTACAATATCACGTAAACAGATATTCTATAGACTACTGTTTTATAGGATCTCTTGACATCGCATAGGGTGTCACATCGAGATGACCTTTGTGTCGACCAATCAATACGAAGCTTTTATCTATACGAAACATTATCAATAGCAGCCTAATTTCGTAGTTTCTATTGTACCGTAACAAGTGTTACGGTGTCAAAATGATAGATTACATACGACAAGTTGACCGAGTGCACTTCCGTCATAATTACGATCAATTTACTAAATGAGTGTTTGCACTATGAAGTCTGTTAGCTTTTGAAACTCAGTCTAGAAACATGTAGTTTTGGAGACATAATTATTAAGATGTTCGAGCGCTGTTAGCGGCTCGAACATATAGGTTAGCAAGATTGCTTGGAATCTGGACTTATATGTTATGATATTAGATATAGAACTTTAATAAGTATGTTTGTAACTAATAACGATCACGGACCAATATTAAACGTCACATACAAACTTGTGTTGTTATAAACTATATCCCAAGTATTAATGTTGGTGTTTGTGTACCAAACACATGATTCACACAACAGTGTGGCAACGTAATAATCTGTAGCATACCGCTACGCCACACTATTTTAGATCTAATTTTGTGAGCATTTATATTCAATATGAAAAGAACGCCGTATAAATTTGGTATAATAATAATATACATCAATTTCCATTACTTGTTTCTTTACCAAAATGAGAGAAGTTATATATATTTCTAGTATTCTTTTAAAATATATTACAGATATATATGTGTCAAAATTATACAGTATGAACGTTTATATTCAACGTACATGTGGGATTGGTATATACTCTGATCAATAAACTAGTTGAAATTTATAAGACATACCTAATTGACACAAATATAAAACACACCATTTCTAAGAAATGAGCTGACATGGCCACAGGGGAGTTACATAAACGTTTTCTAGTATAGACATATCTACTTAAAACTCTGAGTTTTCAGAAGAAATAAGTAATAATAAACGCCAGAATAATTGCAAACACTGTGTATTTCGTTACTAGCAATACTTAAGAAGTGTTCTAGTTAATATAATTAACTATAGTCTAATAGAGTTTCATCGCCTGACAAACTCATTTTATAATTTACTCTGGGATATTGCTCTGGAACTTGGAAAACTTATCGCAAACTTAAAAAAGATAGATAACTGTAATATTCACATACTTATGTATGTATAACAATTGTTGCCCTGTAGTAACTAAATATTCAGTGTTAGTTTTTTTTTCTCGTTTATTCACAAGATTCATTTTATATGAAACAATTCATATCATACATTCAAAAAGAAAACACAATTATTAGTACAATTACAATTATACATGTTAAAATGATGTCCTTCATAAATCTTACTAAATAATGTACAATTTTTGTATGTATGATAGGAATTGTCAAAACACACTCACTAACTCATTGACTCACTCACTCACTCACTCACTCACTCACTCACTCACTCACTCACTCACTCACTCACTCACTCACTCACTCACTCACTCACTCACTCACTCACTCACTCACTCACTCACTCACTCACTCACTCACTCACTCACTCACTCACTCACTCACTCACTCACTCACTCACTCACTCACTCACTCACTCACTCACTCACTCACTCACTCACTCACTCACTCACTCACTCACTCACTCACTCACTCACTCACTCACTCACTCACTCACTCACTCACTCACTCACTCACTCACTCACTCACTCACTCACTCACTCACTCACTCACTCACTCACTCACTCACTCACTCACTCACTCACTCACTCACTCACTCACTCACTCACTCACTCACTCACTCACTCACTCACTCACTCACTCACTCACTCACTCACTCACTCAC
This sequence comes from Mactra quadrangularis, assembly GCA_025267735.1. Taxonomy (NCBI): domain Eukaryota; kingdom Metazoa; phylum Mollusca; class Bivalvia; order Venerida; family Mactridae; genus Mactra; species Mactra quadrangularis. The sequence goes on from CM046299.1 coordinate 14,647,729, forward strand.
TCACTCACTCACTCACTCACTCACTCACTCACTCACTCACTCACTCACTCACTCACTCACTCACTCACTCACTCACTCACTCACTCACTCACTCACTCACTCACTCACTCACTCACTCACTCACTCACTCACTCACTCACTCACTCACTCACTCACTCACTCACTCACTCACTCACTCACTCACTCACTCACTCACTCACTCACTCACTCACTCACTCACTCACTCACTCACTCACTCACTCACTCACTCACTCACTCACTCACTCACTCACTCACTCACTCACTCACTCACTCACTCACTCACTCACTCACTCACTCACTCACTCACTCACTCACTCACTCACTCACTCACTCACTCACTCACTCACTCACTCACTCACTCACTCACTCACTCACTCACTCACTCACTCACTCACTCACTCACTCACTCACTCACTCACTCACTCACTCACTCACTCACTCACTCACTCACTCACTCACTCACTCACTCACTCACTCACTCACTCACTCACTCACTCACTCACTCACTCACTCACTCACTCACTCACTCACTCACTCACTCACTCACTCACTCACTCACTCACTCACTCACTCACTCACTCACTCACTCACTCACTCACTCACTCACTCACTCACTCACTCACTCACTCACTCACTCACTCACTCACTCACTCACTCACTCACTCACTCACTCACTCACTCACTCACTCACTCACTCACTCACTCACTCACTCACTCACTCACTCACTCACTCACTCACTCACTCACTCACTCACTCACTCACTCACTCACTCACTCACTCACTCACTCACTCACTCACTCACTCACTCACTCACTCACTCACTCACTCACTCACTCACTCACTCACTCACTCACTCACTCACTCACTCACTCACTCACTCACTCACTCACTCACTCACTCACTCACTCACTCACTCACTCACTCACTCACCCACCCACCCACCCACCCACCCACCCACCCACCCACCCACCCACCCACCCACCCACTCACTCACTCACTCACTCACTCACTCACTCACTCACTCACTCACTCACTCACTCACTCACTCACTCACTCACTCACTCACTCACTCTCTCTCTCACTCACTCACTCACTCACTCACTCACTCACTCACTCACTCACTCACTCACTCACTCACTCACTCACTCACTCACTCACTCACTCACTCACTCACTCACTCACTCACTCACTCACTCACTCACTCACTCACTCACTCACTCACTCACTCACTCACTCACTCACTCACTCACTCACTCACTCACTCACTCACTCACTCACTCACTCACTCACTCACTCACTCACTCACTCACTCACTCACTCACTCACTCACTCACTCACTCACTCACTCACTCACCCACCCACCCACCCACCCACCCACCCACCCACCCACCCACCCACCCACCCACCCACCCACCCACCCACCCACCCACCCACCCACCCACCCACCCACCCACCCAACCCACCCACCCACCCAACCCACCCACCCACCCAACCCACCCACCCACCCACCCACCCACCCACCCACCCACCCACCCACCCACCCACCCACCCACCCACCCACCCACCCACCCACCCACCCACCCACCCACCCACCCACCCACTCACTCACTCACTCACTCACTCACTCACTCACTCACTCACTCACTCGCGTACTCACAAAAACTCAATTCCTACTTTTCAAAACTTTATTAACTTTTTTAAACATCAAGTTCACATTGAAGGAGAAATTTCTATTATAAAAGACAAAACCGAAAGCTATGAAGAAAAATGGAAAGATTTTGAAAATTTATTAAAATGAATACTCAACAAAGGTCAGATATGTTGGGGGGCCGCAATCCTTATTATGGGGTATTTTTTTTTTGATAAGTAGAGTGTTAGCGAGTGAATGATCGATTTAATTGAGTGAGTGGAGTGAATGAGTGAGTGAGTGAGTGAGTGAGTGAGTGAGTGAGTGAGTGAGTAAGTGAGTGAGTGAGTACGCGAGTGTGAGTTTTGTTTTTGTTTTGTTTTTGTTGGGTTTAACGCCGTAGCAACACATTGTTAAGGTCATATTAAACGGCAGACAGTCAACCTTCTTACTACTCACTGCTCTTGGAAAGGCTAAATCTCTGGATTTAGCTGTTTACCAAACTACTAAGCGCATACTTTCGTCAGTGACTGACAACTGCCCTACATAATTAAGAACCATTGGAAGGAGGGAGAATGGCCGTAGGAATAATTTCATGACCAATCTCCACGAAAGTATGACGCGCCCGGGAACCAAACCCACGACTGCTCGATCAGTAGACTTGTGAGCTGCCAACTGAGCTAGCCGGGCGGCTTCAGTGTTAGTAAACACGCTTTTGTGTAGATGAAGATTTACATCCGGTGAGTCTTGTGAATATTGTGTTGTTTTTTTTGTACTGATAATATTCTAATATATAACTGTGGTATCTTGTTTAATAGATCATGAGTTGTATTTGATGAATTAGGGTTTGCATATCATTTGATAGGATAATTTTTGAAAAAAAACAACATGATTATTAAAAATCTAAATTGGCTTACCTTTATGCAATTCATAGTCTATTATTTGTACTAACTAGTGTTAGCCGTTCCATCTAAATTGCCAACACTAATATCGGTACAGAATGTGTATAGTTGTTCAGAATGCATGATTAAAAGTCGTGGTGTAAGACGGATATGTAAAAATATTGTCATATAGGTCATTCAACATACTCTCCGTAACCAGAAAGAATAAATCTCTGAATATAGCTGTAAGCCAGTTATACCTACGTCAATGACAAACAACTGCCCTACATGATTAAGAATCAGTGATAGGAGGGAGAATGGCCGACAAATCATTTCATGAAAAACATCATCGAAAGTATATTAACACAGACCCCTCGATCAATAGACTTGCATACATCCAACTGAGCTAGCTTGGTGGCTTCTAACAATTTTATCTCATATACTAATACTACTTTGACATAAAGAAGTTGTTCAACATAGTAACGACGAAAAATATCTAAAGTCAATGCACCAATAACTTCTAAGAAAATTTTAATTTTAAGGTTTGTGAATCCTGATTCATTTAATGAGACAAATAATTTATCGTTCAATTATATGTAACTTTGTAAGATAAATGAGCAAAACATCTCATTAGAAACATTGAACGCTAATTTTATTCAACTTCAAATGGATATTCAGCTTAATAATCACTTCCTGGTTATAAACTTAGCTAACCGCTGTAAATAACAAAATAATCAAGGATTTATGAATGTAAACTTATACTTAAAAAATTAATTTCGATGGGATACTTTGGGTGGATGTGAATAAATAATACACTACTGTTAGTTTTATGTTGTGTTTAATAGGTAGAAATACTTTTAATTTTTCAAAACTGACAAATAAAAATATTGCATAATCACCAGCTTAGATTTGTATTTCTTCTCATTATTTCGATAAAAAAGAACTGAAGACATGCATGTAAATATTTCAAAGTCTAACCGGTATGCAAAACTTTATATTTAAGGATGTTGAAAATGAAGTTGATTTTACCCATGGAGTACATTGTATTTGAAGCCGACCTATATAAAAACAAGGGAATATAATTCTCGACGATAGTCCCATGTGTTATGTCTATTTCTATTATACTTTATGTTGAATTAAATGATACATAATGTGTGTCATCTACCGTCAGTGATAATTTCAATACCGTAAAATATTCTGAAAAAAATACTTGTACCACCATCTGGTTTTATAAGTTATTCTGGTTTTAAGCGTCAAATTTGAGAAAAAAAATACCTAATCAACGCAATCTGATTAAAACCCGATCTAAAATTTTACACTCGCATACTCGCTAATTTAAATCTGTCCTTTTCAAAACGAAGGTCACGTTCAGGTGACCTTTTCTCATCATAATAACCATGACGAAATTGTTATGATACGTAACTTGTTTACATCGCCTACGTCACGCAATTTGAAATGAGCCGCCCAATCGCAGACTGTGAATAATACTGCTGTTAAATAAGCATGCAAACCTTGGTCTAAAAATAGAAATTACGGAATCAAAATGTGTTTAATAGTGTTTTCGTCTAGATGAAAGCTACGCATTGATTGGTCGACACAAAGTTCATCTCGACGTGACCTTCCACGGAGAAAGTAGAGAGCCTGTACGACAACGCTCTACAGGATATCTGTTTACGGAGAGTGTAATCAACGTAGCACTGTTGAACCTTGTTTTTCACAACCCGTGTTTTTCACAACTTGTGAAAAACGCGGCCGCAATTTTCACAACTTGTGTGAAAAACACGTTAGCATACAAATTTCATACGAGCATAGAAACGCATTTTTCACAACTTCAAATGTGACGAAAAAAGTGTTTGAAAGTATTGAGTTTTTTGGTACCAACGCATTTTTCACACATTTCATTTTTAAGTTGTCAGTCGTGAGTAAATAAGTAGTTGGGTTATAAGGAAGAAAATTATTTATTTTCTAATCATGAGTTATGACAACATTACAAACATAAAAAGAGTATTTACAGATGAAACCCCGACCCAGACGGACTGTAAGTCACCAACTGCTCACATGATAGGTACATGTGTGTACAATATAAAGTCAAATATATGATATAAATACATGTACATACAGATTAACAGTATCAAGGGTATACGACGTATAGTTGAATAGAACAGAACAGAGCGAAAACTTTATTTAACCAAGGTTTTATATAGCATGGCATTATTACAGTATTGATTTTCTTCAAAACATCACCATTTTAAAAATCTATTTGAAAATTCCATTCATAATTCATTATAAGCACTGCAATGAAGTAAATAGTGAGTCTCTGGTTCTATAGAACTTTTGTCGATTAAAACAAAGATTGTCAAGTATAGTAACAAATACTTTAGTTGAACAAATGATACTTATAAATCGTTCAAATGCCTAGGAAACATTTAGTTATGTTCTGTTTTTGTTCTATGATAATAGTAAAACAAAACAGTCTGCTGTGAAAGTGACATAATTTTAGCAAAGTTAAAGAGGAACATTGAATTACACCATCGATCAAATAACAAAAATATAGGCTTAGCGGTTTCAGACGAGAAGATTTGTTTAATGTTCATATATTTCATAGAAACCATAGAAACCAAAGTTATTGGTGGAATTTTATAATTTTAGCAAACTGGAAAAAAGCCTCTCAAGGAACATTCCTGTTGCACCATCTTTGGGCAAGAGATTAAGAAGTAGGGACATTTATAGAAATTATTTTCTGATCCTCATATGCACGACGGGCAACAAGTCATATAAAAACTCAGTTTGAGCATAGATGAAGAATGCACTTTATATAATCAACAAACCACCGAGTATATTATAGAATGCACTTTATATAATCAACAAACCACCAAATATATTGAATAAATCACTCAATATAATGGACTAATTACTTGATATTATGTTGTTAAAAACAGTGTACATTAGTGTACATGTAAGACAGGCAAATTTTCCCATACTCCAGCGTTCGCTAAATAAATAATGGAGTAGCCTTACATGTTTTAGGGAGTACCAATAAAATCAGGGGTATTATATGTTATACGATTATATGAATGACTTCTGTTAAACCAGTTGGATGGGTAAAGATAATGGTTTCTTACCAAAAAGTATTTGAGTTTCATAACGAGTCATTGGTTTAGCGGTAAAACACACGCTTGTTCGAACCCCTCTTCTCCACTATCCACTAAAATACTTAAAGCTTAGTGAGCAATAGTTGTTGAAATCAGGGGCGGGTCCAGGATTTTTTCGAGCCACTACCACATTTTACACATTTTGCAGAATAATGCAACGTATCAATAATAAAAAAAAATTACGTAACCAATACATCTATGTTAAGCACCGAGAAAATTAGCTTCATGCTACTTAAAAATGACTTACTCTCAATATACACTTAACAGAACTTTTAAGTACACATATATGGCTAATATCTAAGTAAATGTTTGTCCGATTTAGATCAAATTTTCAACAAATATTATTTAAAGATGGAACAACCTCAATATTATTTTTCATTACACAGCTTAAATTATTTCATAAATAAAAACAAAAACACCGAAGTGTGTGAAAAAGTCACAGTAACAAAAAGAGGATTGCGAGTGTGAATGTTGTAAAATGATAGTGGCATTTGGGTAAATATGTCTATGATTCTCTCTCTTATAACAAATATGACATCCATGGATATTAAGAACTATTTGCATCACGTTCTCATGAACCCCACATACTGATAGAAGTGATTCTGAAGTTAACATGCCCATTCGCGTTCAATATATATCCTTCCGCGGGGCTAAGATTGAGGTTCAGACTGCAGCACAACGGCGTACACTGCGGTTCAAATCATTCCATACGTGCTTATGCACATAGTTGTCATATTATTGTCATGTAGTAATTCTGTTGTAGCTCTTGCAAAGAAGGCTGAGGCGCCAGTCATTTCAACCACCAATTAGTTAATTATAGCTGTTTTATCGTTAGCCGGCCTACTATGTGTTTTTGGATGTGTTGGTCGAAATACTATCCACAGCTACCCATTCGGAACACCCCGACTTTACATGATTGAATAATCTCGGAAGGATTTTTTGGGGGTTTACACTGGATTTTTGTGATTTTACTACATAGGCGAGTCGAAGCGCGTAACGATTACGCAAAATAGTTCTTGTAGTATACAGACAGATCTTTGTCTCGACATATTTCTTTGTTTCAAATTGAGCCAAATATTGCTCTTCAGTATCATTGAACTACGTAATTTCAAATTTACGAAATAAAAACGAAACTTCAGTCATCGTCTAAACGATTGTGTATATATTTGTTTACTTTAACACCGGGTTTTCAAAAATGGCGTCTAAATATGTCCGAGATAATTTGTAGAGAATGACCGAGGATTTCCGATTTCACAGCGGTCATGCGTAATTTTGATTCGCACCAGTCACAATTTCCTCGCGCATTAAGGGTTCATCAATTGTGGAAATTGGCAATAAAAAGTAAAGTGGGTGGGAATGTAAACAAATGCATTAGTTCCTGGTTATTTTTATATATTTGGTAAAAGAGACATCAAGTGTATTGAAATAAATATGAACAAATATATAACACTCACCAAAATAAGCATTTAGAATGAAATGAAAACATTTTCCTGACCATGAAATAGCCTTTTTGTTGTGAGCCCAAACACATATTCAATTTCCATTTTTTTTCATAAATCCGAATGTTGATAAAGGATGTTTATATAATACTTAACAATGTCTTGTGCCAAGTTCTATAAAAATATTTCCAAAAAGTCATTTTCACATTTTATTTCAACACAGTCATTACAAGTTTCCACTTCCTGTATTTTTCACTGGAGCCCGATGAAATTTTCCTTCTTACTTTATCCTCATTATATAACATTTAAAGGAAAAAAATCAGGCCCCTATGCGCAAACTGAGTGTGTAAACATGTGTTGACAGTGCTGTGATAAAATGTGAAAATGACTTTTTGGAAAAAAAATTATGGGACTCTACACAAGACATGGTTGACTGTTGTATAAACATTCTATACCAACATTTGGATTTATGAAAAAAGTAGTTTGAATACGTGTATGTGTTTTATATTTTTTCATATGTATTTTAATACATTTGATGCATCTCTTACCAAATACATAAAAATAACACAAACGTTTGGATTATTTTACTTTGTTCACATTCCCCACCCACTTTATTGTTATTGTCAATTTCAACAATTGATGCATCCTTAAATGAATTTCATCGACGACAGAAATAATTGTTAAATGGTCAATAGCAGATATACAAAATTTCGTTGAAAAATATTGGTTTATAAATAAGTTATACGCAATTGAAATACTTATAAGTTTTGTTAAATGTATACATTAATGGAAATATACATTTTGGGAATTCCATGGGGTCCGGATCCCCCGCTAGATCTGCCCATGGGAATGGATATTATTACGTTGCTTGCGTCACTAGTGTGATTACCATGTTTTTCGTGTGATTGCAATGAGTGCGAGACTGTTTGTTATGGACATAAAAGCAGTTTCTTGGAGCGCTAAATTGGATGCTAGTGACCTTATACGGTTGCTATGGAGTGTGAGATAGAAAACTTGGACCTAAATGGCTTGCTAGGGCACTACATATGTTGATTATTGCGCTTGAGTGGACGCTATAGACCAACAGATGGTTCCTTGAGACTCAAGTGTAGTTGACATTAATATTTATGATGACACAATGAATGTTAGATGTTTTTGTTTATTGTCGGAAAATAGCTTATAAGCTAATGTTTATCATGTTTGTATAAAACCGACTCTAAATAAATCTTCTTGTATCTTGTACAAGGTATTCAAAATTGATCGCTATGAACCTTAGTGAGGTTACTAGAGGCAATACTAGTATTGTGGTTGCTATGTCGCTTTATGATCTTAAGAGGTTGCACTGGACATTAATTCGGCATCTTTGGGAGCTAAACTTTTGTGTTATTAACATTATGGTAGTCGTGACTTCTCGCGTCCGAGTCGTTAGTTTAGTATATTATATTTTTCATACTATATGGTGTACACTCATTTGAACACCAATTGTGTTCCGACTATAATTCGGAGAAAAGTCGAAGTATTTGTTAACATTGCCTATTTGTGAAGGACTGTCTCACATGGTCACAGCATAAAACAGAGCTTTATTCACTTAAATATTTCGTTCGGAAATTCAGTTTAACAACTGCAAATTTCACAACGTTCTAGATTTGGCATTTTTGGTTAGCCCTCTCAGTGTGTACACTAAAGGGCGGTTTTAGCGGGGGAGCTGTGTATGTCATTTGATCAAGATGAAAGGTTAAGTTCTTTTAACAAAGGTTTCTAGAAAATGCCAAGGACTTAGTTATTTTATGGGGGAGGGGCGAACGTTGTAGCAACACATTGTATAGATCATATAACGGTGGTCAGTCAACCTACTCACTAAATTTCTGGATTTAACTGTTAACCAACTGATAGGCGCATACTTACGGAACAGAACATATATTTCATTTAACCCAGGTAATATTATTTACAAAGCATCATGATAAATATATTTATGGAATACAGAAAGGGAAAAATAAAAAGATAAATTGCACATGATACACCATGGTCAGTTGCTTTTGAAAAATTATTGTAGGACTTTACAAAAAAATGCAAGATTAATTAGTGTTTTTCTCATCGTTAGAGGAAATTAATGATTTATACAATTCTGTAATTTGATAATTGTAAATGTTATTAATGTTAAAAATGTAATGGTATGATTTTTTGTCTTTTACCTGAAAAGAATGGGCACTCCAACAAATAGTGTGTTTCATTACCAATAAAGTTAAGTGAACAAAGACGACATTTTTTTATTTTGATAGGGTACATAGTGTGGGGACCACCGTCCCGTTTCTACAATGAATTTATGGTTACAAGTACGAAAGTGTAAAATATAAAGTCTTAGGTCACTAGGTAAAATTGCAAGGTGTGGTTCTTATTCAACGGACATGTTAAAAATAGCGTAGATTTAACCCTTATAAGAGCTATCTAATTGCGATTACTAATGCTGATTAAATTGGTCGATTAATGTTTGCTTTACTAGCACATGGGCGTTCCTTTAGTTTTAAGTCAGTGATTGACAACTGCCCTTCATGATCAAGAATAATTGGTAGGATGGAGAACGACCGTAGAAACAATTTTATGAACAATTTCTGCCTTAACCGGGAATAAAAAAGACCCCTCGATCATAGATTTGTCCAATAACGACCGAGCTAACAGGTTAGATGATTTTGTAATAATACTTATATTTGTGTGAAATGTTTATTACTTTTAGGGACCCTTTCGTGCTTTAGAATACCTTTGTAAAACCATTTAAGGTTTCGCCCTCTTTTCTACTTCTTTTACTGAAATCTTAGACCCGCGACAGTTAAAACCTTTCTGACTTTTTAAAACCCGTTTGTCGGTTACGCCGTGTTCTAAAATTTCAACCGGACAACGAACCATCACGACAGCTCATTTTAAGTACTTAATGCTTATTGTACGATTATACTGAACTGTCCGATTGCATAATTACAGGGTTATCGCACACTGTATATATTATTTTCCGCGTTCTATATATGGAATTTTGCAATAAGAAATACTATGTGTAGGTTAAATTAGTGAAATTATCTCGTCCGACTGAATAGTCGTACGCTTAAAGTGAAATGGTTCAGAACATTTATTTTTAAAACGGGTACGAGTTCGATCTCTAAAGATGCCATTTTTTACTCTTTGTATTGTTAGCATTTTTATTTTCTGAATTTTTTTGTTTTATTTTATTCAGCATCATTTTATGAAACTTAAATAAAACACTACAAAACAAATAATCTCAAATATAATTCAGTTTCACAAGCTGTGTCGTTTGCGCTACTAGGCGTTCTTATTTTATAGTGTCGAATTTAGCGGTAAAAACTAATGAAGACAGTCATAATTTCTTTGATGCATGAAGACATTGTAGGCGTATTTTAAGAAAATAAAAGATTACTATTATTCGACACGAACAGCTGTTTATTTTCTTATATTACTTTCATTAAATAAAGGGATTTTTTAAATATGTTTCAATAGAAACTCCATACTTGTAGTTGCTAGTTTGCTAAATAGAAGCTGTCAATTCATTAAAAGTATCTATTCCCCTAGGGTTTTGAAATGTCTATCATATTATCTCTTTCTGATACGGTCCGTTTATATACTGAATGCACATAAAACGCATTTTAGTTACTTTTAGATGAACCGTTTATGAAGAGTGCAAACGCAAACAAATTTTTTGCCCGCACAAACTCTCGCGTTGATTGCCTCCAATGCGATGTATTTTCGCTTGGCTTTTAGCAATCAATCCAAGACAAGGCCTCTATCTCTTTCTTCATTATTTTGCGTACAGATACAGTACCATGATCTCCTCTGTGTTTGACTCTACCTGCACCATATTTCCAAATAGCGACCATTGGTCGGTATTAAGGACAGTCTCTAAATTCACCATAGAATCTGAATCGGACTTCTGTACAATTAACAAGGACGCTTAATATGTTTATTGACTGACTATAGGAAATAAACACCACTGTCACTGTGATTCAGTGTCTTAATCTTGATACTACATTTTTGCCAATACAATTTTTAGGTTACTTTACGGCGTCCAGCACACCTAACCAACATTTCCCGGAACCTTGTGTTTAACCACCCACCCTTCCTCATGATCGGAAACTCCATATTTTCTAGTAAAAGAGAAAAACTAGACTTTCTTGTTTCAAAGAACTTTCAATCTTAAACAAGAGTTAAAATTTGGCTAATACGACGTAACGGGTATTGATTGATAATTGTATAATTACATTGTACATGTATATAATATGATGATGATTCTGACAACTCCAATATACCACCGGCCTTCAGGCCGGCGGTAAATAACGGTAATTTGGTATTGGTCCAAAAATCTTATCAATCGACAATTTGCATTTGTACCATGTGACTATCCAGCATATTACTAAATTACGGACTTTACTCAGTTATTTCCCCTTTTATACTCTTCAAATAGGTAGGTCTAATTAGTTGGATTACTCGGATTTTACCCTTACTTTTTAATGTCAATTTGCCAAAATTAATCTTAAATAACTGTTTTTGTAAATAATTTGATTTGTTTGAAATTCAAGCAAGGTATTTTTACTTTTTAGTGAAGAGAACTATCTAAATTTCATCAATCCTGTTAACATCTTTATTAACAAGAAAGGTATTAGATGAAATATTTTGTTATCCTTACATAGGAATTCAATGATAAAATCCGCGGATTCCAACTGTAAGGACCTACTTACCAATTGGATTGCTTCAGATTTTATCAGGGAAAGATAACTGACTAAAGTCCCTCATTGGATCCAAAAAATAAATAAGTATATTTACGTGTTGGACGGTTGGTACATGTGCACTAAACAATATTTGTCGTTGGGTATGATGGTGATGATGATTAATCCCAAGTTAACGGAAGATATATGATAAAAAAGGTTATTATACATTCTATTTCCGAATTTAGTAAAAATGCATAGATCGGTTGGGTACAAGTTTGTATTTTCATCGTCAATGTCGCCATCTTGAACCATTGATGACGTCACGTGATAATTATGTAAAAACACATTATAAAATAGATGGGTCTAGCAGGGTCAGGGGGTCCGGACCTTCCTGGAATTTCCAAAATGTACCCAACAATGAGTGTTAATTTTTACTATAAGCCATTTTAAATAACGTTAAGTAGGATGCTAGGGCCTAAGTGCTTACTAGAGGCATTAGAGTAATTACTGAGGACAATGAAACTGTAAATTGTAATTGTGCTTGAGCAGTTGCTATGGACCTCGAGGCGATTGCTTTGGATACAAAACTTGGTAATACAGACAATATAACAGTACCATTGGTCATGTGTGCTCATGTACCTTAAGATGGCTTATCTATGTGCTAGAGTGGTTGCTTGAACCTAAAGGTGGTTAAATAATGCGTAATACCGGCTTATTGAAGACCTTGGTGTGTTGTGACATCTTGCGTCCATATTACGACGTCAACCATTTAAATAAAATATTAATTTTGAAAATAACTAAAACATTAGTTTTGTTATCATATACTTTAAGATATACAATGATATTGACCCATGTTGTGAAAATTGCGTTAGGACTAAAAATCGAAAAAAATGTCTAACGTAATTTTCACAATGCTCATTTGTGAAAAACGCGTACGCAATTTTCACAACTTGTGAAAATTACTAACGTGTTTTTCACAAGTTGTGAAAATTGCGGCCGCGTTTTTCACAAGTTGTGAAAAACACGGGTTGTGAAAAACAAGGTTCAACATAGCACCATGCCAAATTAAACGTTGAATAAACCTTCCCCTTTATAAGTCGTTAGTGGAGTTTTAAACTCACATGAGCAAGAAGCGAAGTAGGGTCGGACATCGTCCGTTCTGTGTCAACATTTTGATTTAAGCAATCTTATTCTAAGTCCTTGTTACACATTTTCTAAACTGAAGTAAACTAACGTGTTCCCGGCATAAAGTTATTTAAAGATACGATGCATACCTCTGACTGTCATGGCATCTGAAAGAATAGATTTAAACACTTTAAAAACTGATATGCCTAAAGATGACATACGTGGGTTAAAGCAGCTTCTAAATGTTATCTACAAAGAGTGTTGAATGTTTGAGTTTAAATTAAAATTGCCCCATCTTAGGATACTCACGTTTTACATAGGGTTATTTAAGAGAATTTAAATGAATCTTTTTTGAATTATAAGGCATATAGCATTATTATTTGGCAGTTAATAAACATGAAACTCAACAACTGAACTTGTCTCCAGGGGGTCACTGTTTTCACGCAGTTTAATATGAAGATATTAGAACATCCTGATTCAGATGCTTTTAAATTTTGCTCGCAGGGGACAAAAATTTGATCGTCATAGTCAGTCACTGTAATAAAACAACCTAGGCGTAAAACAGAACTTACAATAACTTGTCTAATTGATAGGTAGCATACATGTCATAAAGAAAAATAATGTAATTGTAGCTCCCGCTAGACAAAAACCATCAACATAGCACAACACGTATTTGCTAAAACTGACATATTTTAGATAAGTATATACTGACTGGTATGAAGCACAAAATACGATCTGGAAACAACAAATCTAATTATCGTAAGAGCAACAGCAGTTAATAAATGTATGTTTAGCTAAAACCGGTCATGAGAACTTTGTACATGATTGTTGTGAATGCAGCGATAACTGTAGTGCCTTCAGTGCTTTCATTATAAGTTGTGATTAAAGGAACACAATACAGTCATATATATTATTTCAGTCAAAATTTTGTATTAAGTCTTGTTCATCAAAGCGATATAAATGTTTTGTTTTGTTCCTGCTCTTTTGTCATAGAGTAGCGAACAATACAAAACGCATGGTGTTAAACATCTATTCAATGCAGCAAACCATTATTTATTTAGGAAAATGGAACCGTAGTTCCTTTGATCGAGTATAATGTATCATTTATTATATTTATAAGTATTGTCGAATTTTAATTTACTGTTCTTGCACCTTTTTTATTCCTACGTAGCAATCAACAAAGGTGCAACTGTGTTGCTTGTACTCTCACTGGAGTTATTAGTTTTATTATGCAGTATTTTTATATGGACTATGCTTTATCCTGTAGACAAAAACAGTATTTCCTCCTTAACAGGTCTAAACGGGAAATGTTCAGACACATCCGCTCTCTTTGTGGATAAATATTCACAATCCTCATTTATCTTAATAAAAGCAAACATACATCTATTAAACAAAACCATCAGAAAAATGTGGCACCATTATTCACGATTAGTTCAAGTTACTAGTTATCAACCTAAATAGTTTCATGTCTACGTTAGAAAGAATACCTTCATACGATTATTGTTCAGTCCTTCAAAAGACACAACTGAGATACACTTACCCTTATCCTTATCAATGTAAAATGGTAACTGTGACATCACATATCAGTAAAAATTAAGTCCAGTCATCATAAAATCATTTTTAAACAATTAACAAGAACCAAATACGTAGAAGTTCATTTCGTAATAATTATAATGTAAATGTTGTGGACAGCAAAACTTAAATTGGTTTATGTTTACCTATTATGTATAAATGGTTTTGATGTATGTCAGATGTGGTTTGTAAGCGTAGCATTTTTAGTGTCAATACAAATAATAGGAAAACTCTGAACATATTGTTTAAATAACTCAAAATAACTCATGGTCATGCCATTTTGTATGTGGTAGAATGTACTTTCTCCTCTAAAACCATTATTGTAGTTGCCATCTTTGTAACCATATTCAAACGCAAAACAGAACTAAAAACAGACAAATGTTTCTTACCAGGCTGTGGACCAATGAAATTAGAAGGGAAGGGGTGGTTAAGCAAATCTGTATATTTTCAATTCGAATTGTCATTTTTAAAACGACAGTTTTATATGGTTTTAAGAAATAAGAATGTTATTTATATTTCTTAAATGTGAAAGAAAACATAGCACGAGTAATTAAACATATAACAAGTTTATGTTTTTGACTTACCGGTATTACGATAATAAGGGATGGGTCAGTCATTGTTGTCACTCATAACGTCTATAACTACATTGTAGCAGTACAGACAAAGCCTAATGCTCTTACATGAAAAAGTACAACTGATGAAAAACATTGTAAATTGCACATGGCAGTTTTACTAAGAATGTAAATGGAGGTAACAAATTACTAAATAAAAATATCAATTAGCGAGAATAAATGATTTCGTAGAAAATGAGTAACCAGGCAAATACCATAAAACTGTATACATCGTTTTGGTTGCTTGTTCATCAATGTCATCAGACGGAAACAAATATTTGTTGATTTGAAATGAAATTCAAGAAAATTACATAATAAATGACAATCATATACGTAACAAATCAAATTCAGTGGCTTCAGACCCATTTGAAATTATTGATCAGAAAACACATTGTTTAGAATTGTTGGTACATTAACTGCAATAAAGTAAACAAATATGATTACTCAAACCTTTATTTTATTATTTTTTCATTAAAATAATACTAATATTTTTTTTAAATACTTTCATTTCATTTGAATGATATTGGTTTCGATTCTACATTAATAATTGTTGTTATTTCTTTGATTGATGTTACTATTTATGAACATAAAAGTTTGTCTTCACTATACACTAATACAAAGCCTCACATTATCAATGAACACCTTTTCTTTATGGTGACATTTCTCATTAACTAATAGTTAAATAGTATGCAATACATTTGGATTACACTTATTTACGCACTTTGAAATCCTATTATGTTAGAATTATTAATTGTCAGGGCAACCCACATCTATGACCGTGTCAATTAAATCAGTAAGTCAATTGATTTGAAAGCGTGTTTCCCTACATTAAATTGTGAACTACAAGCGTATCTACGAAGTAATCTTGTCAGTGTCAACATAAATCTAGATTACGTTTGGCCTTAATGCTCTTTTATATATCAGTATCAAAAGCTGCTCAGTATTTTATATACTAGTTGGAATGTAAATTACAATATTTGTGAATATGCTAATCGTTACTTAAAGTAAAATAAATGAACTACAATATTACAGTAAATGTATCGTTCGTTTATTATTTCTAAGAATAGGTGTTTATACTGCAAAGGCAATTAGTGAAAACATTTTACAGTTGAAAATTGTTTTGATATATAGCTTTTGATAAATACATATTGTTCTTATCTTTGTATTCTGAAAGATATATCAGCACGAGATATGATTTTCATTAAGAAAAACACATTTATTGATGTATGAACAAAGATGATTGACACATATGACGAACAAAAACAACAACAATATTAATAAAATGTAGTTACATTTATATATTGTATAGAAGTCTATACTCAATGGCGAGTAATTGTATAGCAACAATATTTAAATGCGTAAAATGTTTTGTAACAAAGGACACGATCATGTGCTAATAAGCTTTAGTATTGTCAGTTGAATACATTAAATAAATAACTTCATCATGATCACAAAATTAACTTTTTCATGTACCATTTAAATAACATTACACCAACCTCCCATTCGAAATGTACATAATGAAACATGAAAGGAGTAACGTTTGCTTGGACAAACATAGTCCATGTCTTTAGACACAAAGGGTTACTTCGTTAAACATATCACCACCTTGTCCAAGGGCTTGACTCTAGTAGCCTCAGTGTAATGTTAATTAGAAATCATAGTCTCATTTAAACCTTACTGTACAATGGTTGTATTCGTTTCCTGTGAAGTAACCAATATGCGTGGAAAATCCCATGATGCATTGTTCTATACATTGGATCTTTAAATAAGGCACAACTTTAATTTAAAACATATAATGGACCTATCTGGCATTGTCTATTGTCGACCTTATTATCTACAATTCAAACAGCACAAGAAATGTACTTCTATGTAATACTAGCGTATGATAAACTTATCCTGTCCAAATAATGAGATTGTTCGTGAGAAGAAAACTAAGAAAGCATTCATGTTTATTATCCTTAGGAAAGCCACCAGACAATTGTATTAGGTCAATAAATTAAGTATATTCACCGTATGTTTTGTAATCAGATTTATATGTCATGGTAAAATGTTGTTGGTTGGGATAATGCCAAAGTAGACTACAGTGGTAATATAAATATCAGGTTTAGTAGAACAACTTACGCAGGCAATACATATAAATTTCGGTCTGTATTAGCAAATGTTAACTCTCATTTCCGTTTAAACGTTGATAAAGCATATGTATCCTTAAGTATAGGACGCACAATAAGGCAGATACCATGTGGACATTAAGACTTATAGAATAGAGGTATATTGTGCCAATTTCATTGGTTAGAAAGAAAAACAGTTGTAGCTATTGGCACTTCTTATATACACAACATAAGGAAGTATGCTTAAACTAAAATATAAGTTATTGTTTACACAAAAATCATGTCTTATTATTATCCCGAAAATCAGCCATGCAAATAGTTATAGCGATATGACATTATTACAACTTGTACGCAATCTATTCAAAAAATATAATCAACTACACAGATACTCTTCCGCGAATTATTTCGCCCAGCATTTAATATAATTGGCAGACGCCAGTTCTCGCGCTATCAGTAATATGAACAATCAACTCCATATACAAAAGACCTTTACACTAGCGTTGAGTTAGCTATCAATCACAAAGTCAAAGTTGTACAATTATCTGAAGAATGTAATGAACAAGTAATTTCCTTATGTGCTATTAAATATCAGTCGCCTAGTTTCAGTGACCATATGTTTATACTCAATGTTATTTATCATCCAATTTAGAAAAATATCAAGTTGTCTATTCGTAATAATTAAATGACATAAATTGTCATGTCTGAGAGTAACTCCAGAGAAATAGGATACCATAGCATTTCATTCAGAATCGACAAATCTTCTAGGGTATTCCTTTGAGAGAATTCCCGAATTATGAAGTCTTCTTTGTATAAGAATGTTTTGCCATTGGAACGTCGGAAGACTTGTTGAAATCGTATTGATTTATATCGTATACGTAAAAATCATCCACATAAACGTAAATGCATCAGGAAATAAAAAGTATGTATTCATATTGATTTTCAAATATCGAAGCTTACTTTTTGCCAGTCTAATTCTGTTTTCTCAAACAAAATTCCAACCAGTATCTTTCCGGTGCGCGGTGATCATCTGATAAGTAAGACTTGTTTAGCGACGTAACAACTTTTAAAACACGGTATCAGCCAAACGGTTTATACAAAACCGTTGATCCTACTTAAGCCGGTTAAGAGACACTTGCAAAACATAGAGCCAATAATAATAAAAATAATAAAAAATCCATTGAAAGTATAATCCTACAAATGCTTTCAATTACAATTACATCGAACAAACTATATTACATTTTAGGTCATTGGCACTTGATTTATATTCCATTAGACAATTACATGGTACGATAAAAGTCTTCTCCATTTTAAGACTGATTATCTTATGTCGTTTTATTGCCGGACAGAAGTAACGACTGTAAAAATATATCCTTTGAACATAGTGTCACTAATTCTGCCTGTTTAACGATGTGTCCCATATGTTATGTCTGTTCCAATACACCCATTAACTGAAATAAATGTAGAAAAATAAATGTCTATTATCAAGGGCGTTTTCTTTAATAGAATTTTATCAACAATACCTGTCTTTATTGATGCTTTTGTTTGATGAAGATAACAAGTTTTAATTACATTTCTCTCTAAGTTTCCTACTGATTATACAACCATAGATATATCAGGTCCAATATCACACTATTTGAAACGGTTTAAATGCAATATTGTGTTTTCCTTAGTTTTCAATGACATGTTAAGAATAGTCCATCGGCAAAACGTGAATAAAATGTTTTAAACTAGATGATAATGTGGTCGAGGATAAGTTTGTCAACTCCAACAAACAGTTCAAATCAATGTTTTCAATTAGCGTATTTATTTATTTCACACGGATATCTAATTGCTTTGTTCAAACATGGACTTTCAATTTTTTCATGTCGGGATGCGCTTTTACTCCAGTTTGAAAATTTAAGTAAACACATATGCAAAAGTAAAATGACAAACCTTAAACTTAAGAAGTCATTCTACTATCGATTCAAGAAGATCACAAACGTATACATAGTTTCCTTAATAATATCATCGTTTTTGAATCATAGACATATTGTAATTGAACTAAACAAAGTAACAAAGATAAATTTGTACAAACCATTTAATTTAAATGATAAAACAGAATGGTTTTGAAATAAATGGTATAATCGCAAACATTCTAGTTGATTTCCTATGCAACTAGAACCAGAATAAATAAAAGGAAAATCTTTGAAGCATTAGAAGTGAATTTTGCAGATCCAATTTGACCATGCCTTATGTAACGATCCAACATTATATATCACGATCCCATGGGTATTTACAGTCAATCAACATTTAATGATTATGATCTATATGATCTACCAATTTCTTCATCATTTCACTCGACAAGACAGTTAAAGTAAACAAGCAAACCATCATAGTTGAAGGGTGTATTTTTACTAAGGCAATTTGTTATTGTTGTTCAATCATGAACAAAAACATAGCAATTAAGAGGAAGGAGAAACTGGTCAATAATTGGGTTATAGTCTAGGGTAAAATATATATCTTTTAATAATATTCCTCATTTGTATATATAGTGTTTGTCTTTTTCGGAACCGTGCTAGTCGCTTATAATTATGACCTATGGCAGCATTATATATTTAACGAGTCTGTCATGTTCTGCAATATTGCGGTAAGCTCTAACGTATGAAATTACATCATTTTATTCTGATGCATAATTGTGTTAAGCAAAACTATTCAGCATACTTATTCTAGAAGCTTTACATTGAACATCAAGAACGCATACGACCCTAGGAATATACAATAAACGTACAACACGCAAAAGATGGTGAACATTCCAGACATAAAATAATTACCAGTCACGTCAGAAATTAGCGATATGTATATCAAGACAATATAATAATTTGTATGTTGTCCTATTATACTATTGTATATAATACACATTGACCTCCAATATCATATGCTTGTATTTATTCAGACGTATCAATCGATTTTGTAAAATGGACAAGGGACTGATTTCATACAGAAATGACCCATTCTCTGCGTACAATTGTATGCAGTCTTATTATACAATTTTATAAAACGCACATCGACCTCCAATGCGATATGTTTGTACTCATGCATATGTATTCATTGATTTTGGACAAGGGAATGATTACTTTTACAAAAATGACCCATTCTTTCCACAGAAATAATGGATACAGTATCATACGTTATGAATATTATTTACCTATGTTGGTGAGCTAAAGACTTTAAAACCTGTGCATTTTTTCAACAACGTTAGCGAACTCTAAATGAATATCACCTTTCAAGCAAAGCAACAATATAAGAATTCATTTTCAAGGTATCTTTGTAACTAATGCAAGTAAACGTATACCATGTACGTATCGTGATCTTAAACGCACTATATTCGTCCAGTTATTAAATAGCTTTAAATTACAAAATTAGTAGTCAAACTATATAGCCTATGTGTAAGGAAGTTGTCATTCAATAGTGGTTAGACCAATACGCTTCTTATTTCCTGCACATTTTATTGTATGGCGTATATGTCTTCATAATATTACAACTTTTACGTAACTTGAAGTACCATGACATTTCAAAGGAACCGGTAAAATTGGAAAATAACGAAATGGTAAGCTTACAATAACGTAGCAAAAGAATCAGTGCCTGAATTTATACCTAATCTAAATAAGTTTTATTGACTTAATTATACGTTACGGCACAAATTATACAATTATACTTGTAACTTGAATAACTATATATTATAACCTGGTATAAACTATATTTACAGAATAATAAATGTCATAAATGTTTCTAAACAAGCAATTAAGCGTCGTTTAAAAGAGATTTAAATACTTCAATTTATTATACACTTTAACAATGCGTTTAGTTTCTTTGTTATTAAATAATCAGATAATGTTTTATGTTAGAATAATTCAAATAACTAATAGTATATATGTGAACTGTACCAAATATAACACAAGCCGTTCAAGCACAAACACTTTTTAGTGTTTTGTTCATAAAAACTCTAATCTTTAACCAAGATTCCTTTAAGACAGGTATTACTTTTCCATTTAAACGTTAATTACACTATTCATATTTGTAAATAATAAAAGGGGCATAACGCCAAATAAATAATAGAGTTATATCCTTCTACAGTAGAAACAATATTGTACGTTTGAATAAGCAACCAGCTACCCTTCAAACATCTTGATAAGGATACTAAAGAAATTTCAATAACAAAAAATCATACAGCATTATGGGTACTAAAGGGACATGACCCTAATATTATCTAGTAAATTGTTTCCTCTCATAGTAATGTAGATATAAAACTGATGAATAATCATTTTACTTTTCAGTCAAACATCTTAATTAGTACTAAAGATATTCAACTTTATAATATTTAACCTTAAATGTACCGCGGTTATATGACCTATATAATGTGTTGCTATGACGTTAAAACCAACCAACAAACAAACCTTAAATGTTTAAGTATGAAGGAAGCATAACTCACAAAATGGTACATCCATTTGAATGTTACTTCATAGTACCAATATAAAGCATATCAACTTTTACTTCTATAGCTTTATTAGACGTAAAGATATTTCAATTAGAACTATATTTAACACTTTCTATTTGTGTATAAAGAGGTATAACTCAATAAATAATTCATCCTACGTCACATACCTTAAAGCCACTAAACGAAGATAAAATCTTTATCATCAATTTAAAAACAAGTAAAACTGTCAAAAAGACAATAGAATATAACTGCCTTTGGATTATAACAACTCTCTCTAGCGGGTTCCCTTTTAGGGGTCAAGTCATTCAAAATATCAATTTCTTATAAAAGTGGGGTACTTTTATAACATGCAAATTGGATTACGGAGATATCCTCTCAGCCAATCAAGTTGCTTTAAAGGTGATTGATAAACTTACACAAAATTGTAAAATGTTGGACATGTCATATCGTTTTTCCAGTGATTTACTCGAGAAATCAGTGCGTGCAAATTTTGAGTACGCAAACATCTAAACTGATGCTTAAAAGAAACGCCTCATGTCAACTAGGTACATAATTTTCGTGATTAAGAATAATATAAGGCAACATTAAGGACTATGTAATAGTTGAAATTACATAAAGGTACCTTTAAGTACCGGCCCTCTAAAAGTTGGTTAGGGTGAATGCAGTGCTAAAAATATCATATTGTTTAATCATCCCTCTTGCCTGAAATCTTTTGGACCAGGCAATGTCATCGTAGGTACTTCACATCACCTGTGAATACAGAAATAAATACGTTATTTTCTGTGCAAGTTTCCTTTTATTCTAGCGAACAAATTCAGAATACATAAGCAGATATTGAATGCACTAATATTACTCTAGATGCACTGAGGCTTACATTTTCTATATCTGTAACTGAATTTACATATATGAACAAACAAATAAGTGGGCTCTGTAATCAAAATTTGGGCGTCCATTTTGTGTGTAATAAAAACTTATTCATTACACATCTTTGCGGAAGTCAGGGGCTAATCACAAAAACCTGTGTACATACGCGAACTGAACTTCTATCTAAAGATTGCAAGATTTCGATGAAATGTCTTAAGAATGATTAATCTTTTATGAAGTTATTACTATATATGTCTGTAGATTTGATGATTTATTGTTTTAAGGTATTTATTTGACGCCACGTGGGAACTTTTTTGTGCCTAATTACTTTATTTTGACATCCATCGGTTCCGTCTTAGATTGGTCGATGTTTTGTTAGCAGATGACCATTTATTGTGTCATACCACCTTTGTTTAAATTGGCCGTGTATTGAAAAATCAAGAGTATGGTGGCTCGGTATAGCCCTCGTGCATTTTCTTCGAGAGCTTATAATCTCCGTTTGTGAAATTGTTCGCTGAAGTTTGTGGAACGTATTGTTTTCTTTAAATGTTTTGTAGTTTATAATGTATTGTTGACAACAAATCATGTGACCAAAATTTGAGGGCTTCACTACTTGACGTTGACTTAAGTCAGATCGTATTGTAGCAAAGATTTTAAGTTTCGATAGCGCCTTTGAAATTCTCTCATCGTAAACGTAAGTTCAACGTAAGTAAGTTGTTTCGGAAATTTCGCTATCCTACGTAAGATTCTTATGAAACAGTCCCAGTTCTTTATCAGCCCTGCGTTCAGTAAGCATTTAACGTTAATCAATCACCGTTACCGTTATGAACGGTTAATTGAACGATCCGTTGAAGTGCGAACGTTTAAAGATAGCGGACAAGAGAATCTTTACTTCAATTTATAAGAAGAATTCAGAGAGGAGGAATTGTTTTCTTGTTTCTTTGTGAGTACATTTATTGATCTAAATCAACGAGAGTAACACCGCCGACTTCGTTGTAATGGCAGATACTAATTTGCACTATATGCTGGAACTATTTTGTTTCAGGTTGTTTCATACTCGCGTACTATATACTTAAACCGTTTGCTGTTTGCCTGAAACGTTTTCCGCTAACAGGCCGTTCAATAATGACATTAGTGAATTATACCTATTTTAAGTGTGTACCTTTCATTGCCTGTGTCCATTATTGGACACCGTACTTTTTGTTTGTACTACTTCTTTTGTGTAAAGTTATATTTTGGGCATGTTGAAATTTATAAATTTTAGTATATAGAGATATTTTATAATACTGATTTCAGACAATGTATGAATTAATTTGTATTTTTAACTCTTAGTGCATCTGTACGGGGATGTACACAATCTGATTAGAAGATTTTATTTTAACTGTTTTCACTGTACTTCATGTAAACTTGCACAAAAGTTTACATGTTTAAACTCACTTTTTTCATAAAAAATAAATATTACTAAACCACTTTTTTTATATTTTTCTATTAAACTTACTTATTTATTTTATAAGAATTAAAATGAAAACTGAAATTTATGAAAATTATTTGTAAATTTCAATTATTGCAACCACACCTATTTTAAATTCATGAAGGACATTCGTAAATTACATAGTCCTTAATGTTGCCACCCAGTTAGAAGTCCTTGGTGACATGCGCAACGCGAGGTATGTCGTTACTATGCTGATAGACACAGTCATAACGTTGCTAGAA
The DNA here is from genome assembly GCA_025267735.1 of Mactra quadrangularis. Classification (NCBI taxonomy): domain Eukaryota; kingdom Metazoa; phylum Mollusca; class Bivalvia; order Venerida; family Mactridae; genus Mactra; species Mactra quadrangularis. The sequence goes on from CM046299.1 coordinate 14,672,023, forward strand.
TATAGAGACCCTCACAGAGCATAAAAGCTAGTATGTAATGTGTTCACGAGATTACCATTGCCAACAACAAGTTGTGGCCTAAACTCGTTTTGAAACATTGATAATTCTGAGGACGTTACATAAGCCAAAACGCGAATCCTCACTGAGCTCTACATTATATCAACACCACGGCCGCCATGATACGAGCGGAGAGATAGACGTTGATGACGGTGGCATATCTTAAGAACTGTCTACACCAAACAAGAAGATTTCCATTGTATGTCGACTTATTTGACATACACAGTTATCTTCCACCACACATGACGTAGATACTGCCATGAAAATCTGTCACGCGAATGTCGTTGGCGTAAATATAGATTATCTAGTTGTCTTGGCTTACCGACATTACACTCATTCTACCTGAACGTGGCCTATCAGCAAACGTTTCTGTATAACGCAAGACTGAATTGGTTCGTTTCTTTTTCCCGTCAATATACGTTCATGTATGAAACTATTTACATGATTTCGTGACTTTTAATTGGCTTTCGCACGAAATTCACTATACAAAACGTGTATTTATCAAAGCAGAAGATTTGTTGACTTAAGATTTGAAGTTGTGGTTATTTTTAGCCACGACGGGATGTTCCGATCTAGTTTGTTGAGTTCCGTGATTTTTCGTACAGTCATTACGTAAGGTTTTATCGCTAATTTCAAAATACTTTAAGTATAGATTCTGGAGAAAATACTTGTGTTTTTTGTGCCTTAGATGAGTTATATATATTCATTTAATGTTTGCATGAGTTTTAAGCTAAATCATGACACTTGACAATTATCAGCATTCTGTTTAGTAATGGGGCTTTAATAGACGACGTATAGACGCAGTGCTGTTAACAAACATCCCACCTTTCATTGAAATATTTCTATAAGTACTAACAATAACCTTTAATGCTAAACTATAAAGGAGCATAACTAACTATATTAGTTTGTTAATTACATTATGCGTAAATAATATATTTTGGACTAATAATATATAATACGAATATTAAGCGGATACGTGTATTCTAATAACAGCCATCATTTACCAAACAAATATTTGGAACAACGTGATCGCTATCAAGCAACTAAATAACCAATACACAAAACTAGCAATAATAACGAAATGCAGCCGAATAAAAGTAACAGATAGGAATAACAAGATTTACCGTTTATAAGATTTGCTGTTATTAAGTAATGAGATCAATGCAATCGAACATGGCATTGTATAACAAACGGGACAACAACAACATTAGTAAACCCCTAGGTTATTGTTTTGTCATATCTACAGACGAAATTACTTAAGAAATCATATTTGAGATTATACATAACTGTCATTATACACAGAATTGTCAGAGGAGCGTTTTTGTCACGACATAGGTCAGGCAAAGTATCTGAAATATATGAACAAAAACCTGAGGGTTATATACCGCGTCATAAGTAACCCTTATTGCAACATCAGTATTAGGCGGCATAGTCATATATATACTTCTTCCATACATAAACACATTACACATTTACCAGGTGGTGTGATTATTGCCAAATAAAATCAAATTGTTTTGTATTTTCAATTGAAACTAGTATTTCCATAACCTAAAGCTATAGTCAATTTTTTCTCAACTGTCAACGTTTGATTAAGTTTGAAGCAACCAGAATGTATAGGTCATATCACGGCGGTCATTCAACCTACTCACAGTTACTAGAAAGGCTAAATCTCTGGATAAAGCCGTAAACCAGTTATAACTACGTCAATGACTAACAACTGCCCTACACGATTAAAAATCAGTGATAGGAGGGAGAATGTCCGTAGAAATCATTTCGTGAAAAACATCATCGAAACTATACGTACACAGATCTCTCGACCAATAGACTTGCATACTACCAACTGAGCTAGCTTGGTGGCTTCTAACAATTTAATCTTAATACTAATACTACGTTTACGTAAACAAGTTGTCACAGCATAGTAACGACAAAATATATGTAAAGTCAATGCACCAATAATTTCTAACATAATTCTAGTTTTAAGGTTTGTTAATCCTGATTCATTTAATGAGACAAGTAATTTATCGTTCAATTATATGTAACTTTGTAAGATAAATGAGCAAAACATCTCATTAGAAACATTGAACACTGATTTTATACAACCTCAAATGGATATTCAGCTTAATAATCACTTCCTAGTTATAAACTTTGCTAACCGCTGTAAATAACAAAATAATTAAGGATTAATGAGTATAAACTTATATTCAAAAAAAATATTTCGATGGGATACTTTGGCTGGATGTGAATAAATAGTTCACTACTGTTAGTTTTATGTTGTGTTTAATAATTAAAAATACTTTTTTTCAAAACTGACAAAACAAATATCGCCAGCTATTTCTTCCCATTTTTTTAAATAAAAAAGAACTGTAGACCGCCATGTAATTATTTCAAAGTCTAACCGGTATGCAAAACTTTATATTTAACGATGTTGAAAATGAAGTTTATTTTACCCATGGAGTACATTGTATTTGATGCCGACCTAAATAAAAACAAGGAAATATAATTCTCGACGATAGTCCCATGTGTTATGTCTATTTCTATTATACTTTATGTTGAATTAAATGATACATAATGAGTGTCATCTAATGTCAGTGATAATTTCAACACCGTAAAATATTCTGAAAAAATACTAGTACCACCATCTGGTTTCAAATGTTATTCTTGTTTTAAGCGTCAACTTTGAGAAAAAATACCTAATCAACGTAGCACCATGCCAAATTAAACGTTGAATGAACCTTCCCCTTTATAAGTCGTTAGTGGAGTTTTAAACTCACCTGAGCAAAAAGCAAAGTGTAGGGTCGGACATCCTCAGTTCTGGGTCAACATTTTGATTTAAGCAATCTTATTCTAAGTCCTTGTTACAAATTTTCTAAACTGAAGTAAACTAACGTGTTCCCGGCATGAAATTATTTAAAGATACGATACATTATTTTATGCATACCTCTGACTGTCATGGCATCTGAAAGAATAGATTTAAACACTTTAAAAACTGATAAGCCTAAAGATGACATACGTGGGTTAAAGCAGCTCTTAAATGTTATCTACAAAGATTATTGAAGGTTTGCGTTTTAATTGAATTTGCGCCATCTTAGAGTACACACTTTTTACAGGGTTATTTGAGGAAATTTAAATGATTCTTGTTTGAATTATAAGGCATATAGCACTATTATTTGGCAGTTAATAAACATGAAACTCAACAACTGAACTTGTCTCCAAGGGGTCACTGTTATCACACAGTTGCATATGAAAATATTAGAACAATTTTTTTCAGATGCTTTTAAATTTAGCTCGCAGGAGACAACAGTTTGATCGTCATAGTCAGCCACTGTAATAAAATGACCTAGGCGTATAACAGAACTTACAATAACTTGTCTAATTGATAGGTAGCATACATGTCATAAAGAAAAATAATGTAATTGTAATGTATCATCTATTATATAAGTATTGTCTAATTATAATTAACTGTTCTTGCACCATTTCCTATTTCTATGTAGCAATCAACAAAGGTACAACTGTGTTGCTTGTACTTTTACTGGAGTAATTAGTTTTATTATAAAGTATTTCTATATGGACTATGCTCTATCCTGTAGACAAAAACTGTATTTCCTCCTTAACAGGTCTAAACGGGAAATGTTCAGACACATCCGCTCTCTTTGTGGATAAATATTGACAATCCCCATTTATCTTAATAAAAGCAAACATACATCTATTAAACAAAACCATCAGAAAAATGTGTCACCATTATTCACGATTAGTTCAAGTTACTTGTTATCACCCTAAACAGTTTCATGACTACGTTAGAAAGAATACATTCATATGATTATTGTTCAGTTCTTCAAAGACACAACTGAGATACACTTAATCTTACCTTAATCAAATTGATGTAAAATGATGATTGTGACATCACATATCAGTAAAAATTAAGTCCAGTCATGATAAAATCATTTTTTAAACAATAAACAAGTGCAAAAGACGTAGAAGTTCATTTAATAATAAATATAATGCAAATGCTACAGCAAAACTAAAATTGGTAAAATTGGTTTATGTTTACCTATTATGTAGAATGGTTTTGATGCATGTCAGATGTGGTTTGTAAGCGTAGCATTTTTAGTGTCAATACCCAAATAGTGAAAATCTAAACATATTTTTTAATAACTCATGGTCATGCCATATTGTATGTGGTAGAACGTACTCTCTCCTCTAAAACCATTATTGTAGTTGCCATTTTTGTAACCATATTGAAATGCAAAGCAGAACTAAAAACAGACAAATGTTTCTTACCAGGCTGTGGACCAATGAAATTAGAAGGGAATGGGTGATTAAGCAAATCTGTATATTTTCAATTCGAATTGTCATTTTTAAAGCGACAGTTTTATATGGTTTTGAGAAATAAGAATGTTATTTATATTTCCTAAATGTGAAAGAATGTGAAAGAAAACATAGTACGAGTAATTAAGCATATAACAATTTTATGTTGTTGTCTTACCGGTATTACGAAAATAAGAGATGGGTCAGTCATTGTTGTCACTCATAACGTTTATAACTAGCAGTACAGACAAAGCCTAATGCTCTTACATGAAAAAGTACAACTTATGAAAAACATTGTAAATTGCACATGGCAGTTGTACTAAGAATGTAAATGGAGGTAACAAATTACTATATAAAAATATCAATTAGCAAGAATAAATGATTTCCTGGAAAATTAGTAACTAGGCAAACGTCATAAAACTGTATACATCGTTTGGGTTGCTTGTTCATCAATGTCATCAGACGGAAACAAATATTTGTTGATTTGAAATGAAATTCAAGAAAATTACATAATAAATGACAATCATATATATAACAAATCAAATTCAGTGGCTTCAGACCCATTTGTAATTATTGATCAGAAAACACATTGTTTAAAATTGTTGGTACATTAACTGCAATAAAGTAAACAAATTTATGATTACTCAAACCTTTCTTTTTTTCTTTTTTTTCAATAAACAAATACTAATATTTTTTTGATAATATATTCAATCTATTTGAATGATATCGGTTTCGATTCTACATGAAAAATTGTTGTTATTTTATTTCTGTGATTGATGTTACTATTTATGAACATAAAAGTTTGTCTTCATTATACACTTATACAAAGCCTCACCTTATCAATGAACACCTTTTCTTTTAGGTGACCATTCTCATTAACTAATAGTTAAATAGTATTAAATACATTAGGATTACACGTATTTACGCACTTTGAAATCCTATTATGTTAGAATTATTAATTGTCAGGGCAACCCACATCTATGACCGTGTCAATTAAATCAGTAAGTCAATTGATTTGAAAGCGTGTTTCCCTACAATAAATTGTGATCTACAAGCGTATCTACGAAGTAATCTTGTCAGCGTCAACATAAATCTAGATTACGTTTGGCCTTAATGCTCTTTTATATATCAGTATCAAACGTTGCTCAGTATTTTATATACTAGTTGGAATGTAAATTACAATATTTGTGAATATGCTAATCGTTACTTAAAGTAAAATAAATGAACTACAATATTACAGTAAATGTATCATTTGTTTATTATTTCTAAGAATAGGTGTTTATACTGCAAAGGCAATTAGTGAAAACATTTTACGGTTGAAAATTGTTTTGATAAATAGCTTTTGATAAATACATATTGTTCATATCTTTGTATTCAGAAAGATATATCAGCGCAATATATGATTTTCATTAAGGAAACACATTATTATACTTCACTGGAATTTCCCTATGCTAAAGCCCTATACCGGAGCGGGTGATATTTTGTTCGATCACATGGTAATATTACCCGCTATCTAAGGGAGACAACTTATTAACGATTAGTAGCCGTAAATAGCCGCGACCGTGGCGTAGTGGTTAGCATGTCTGACTTCGATTGTTTTCTTTACTGTGTTGTTATTTGTTGTTCAATAAATATTTACATGTTACAGTTTTGTTCGGTATAATAAAACAAATAACGCATGGCAGTGAGGGTGACAGTACAGATTATCAACCCTTGAAAATTAATATCAACCTCGGCTAGCGCCTCGGTTGATATTATTTCCTCGGGTTGATAATCTGTACTGTCACCCTCACTGCCATGTGTTATTTATATATTAATTGATGTATTATCAAGCGGATTGACATATATGAAGCACTTGAACAACATCAGTATTTATTTAAATTAAATGTAGTTATAAATAAGTTTTAAAAACATGACATGTTATTGTATTTTTAATTTTGGATACATCCGTTTACGGGGGAAACACATGAGTCCACACTTTTGTGTGGCAGTTTCAAAGTATTTATTCTGGAGAAAACAAAAATAATTCAGTACAATTCTGTAAATAAGATTGTACATATAAGTCACTTGTTTTTATATATGATAGAAGAATATTTTTGATTATATTCATCTATCCCTATTTTTGACAGTCAGACTATCCTTTTGTTAAATTGACGAGCCAAGTTAAAACACAATCATTTATACAATTATAAATTGTACAGATATCTTTACTAAATGGGTAGTAATTGTATAACAACAATATTTGCATGCGTAAAATAGTAGTTAATCATTCATTAAATTGTATTTGCTAAGGAAACACTATAAGTAGATATGTACGCGTATAACCCCTGATTAACATCGTTACATATTTCATTTACTTCTAATTCCAATTGTCTTAAACTTATACTAATTGAAAAAGATTTGCTGTTTTTAAAAAAAAACAATCAAACTCGGTTCTTTGATTTAGCTGAAAACTGTACGCGAAAAATTCAACTTACAATAATTATGATAAACTCCTGATTTTAGAACATGGAATTTGCTAACATTTTTAGAATACAAAAAACAACTAATGGTTATTTTTCTAACAAAGGACTCAATTATGTCCTCACAGGCTTAAGTATTGTCTGTTAAATAAATAATCTTTAGACTTACTTTACCTTGATCACACAATTAACTTTCATGTACCATTTAATTGACATTGCATTGGCCTCCCATTTCTAAATGCCCATTATCCGTTCACCAGTAAAAGGATTAGCGTATAATTGGACAAATATAGGCGCATGGCTTTAGACACAGAGGGTTACTTCATTAAACTAATTACCCCCTTGTCTAAGGGCATGGTTCAGAGATATTTGGTGGTCTGTGACCTAGAGAGGCTTTGTTTATATTTTAGAACATTTCGTTATTTTTTCCTACAAGACATCTTTTTATCTACTAGTAAGTCATCAACAATGAATTTAGACATGTTGCTGATCCACTTTGTATTGACTTTGTATCTATTACGTGTAACTATCAGCTATAATGAAGATTTTCATGAAGTGTACCAGTATCCGGATGTGGCCAGTTATCCGATTTATTGCAATGAACTTGCACCTATACCATACGGTCATGTGACATTTTATCACTCTTTTATTAATCTGAACCTGTCAATATCAAAGAAAACACAGCTTCTTAATTCCACTGTGGAAAGAAGAAAAAACTTCATGTCTTTATGTATTCTTCTTTGTGGTGATGTACAACCCCACCCAGGTCCATCTAATATTGATGATGACTGTAATTCTTCAAATAATGACTTTAAAGTCTTCAACAAACGTGGTCTTCATTTTATTCATGTTAATACTAGAAGTTTAATACCTAAACTTGATGAACTACGACTGCTTGCACGTAGAACAAAGGCTGCTTGTATTTGTATATCTGAAACATGGCTCGACTCATCAGTTCCTGACAATGAAGTATTAATCGACAACTACTGTTTACAGCGTAAAGACAGAAACCGACATGGTGGAGGTGTATGCATATATATTCGCACCGACTTATCTTTTAACTCTCGATGTGACCTTGAACACAACAACCTGGAGGCTACATGGATTGAAATACTTTTACCAAAATCTAAACCAATATTATGTGGTGTTATATATAGACCACCAAAACAATTAGACTTTTATAATATTCTTGATAATGTGTGTTCATCTTGTAGTGATTTTACTGTTCTTGAATCCTTTATATTAGGAGATTTTAATACTGATGTTTTATCTCAGAACAAATGTTCTCTATTTTCCTCTTTTAATTCTTTTATTGATATGTTTAATTTTAAACAACTTATTTGTGATTATACACGAGTTTGCAATAAGAGTTCCACTGCTATCGATTTAATCATTGTTTCTGATCATGAAAAAGTATGTCAGTCTGGAGTAATTAATACTTGTTTTAGTGACCATTCTTTAATATATTGTACCAGAAAAGTGTCCAAAACACCCATATGTCTTCATAATACTGTTAAATTGCGTTCTCTAAAAAATTATAACAGAGATATTTTACAAGCTAACTTATTATCAGCTGATTGGAGTTCAGTTTTATTAAATGACAATGTTTTAGATGCTTGGAGTAAATTTAAAAGTATTTTTCTGTCTGTCATTGATAACATTGCTCCCGTAAAACAAATTCGTATTAAGCAAAGAACGGAGCCATGGATGACATCTGAAATATTATGTTTGATAAAACAGAGAGATAAATCTTATAATGATTTCAAGAAAAATAAAAATGAAGAAAAATATGAGCATTTTAAGTCATTAAGAAATAAAACACAAGAAACTATTCACACTGCAAAAATAAACTATTTCTCTGATACATTGGAGCATAATAAACATGACTCTAAGTCACTATGGAATTCTCTTAAAAGTCTTGGATTACCCTCTAAAAAATGTTCTTCATCATCATCTCAAGCTAACATTTGTCTAAAATTAGATTCAGGTATTTGTTTTGAAAAAAATATAATAGCAGAAGCATTCAATTCTTTTTACACTTCTATTGCATCTAACTTAGTAAACAAACTACCTACATGTGTTAATAAATATGGTAAGATATTTGTCAATAAATTTTATTCTGATAAAGGAGTCCGTTTAGACAGTTTTTCTTTTTCATTAGTGTCTGAAAACAAAGTTTTTAAATATTTATCAAGCCTTGGTGTGAATAAATCCACAGGTTTAGATAACATTCCATCTCGTTTTGTTAAAGATGGTGCTTCTATCATAGCCTGTCCGTTGGCTCATGTCATCAATCTGTCTTTATTACAAGGTGTTGTACCTGAAGATTTAAAATTAGCTAGGGTAGTTCCTCTTTACAAAAAGAACGATAAAACTAATGTTGGCAATTACAGGCCAGTCTCAATTTTAACCATTATTTCTAAAATTTTTGAAAAGGTTGTATATGATCAAATTGAACTTCATTTTAATGAAAACAACTTATTTTATAAATTTCAATCAGGGTTCAGACGTGGTTTTTCAACTGACACTTGCTTAATACATCTAACTGATTATATCAGACTTGAAATGGATAAAGGTAATCTTGTTGGTATGATACTTTTGGATTTACAAAAAGCTTTTGACACTGTTGATCATGAAATTTTACACATGAAACTAAAAGCATCTGGTTTAGGAAACGATATACTGTTATGGTTAAAATCTTATCTTTCTGATAGACACCAGTTAGTAGATGTGGCTGGTACTCATTCTACTACTGCTCCTATAACATGTGGTGTCCCTCAGGGATCCATACTAGGTCCTCTTTTATTTTTAATTTATGTGAATGACATGTCTGCTGTCATCAATAGTAAACTTCTTTTATATGCAGACGATTCTGGCATTCTTGTATCTGGTAAAAACAAGAATGATATTGAAAACAGACTTTCTCTTGATATTAATCTTATAAGTGAATGGTTAATAAACAATAAGTTGTCTCTGCATCTTGGTAAAACCGAGTCCATACTTTTTGGATCCAAGTTTAAACTTAAATCTGATCCTAATCTTCATGTCTCATGTAATGGAATATATATTCAACCAACGTCCTCTGTTAAATACCTAGGGGCTATACTTGATCAAACTTTATCTTTTGAGATCATGGCTCGTAATATTCTTCAAAAAGTTAATGCTAGACTAAAGTTCCTATATAGAAAAAAAGATTATCTTACTCAGCATACTAAAAAATTATTGATTATGTCTTTAATACAATGTCATTTTGATTATTCATGCTCTATATGGTACCATGGATTGACTCAATCTTTAAAAAATAAGTTTCAAACAACCCAAAATAAATTGATAAGATTTGTATTAAATATGGATTTTAGAGCTCATGTAGGAGCTGAACATTTCAGACTTCTTAACTGGTTACCAGTTAAACAGAGAGTTAATCAAATTATTCTTAGTCATGTTTTTAAAATTAAACTTGGTATGTCTCCTACTTACATGTCTTATAACTTTACTTCTCAAGACACAATTCACAACTATAATACAAGACTAAGTAAAAAAGGTGCTTTTTCCTTACCAAAAGTCAAAAGTTTTGGGTTAAAATCTTTTTGCTACTTAAGCTGCTCATTATGGAACTCTTTACCATCTGATATCACACTAATAAAAACACTGTTTAAATTTAAACAAACTGTGAAACAGTATTTTTTAGATAATTTATCTTAGATATTTGTATGTTTTTTATTTTCTCTATTATTTTGGCATGGTCCACATAATTTTTAAGTTATAACTGACCAAATCCTTCTTATATGACATTTATGTTTGTGCTTGACCACCTTAGATGTATTTTACCATGAAGCCAAACCTAGACTATTTGTGATGGATAAATTATGTCCAATTTAAATCACATGATTACCAACTTGACTGTGATACTAAGATATTTCTGTGATTATTAACATAACTGTGATTCCTCAATATTATATGAGAATAGATTTGTAATTGTCTGCATAACTGTGATACTTAATTATTTTATGTGATTAATCTTATTTTTATAAACTAAACTGTGATCTTGGATATTTCTTCTGTGATTAATTTTGTGATTTAATATTACATCTATCTGATGCTTATTATTTAATACACATATTATATCAATGTTTCAATTATCTGCTATGTCTTTGATAAATCTTATTATGTTTTAATTTTATGCAACAGTCTTCACCATTTTAATAATGCCTCTCTTTGTCACGCCACCAACACATAGGGACCACAATGGAAATAAGGGCTTGCCCTTTTTTGTGTTATCCCTGGTGTTGGTGTGCATTACATAATTACAACATCATAATGTCTGTGATATTTATGTTTGTATGTTTTTACTATGTGTACACTATGCCAAATAAATATTATTATTATTATTATTATTATGGTCTAATTTAAACCTTACTATACAATGGTTGTATTCGTTTCCTGTGAAGTAACCGATATGCGTGGAAAATCCCATGATGCATTGGATCTTTAAATAAGGCACAACTTTAATACAAAACATATAATGGACCTATCTGTCATTGTCTATTGTCGACCTAATTATCTACAATACAAACAGCACAAAAAATGTACTTCTATGTAATACTAGCGTATGAAAAACTTTTCCTGTCCAAGTAATGAGATTGTTCATGAGAAGAAAACTAAGAAAGCGTTCATGTTTTATTATCCTTAGGAAAGCCACCAGACAATTGTATTAGGTCAATAAATTAAGTATAGTCACCGTATGTTTTGTAATCAGATTTTATATGTCATGGTAAAATGTTGTTGGTTGGGATAATGCCAAAGTAGACTACAGTGGTACATGTAATATATATATATATCAGGTTTAGTAGATCAACGTACGCAGAAAATACATATAAATTTCGTTCTGTATTAGCAAATGTTAACTCTCATTTCCGTTTAAACGTTTATAAAGCATGTGTATCATTAAGTATAGGACGCACAATAAGGCAGATACCATGTGGACATTAAGACTTATAGAATAGAGGTATATTGTGGCAATTTCATTGGTTAGAAAGAAAAACAGTTGTAGCTATTGGCACTTCTTATATACACAACGTAAGGAAGTATGCTTAAACTAAAATATAAGTTATTGTTTACACAATAATCATTTCTTATTATTATCCCGAAAATCAGTCATGCAAAATGTCAAAGCGATACGGCATTATTACAACTTGTACACAACGTATTTAAACACTCATGTAATCAACTTCACTCAAACTCTTCCGCGAATTATTTCGCCCAGCATTTAATATAATTGGCAAACGGCAGTTCCCGCGCTATCAGTAATATGAACAATCAACTCCATATACAAAAGACCTTTGCACTAGCGTTGAGTTTGCTATCAATCACATAGTCAAAGTTGTACAATTATCTGAAGAATGTAATGAACAAGTAATTTCCTTATGTGCTATTAGATATCAGTCGCCTAGTTTCAGTGACCATATGTTCATACTCAATGTTATTTATCATCCAATTTAGAAAAATATCAAGTTGTCTATTCGTAATAATTAAATGACATAAATTGTCATGTCTGAGAGTAACTCCAGAGAAATAGGATACCATAGCATTTCATTCAGAATCGACAAATCTTCTAGGGTATTCCTTTGAGAGAATTCCTGAACTATGAAGTCTTTTTTGTATAAGAATGTTTTGCCATCGAAACGTCGGAAGACTTGTTGAAATCGTATTGATTTATAGCGTATACGTAAAATTCTAACATAGGCACGTGCGTTTTCACTCTTTATTTAATGTGACGTCATCTATGCTTTATTATTCAACAAAATATAGCTCGTGACGGCTGTTGAAATTTTACTCCCCACGTTAAATGCGCAAAGCCGAAAATGGCGACCGAGTTCATAAGGGTTGACTTTTACAATTTGGTTTCTATTCTATAATTAAGATTTTAATATTTTTTGTTCGGAATAAGAAACACCTATCTGTGAGAATTGTGTAAATAAATGCTATTTTCGGCCTTTGCACTGGGGGGGGGGATTTCAACAGCATGACGTTTCTGACAGTTAAAAATAGTTCTATAAATATATCTTTTCTACGGATGTATTTTACGATGTTAGAATCGGAATAACTTACAGTTGTCTATATTTTGTTGTCTAATAAAATATAGGCACTCGTTTGATGCGCTTATTAAATCACTCGTGCTAAAGCACTCGTGATTTAATCATACGCGCATCACAACTCGTGCCTATATTTTATTAGACAACAAAATATAGACAAGTGTAAGTTATTTCTTAAATCATCCACATAAACGTAAATGCATCAGGAAATAAAAAGTATGTATTCATATTGATTTTCAAATATCGAAGATTACTTATTGCCAGTCTAATTATGTTTTCTCAAACAAAATTCCAACCAGTATCTTTCCGGTGTGCGGTGATCGTATGATAGGTAAGACTTGGTTAACGACGTAACAACTTTTAAAACATGGTATCAGCCAAACGGTTTATACAAACCGTTGATCCTACTTAAGCCGGTTAAGAGACACTTGCAAATCATAGAGCCAATAATAATAAAAAAAATAAAAAATCCATTGAAAGTATAATCCTACAAATGCTATAAATTACAATTACATCGAACAAATTATATTACATTTTAGGTCATTGGCACTTGATTAATATTCCATTAGACAGTTACATGGTACAATAAAAGTCTTCTACATTTTAAGACTGATTATCTTATGTCGTTTTATTGCCGGACAGAAGTAACGACTGTAAAAATATATGCTTTGAACATAGTGTCACTAATTCTCCCTGTTTAACGATGTGTCCCATATGTTATGTCAGCTCCAATACACCCATTAACTGAAATAAATGTAGAAAAATATATGTCTACTATCAAGGGCGTTTTCTTTAATAGACTTTTATCAACAATACCTGTCTTATTGATGCTTTTGTTTGATGAAGATAAAAAGTTTTAATTACATTTCTCTCTAAGTTTCCTACTGATTATACAACCATAGATATATCAGGTTAAATATCACACCATTTAAAACGGTTTAAATGCAATATTGTGTTTTCCTTAGTTGTCAATGACATGTCAAGAATAGTGCATCGGCAAAACGTGTATAAAATGTTTTAAACTAGATGATAATGTGGTTCATATAATATCAACTGATAATGTCAACTCCAACAAACAGTTCAAATCAATGTTTTTAATTAGCGTATTTATTTATTTCACACGGATATCGAATTGCTTTGTTTAAACATGGACTTTCATTTTTTTCATGTCGGGATGCGCTTTTACTCCAGTTTGAAAATTTAAGTAAACACATATGCAAAAGTAAAATGACAAACCTTAAACTTAAGAAGTCATTCTACTATCGATTCAAGAAGATCACAAACGTATACATAGTTTCCTTAATAATATCATCGTTTTTGAATCATAGACATATTGTAATTGAACTAAACAAAGTAACAAAGATAAATTTGTACAAACCATTTAATTTAAATGATAAAACAGAATGGTTTTAAAATAAATGGTATAATCGCAAACATTCTAGTTGATTTCCTATGCAACTAAAACCAGAATAAATAAAAGGAAAAGCTTTGAAGCATTAGAAGTGAATTTTGCAGATCCAATTTGACCATGCCTTTTGTAACGACCAACATCATAAAACATCCCATGGGTATTTACAGTCAATCAACATTTAATGATTATGATCTATATGATCAAACAATTTCTTCATCATTTCACCCGACAAGACAAGTAAAGTAAACAAGCAAACCATCATAGTTGAAGAGTGTATTTTCACTAAGGCAATTTGTTATTGTTGTTCAATCATGAACAAAAACATAACAATTAAGAGGAAGGAGAAACTGGTCAATAATTGGACTAGACCTTAGTCTATGGTAAAATATACCATTTAGTAATATTCCTTATTTGTATAGTGTTTGTGTTTTTCGGAACCGTGCTGGTCGCTTATAATTATGACCTATGGCAGCATTATATATTTAACGAGTCTGTCATGTTCTGCAATATTGCGGTAAGCTCTAACGTATGAGATTACATCATTTTATTCTGATGGATAATTGTGTTAAGCAAAACTATTCAGCATACTTATTCTAGAAGCTTTACATTGAACATCAAGAACGCATGCGACCCTAGGAATTTACAATAAACGTACAGCACGCAAAAGCTGGTGAACATTCCAGACATAAAATAATTACCAGTCACGTCATAAATTAGCGATATGTATATCAAGACAATATAATAATTTGTATGTTGTCCTATTATACTATTGTATATAATTCCAATTGACCTCCAATATCATATGCTTGCATTTATTCAGACGTATCAATCGATTTAGTGAAATGGACAAGGGACTGATTTCATACAGAAATGACCCATTCTCTGCATATAAGTGTATGCCATCTTATTATACAATTTTATAAAACTCACATAGACCTCCAATGCGATATGTTTGTACTCATACAGACGTATTCATTGATTTTGAACAAGGGACAGATTACTTTTACAAAAATGGCCCATTTTCTCTACATGAACAAAGGGTAAGTAACATACGTTATGAATGATATTTACAAATGTTGGTTAGCTGAAGACTAAAAAACCTGTGCATTTTTTCAACAACGTTAGCGAACTCTGAATGAATATCACCTTTCAAGCAACGATATAAGAATACATTTCTCAAGGTATCTTTGTAATTAATGCAAGTAAACGTATACCATGTACATATCATGATCTTAAACGCACTATATTCGTCAAGTTATTAAATAGCTTTAAATTACAAAATTGGTAGTCAAACTATATAGCCGATGTGTAAGGAAGTTGTCATTCAATAGTGGTTAGACCAATAAGCTACTTATTTCCTGCACTTTATTGTATGACGTATATTTCTTCAAAATATGACAACTTTTTACGTAACTTGAAGTACCGTGAAATTTCAAAGTAACCCGTAAATTTGGAAAATATCGAAATGGTAAGCTTACAATAACGTAGCAAAAGAATCAGTGCCTTAATTCAAATCTAATCTATATCAGTTTTATTGACTTAATTATACGTTACGGCACAACTTATATAATTATACTTGTAACTTGAATAACTATATATTATAACCTGGTATAAACTATATTTACAGAATAATAAATGTCATAAATGTTTCTAAACAATCAATTAAGCGTCGTTTAAAAGAGATTTTAATACTTCAATTTATTATATACTTTAACAATGCGTTTAGTTTTTTTGTTATTAAATAATTAGACTACGTTTTATGTTAGAATAATTTAAATATCAAATAGTTTATAAGTGAACTGTACCAAATATAACAAGAGCCGTTCAAGCACAGCGCGCATGACTTTTTTAGTGTTTTTGTTCATGGTAACTCTCATCTATAGTATAACCAAGATTCCTTTAAGACAGGTCTTACTTTTCCATTTAAACGTTAATTACACTATTCATATTTGTTAATAATAAAAGGGGCATAACGCCAAAAAAAAATAATAGAGTTATATCCTTCTACAGTAGAAACAATATTGTACGTATGAATAAGCAACCGACTACCCTTCAAACATAGTGATAAGGGTGCTAAGGAAATTTCAATAACAAAAAATCATACAGCATTACCTTAAAGTAAATTATCTAAATAATTTTCCCTCTCATAGTAATGTAGATATTAAACTGATGAATAATCATCTAACCCTTCAGTCAAACATCTAAATTAGTACTTAAGATATTCAACTTTAAAGTATTTAACCTTAAATGTACCGCCGTTATATGACCTATATAATGTGTTGCCACGGCGTTTAAACCTTAAATGTTAAAGTATAAATGAAGCATAACTCACAAAAAAATGGTACATCCATTTTAATGTTCCTTCATAGTTGTGTAGATGTAGTACTAATATAAAGCATATCAACTTTTACTTCAATAGCTTTATTAGAAGTAAAGATATTTCAATTAGAACAATACTCAACACTTTATATTTGTGTATAAAGAGGTATAACTCCATAAATAATTCATCCTATGTTACGTACCTTAATAGAGGACGTATAGACGCAGTGCTGATAAAAACATTCCAACTTTCATTGAAATATCTCTATAAGTTAAAACAATATTTAAGCTGAAGAAATGTTAACCTTTAATGCTAAAGTATAAAGGAGCATAACTAACTATATTAGTTTGTTAAGTACATTATGCGTAAATATACTTCTTTTGGACTAATAATATATAATACGAATATTTAGCGGACACGTGTATTATAATAACCGCAATCATTTACCAAATAAATATTTGGAACAACGTGCTCACTATCAAGCTACTAAATAACCAATACACAAAACTAGCAATACTAACGAAATGCAGCAGAAAAAAGTAAGATATAGGAATAACAAGATTTACCGTTTATAAGGTTTGCTGTTATTAAGTAATAAGATCAAAGCAATCGAACACGACATTGTACAACATATGACAACAACAACATTAGTAAACCCCTAGGTTATTGTTTTGTCATATCTACAGACGAAATTACTTAAGAAATCATATTTGAGATTATACATCATACACAGAATTGTCAGAGGAGCGTTTTTGTCACGACATAGGTCAGGCAAAGTATCTGAAATATATGAACAAAAACTTGAGGGTTATATACCGCGTCATAAGTAACCCTTATTGCAACATCAGTATAAGGCGGCATAGTCAAAGGTGTACTTCTTCATTACATAAACACATTACACATTTACCAGGTGGTGTGATTATTGCCAAATAAATCAAAATGTTTTGTGTTTTCAATTGAAAAGAGTATTTCCATAACCTAAAGCTATAGTCCATTTTTTCTCAACTGTCAAAGTTTGAATAATTTTACGGTGAATGATTACACACTATCTCAATAACGAGTGTAAAACAAAGAGCACGAAGTCACCATGAAATTATTCAAATTTTGACAGTTTAGAAAAAACGAACTATTCCAGCAATAACATTATTGTTTAACTAAAATTATTATATGTTGATGTTTGTTCATTAAACGTCACTACAACCACAGTCAACATAAATTTTGCATATCGTATTTATAAACTCGAAAAAACATTTCCCTCTAGAATTATGCAAACATGACTTGCCTGGTTAATGAACGAAAGTTTTGAGGCTTCACTAATTTAGTAGCATTAAGAATTAAGAATAAAACGACATATAATCTCACTGTTGTTACAGGGAATGTCTGACCTTTAAAAGAAAAATGTTGGTTTTAGATATTTAGAGCATTTTCAAATAATTTTGTCTGTACGAACATTGACTTGATCGTCGGTAATACGTAACAACAAAAAATTCAGGTTAGAATTTTGCACTGATATTTTTTGCAGTCAGAAGTTTTTATGTAGGTTGAGTGTAACTAAATAAACGTGAAAACAGTTGCACTGATAGTTTATGCAATCAGAATGTGTTATATAGTTTTAGTTTGTCTAAATAAATATGACAAAACAAATGTAGAAATAACTACCAGCAGTTATTTTTATATGTTTGATTCAATTCTCATGATATTGCTTAAAGTAACAGGATGGTCATTTATTATCAATAAATAACGAATCTCTATGTATCTGACTAATAGGCATTTAAGTATGTTAATGATAATATTTGGCAATTACATACGTTTGACAAACAACAAGGAGAGTGAAAACAGGAACAGCACCACTAATACTCAGGTGTGTAGTGGACAAAATATGGTCGAAAAGTGCAAATTGTGATTACCAAACTTTCAGGAAATCAACATCGATGTGAAAACCTCCGAAAAAAACCAGGAGACAACCATTGGAGGCCCTATGAACAAAAAACAGTCCCTTATCCAGCAAAAACCAAAGAGGGCGATAAACCGGTATTCATAATTATATTCTTCTCTATAAAAAAGGAAACAAAAAAAATAACAAAAACTATAACCGACCCTTAAACTCGACATTATTGCATGCACCATCACAGACTAATATAACAAACTTATAACATAATTGTCAATGTAGAAAGAAAGAAAATCCACGACCGTACAAAAACCAGAGTATCTGAAGTTATATCATAATCCACGCGATGACAGAAATGACTGAAACTGATCAAACATGTACTTCTTTTGAAGAATGAAAGAGAATAAACTGCAGAAGACCTAACGTTTTGATTGATTATTATCTTGCTCACACACAATTTTCTGATTATTATTATTATTATATACCAAATTTGTATAGCGCTCTTTTCATATTGAATATGTGTTCAAATGCGCTTAATAGAGACAAGTTGAAAATATGTGTGTTCCATATAATAATGATGTCCATAAATCAAATTAGTCAACTGATTGCTATTTACAGGAAATCTGGTCTAGTCAAAATGTGTTATTTTTACCGCAAGCAATTTCTGAAGCATAAACAATTAGGCAAAACTAATTAAGTGAAAAGGATGAAACATAAATAATTAACACATATAAAATCCAAAACCTGATTCCATTTCAAGAATATGATAAATTACATGCAAATGCTTTGCGTGATGATTGCATCGCATGATTTTGTTCACTAATCATAAATAAGGTTAAAACAAAACGGAAATAAGGCTACCGTAAGTTGCTAATTAGTTTCCGTATTTGTCACGTATTCATGTGTGTAAGACACTTTGGAAGGTCACCTAGTAGTAACAAAGCAGTTTTGTTGACAATATGATTGCAAAGAAGTAATGAAAAGGACAAAAACCTCATTATTATAGTGTATTACATCAAATATCATCTCGGGAAAATAAAATCAGTTTTATTGCATATTAAATGTCATCAGGGGTTTTGTTAAAATGAGTTTCTATAAATACAAACATCTGCCTACTGTCAACATTTTTAAATAAATAGAGAAGTAAGAGTACAACATTGACTTAATGCAGGTAAAATTGCACTTGTATCGATGATGAAGTTCATTGGAAAAAACCGATTCAATTAAATCAAAATGTAAAGAAATATTTGTCATTTCAGATAAGCCTGAATTATATTGCCGATTAATTTCTAGTAAGTTACATGAGTGTTTGAACGAAAAGTGTGCAAATTAATGTTATACAATACGCCAAAACATTAAGTATATAAAAGTTAATTAACTTCTCCATGCGCTTGACATGATTGAAAAGCATGTTCGTACACAGGTATTACTTACCAAATGATATTCGAAAAGTATAATTTGAAATCGGTTTTTGAAAAAAATGAGAAATTTGCACAAACTATCCTTAAGTGACTCTTAATTGAAGCTTCAATTTCACAAAGTCTACAACTAATAATGTCTTACATTACGTAAACTAGTGGACTGTATATTAAAGAGTCTAATTAGAAGTGTATTGTTCTGCAGCAATTCAGAGAGATTGACATTTAATGATATGTTTATGGTCACATTTTACTAACTGTATATTTCTTGTCTGTACTTATCATATAATACCATAGGCGGCCGGCATGGTGCCGAATCATTAACACTGTGTAAAGAAAACATGCATATAACGTATTTTAGATTCGGGACAGTGCCGGACACCTTGATGCTGACCGATGTTTTTTTTCCAATCATCTTCGTAACTTCAAGAACACCCACAGATTCCTAAACACTTAATTGACTACGTAAGAAGGAAAAACATATTTTCATCTAATGAATCAGTCGATACATCTAAAACATTAGTCTTAACTAAAACATTGTAGTATTACTTTATCATTCCCTTCTTTTTGCTTCGATACTAATGTATCTTTAAAGTTTGTACATGTAAAATCGCATGCAGTCATGTAGAAATATCAAAGTTTCATTACAAGTTTAATAGGATAATATAATTAGGTCATAGTTATGACAAATCATAAAAAATGCAATCATGCTAAATAACACAATTGAAAGCTTCCATTTGCATGTTTAATACTGTTGAAGTGGGATACGAACATGATTACAGAAAATAAAAGCCTTATAAATGCAATATGTTTTAGTATTGTAAAACGTGATTTTGAAACTATCTGACAACAAGTAAGTCAAGTGCACTGTGCTATAAAATGTATAATAATATATAAATAAAAAAAACCGATTAAACTATAAAAAGAGTAACAGACGACAACGAGTATCCAGCTTCATACACAACTATAGAAGCTATCTACTGTTAACATAATTCAAAACAGCAATCATATTTATACATTAATTTACATACAAAATATAATAGGAAATATAATTAAGAATTTTGACGTAGTTTTTTTATCTCATGATTATATTATATATAGTGTACTAAATTTCTTATGTGCAATACAGGAACAAAATTGCTACGATTTCATAAAATCATAATTACTTAGCTCGGAAACGAAGGGATGTAGCACTTCTTGTTTAGTTAATTCAATTTTATGAAACTGTTAACTAATTGTAAAGCTTATATTTAGAGTAATGTTCAATGTCTGACTGATCGTTACACGATTTTACCATTAAAGGAGGGAAATGCGTCAATGATATTAAGTAAGATCTTTAAATGCGTGCATTTCCTCTTACTCTCTGATATATGAAAGCTGATCATACAATTAGTTTCTTTAACAGTTTTAATAACTATATGTATTGAATCATTATTGTTTGTTCATATGGCTCTAATTTGTGTTTAAGACAACATTTTGCTAATTATGCTTTTTATGCAATAAGCTATTATGGCTTCGTGTGAATGGTAACATATTTGTACAGTCTCGCCTTAACATAGATCTGGTTTTAGGAATTATGTTGTGATAAAGAATTTACTCTACCAATAGTATGTTTCGGGTTTGGAAAAAGTAACAATCTAGTACATCTTTTCAAGAAAGCATTTCACTGAATATTTACAATTCACACGACCCATAGTGTATACACACTCAAAATATCAAAGATGACATATATTCCAGACATAAAATAATGACCAGTCATGTGAGAAATTACCGTATGTATATGTAGACGATATCATAATTGTATGTTGTACTGTAATCTATTGTATATAATTCACTTCGACCTCCAATATCATATGCTTGTATTTATTCAGTCGTATTCATTGATTTTGGAACATGGTCAGGATACTTTAATTACTACTATCAGAATACACATGTAAGACTTTTTACAGCGATAAAACGATACAATATTATCCGTTCTGAATCAACTTTGGTTTTTTTTGTTTACTAGATACAACAAATCTATGCCATTTTATTTGTGCGTGCTAGTGTTCTTAATCTAGAATTTTGATAAATTCAAACAAGGTATAAGAATCCTATGTTGCATTCTATTTGACGCGTATGCATTTCTATTGAGAAACTGTATCACTTTTGTTCTCCTTATCTCGAAACACAATGTTAAGACATTTGAATATATGTGATAGCACTATATGTTACCTTTCGGTTGGTAATTATAATAGATACATATGTTAAATTATTTCAGAATTCATTATCTTATCGTGTGAGTTAGTTGTCACAAAAATAGGACCAAATTGACATTGATTTTAGAAAAGTGGTTCTAGACTAGGGTTCGAGGGCGACTACTTTCGAAATGTGTTTATCGATCCCTCGATCAGTCGACTTGTCGGCTATCAACTCGGCTAGTAATTATATTAATGTTTGTTATTATGTGGTTTTATAATGTATCAGAATATCATGGTATGTTTGCTCTGAGTCGTGTACCAAAGGCTAGTGATTGCCGATTTCTATATAAAGTTCAAAATACAGTTTTAAGTTCAAGTATTACATAATGATAAGCTATTTCTGTCAACAATTTATAATCTTATCTTGAAGGTTATATTATCATCTACTGACAGGTTAAAGGTGACGCGGATGTTGTGCATACATTCAAACCAACTTTGGAAGCAGCCAAACAACAATTTGGTACCCACGATCAAACAGCATACACCAAATTATCAATATTTATATTGTATAATTCATATTATACATTAGTAAAAGATAGAAAATGAAAAAAAATTACCGTTTATAGCGTTAGCTTTTATTAAAAATTGAAAACATTTAAATTGAATATGACATTGTATAGAAAGACATTGGTGAATCCCTAAGCTACTGTTTTGTCATATGTACGGACACAAGGTCACTAAAGGTCAGACAAACAATCTAAAAACTATCATTTGAGCTTCAAATGTTTGCATACGTGTCCTTTTATGCAATATTATTACTTAATGCCATAGTCTCTACTCCACTCATGTATTTTTATTGAAATTTTAACTTTCGAAATAGCAGACGAGATTATTTAAAGAATCCTAGTATTTTCAGTTTAAAAGACTATTTTCTTATCTTAATCAATACCTTCAAGCAAGTATATTTCATTTACATAAAACATTCTTATTTAAGATTTATTTATAACAAAACCCGTCTATCTCAATTGTTTAACCAAGTTATTGGTAATTATACATTATAACTTACACTGTTAAACATTTAAAATTTCAAGGTTTCTTCCTCTCTCGTACTTTTGGTGTACATGTCCATAAATAATTAAGCAAACACCTTTAATGTAGTGTTGTTTATAACCAAAGTGTGAATGATTTACTATTTAAATTCATGTACAAGCATGTCTTTGTACTTTAATGCTTTTTTATATTCATTTTAAATGGATACTTTGAAATGTATCGTACTAAACCGAGAAGACTAAAGTGCTGATGTTTAATAATGTTTTATAAAATACTTATTGTATTCACATTCTGTGTTTTGTTAAACAGGTGTAGCTACATTTTGGATGAATGCGCTTTACTACAGATCAAATAATAATACGCATGTCATTTAAAGCAACTTCCTGTTTTTGTTTAAGTCTACCAATTGCTTGTAAAGACAGTTTGAACACTTCGGATGATAGATATGCTTTAATTATTAAATCAATCTTTGGTGTAATTTTAAGTATGTCACTTTAAAGATTTCAAACTTTAACTGTAGTCAACTTGTGTCGATTTGATTAGAAATATCGTTAAAACAATTAGCAGTTTAGTATTTCAGTCAACATTTTAATGACAACATAATCATTATTTTCGCTTTATGGAATCGAATCAAGGACAACGCAATGGACAGCCCAGCAATCATTACCTGCCACCCTGACAGTATAACTTATATATGAGACGCACTGCGGAATATGCGAACTATAAACGTACAAATAAACAGAAACCAGTTGCATTTCCGCACTCATAAATTTAATTATACATTTCCAATATAGAGTAGAAGTAATGTGTTTCCTGGTAACTGAATAAATGTTTTTGCTGCTTTTATATCGTAACACCATTATAAAAAGGGAAAGCAATTTATTTTCTTTCTGATGTTTCAGGGAACGTCTAACCTTTAAATTGAAAACATCGTTGTTGTTAAGAGCTTTCATTTTGTCTGTACGAACGTTGACTCCGTCGTCTTTAATACGTAAAACTTAAGTGTAAAACATTTTGAGACTGCCAGTGCCTTCTCATGATTTCTGATGGTGTGATATGGTTTTGTTCTATTGATACACAAAATTGATATGTATGACAACATTATTTAAATTAGTATTGTTGTGAATCATTACACTTATTATGGTAAAAGTTAAACGATGGTCATTCATCATCAATTCATGACACATTTTCATGACACAACAATGCATATTTGTAACATAATAAGCGTTTGGTAGTTTTAAATCAAATAAGGTTCGGATTGAGTGATAAATATATTACAAACAAATGGTTGTACAATGATTGCATCGCATGAAGATTGTTCAGTAATTATAAATAAGGCTAGATCAAAACGGAAATAAGGTCGCCGTAAACTGCAAATAAGTTCCTGTAGTGTTTGCGAATTTATGATTGTTAGACACCTTGGAAGGTCGTCAGGGATACAAAGTTGTTAGTATGAGGATTAACTGCAAAAGTAACGTTGAGAAACGCTATTATGACGTATATTATTTAAATGTTATTCAGTGAAATTGGTGCATTTTGTATCATCCTGTCGATTGCTTTGTAAACAAGCATTGTTTAATTTATATCACGGCGACCAACCAACTTATCATACATGGAAAGGCGGAATAGATCTTCAGTCTCTGACCAGACTCTGAAAACTATCCCGTATGCTTTAGATTAGGTAGCAGAAAGAATAGCCAAATACATTAATTCATGACCAAACTCTTATAGAATTCCTTGCAAAGGGATCTAACCCATCATTGTCAAAATCAAGGAGGGTGTGTCTTTATAGTCATATAGCTGATTGATATCCATCAAATCAAAATTAGATTTTACACGAAAAGTGTGCATACATAATTTTAATTGACTTAAACAAGCTTCTAAGATGAATATACATATTGTAAGTATCCGGAATTACTTGATAGATAGTCGTAATGCTATATTTAAAGTCGGCAAATAAAAGGAAAATAAGAAAGTCTCACTTATTACATGTCTGCATCTATAAGATAACTCCTAATTGTAGCGAAACGTTTACTAAGTCTACAAGTAATGATTTCTCACACGCTTTAATACATACACCATTGTTAATGTAGACTAGACAGTCACATAAGTATTGTATCAAAAGGATATGTATATTTATCATATTTAGTCGTATAATGTCTAAAGTATGCGTCATGTTGCAGACACTCGTAATGATATACTGCAAGTCAATACAATTTGATATATTATCAACGTGGTAACGAAACTCTATTTAATCAGTCTATTGAATCTGTTCAATTAAGTAACAGTGTCGTAAAACAAGCTACAAGTTGTTGGTAATACGTTTTCATTCCGTTATCATCATATCTGCAATGTCTATAAAATCCTACCATAAATTATGACATTACGCATTGAGTGAAATAACAGATGCTTTAGCACGCTAGTTTCCTATTAGAAACTATATGTCATGTTCGGGAACGCTTCCGCACCTGTTTTGTGTTACATTGCTTTTGTTAAGATATACTGTATACTATTTAATGTGATATTGAGTCTTATATCATATGTAAAAGGTTGTTGACGGCTTTATCAGCGAAACAAATAATCTCAGCGTCTATCATTCATACATGACAGTTTTATTTCAAATGTCAATCGAATCTTCGAATCTAATAATTTGTTATCGGGATTGTTCAAGCGTTGAATGTTACAATTGCAGCTAATGCTCGGCAGTATGTAGTTGGTAATTTTATAGAGAATACATATTTTTTACATTAATTTACGAACGAACTGTTCATTAAATTAAAGTTTGTGTGTGAGATTTCATTATTTCTTTTAACCACTACCTTAAAATTTTGTATTAATACATTTGGACAAGAAAGTGTAAGTTCAAGTTACACATTTGTTACCATAAAGATGAGGAACGAAACTATCAACGAACTTAAATGAACAAAAACAAATTCATTTAACAACAAAATTGCAAAGAAAGTTACAAACAGAAGAAGATGTATAGTATAAAAAAAACCTCAAGCATGTTAATCCAAGTCTTCACTGATCCTGGTTGAAAATATAACGATTCCTGGTCCTGGTTTAAAATCCAAGTATGTTAAATTACCAATTTATAAATATTCCCACAATTTAAATCTAAATACATCTATATATGATCTTTATTTTATTTAACTAGTGTCTGATGACATAAATGAACACCGACAAAAAGGAGTAACCAAAATGATATAATAACTTTCAATCTGTCTCTAATGACTGTTATGTAATGGCTTAATTTAATGAGTGACTCTTACCAAGGATCAGTGCTATTTGATTATATGAGAATGTTCTATTGACAAAACAAAATGAAAACATAATGTGACTCTTCATACATTATTGGACAAGTATAGGACATTCTAGAATATTTTTTTAGTAAGATTGTTTTTATATTATGTCGTATATGACACATTCATGTTTTATGCCGTAAACAATTCATCTTAACAAACCATTATAGTACATCGCATCATTAAAGTAACCATATTCTTTAATTGAATAAAAAACCTACCCTAGCCTTTATCTACTTCGATTTTATAGACTTTTATAGTGTAATTAAATGCACTAGGTTACATTTTACAGAATTAGAGTAACATTGAATCAGACATAACACATGAGACAGTCGTTAAAAATGTTAAATAAGTATTGATAGCTAATGTCCTCTTATGTCGACACTTTTTACCCCAAAAAATATGGGTAAATACCATTTACGGTAGGCAATTAATATTTAAATAAATCAGGAGCTGATTGAGGTACGGTACGAACGACATTTATTCACTTGCATGAAACATATTACGTGACAGGCATAAAATCAATCTGTAATTCGATTATACGATGGTGTGAGTTTGAATATGGTTTATTTGGTTTGGTTGGTGTATTCTGAGAACACTTATCTTGATTCTGATAATTAGTTTATTTGGGAATGCCAATATTCGTTCCTCATTTACATTACCAGATATTAAGACTGTTGAAATATTTACAGCAATTAT
Organism: Mactra quadrangularis; assembly: GCA_025267735.1. NCBI lineage: Eukaryota > Metazoa > Mollusca > Bivalvia > Venerida > Mactridae > Mactra > Mactra quadrangularis. The sequence goes on from CM046299.1 coordinate 14,699,207, forward strand.
TTTTCTCATAAAAAGGATGATGTTCTCAAAAAAGGGGTTGTAAATGTCAAATTAAACCGTAGAAATAGTGTAGTTTCCTGGAGAACTTTAATGTAATGTACAATCTTGTTTTATTACACATGTTTTTTTTTATACGAGAAAGTTTTCACATCGGATATGTAAAAAAGTAATTTTCATACTGTGAATAATGAGGCAAAAGAATAAGTATTAGTAATTAGTATTAGTAACATATTATCCAATAGGATATTTTGGGAAAAAACAAATGGACGTAAATGCTACTATAATGTTAGCCATAAACTTGCAATATTGTACAATGACATTGATATGTAAGTACAATAAACAACAATTAAAATACACATGTATATACTACAATTAGTATACGAGTGGTATATTAGCATACAATCCTGTCTTTAGAAATCTAATTCTTCTTAACATAGAATTCACAGCTTCGCTTCTCAAACAATAAAGTAAAATAAGCACAAAGTATAAAAGCAAAGGATAACTTTTTTGGCACACATTTAGCTCAGACAATCGATACACTAATACGTAGTTAATTAGAGAAAGCTTTATAATAATTATTAAGCCGAAGTCAAGTATTTTATGAACATTTCAATTACATTTAAATCAAAACAAATTATATCAAACTGTTTTCAGGTACACATTTATGATTAAATTTGGATATAATTGTATGTTAATATTTATTTAATGAGTGAAAATTCTTAGATAAAGTAAACTACTGAAAGGCTTACTAACTGCATATAAAAACCAGTTAAGTTGGAAGCAAAGAGTAGTTGTGATCATAGACATCAATATTAAAAACGATAAAAATTATATAGAACTTGAGTATGTAATTATTTGTATATTCCTGGAATGTTTGGGATTATTTGAATTCAAAGTATTCTTCGATGTGTAATACTGATATAAACACCGCATTAGTTCATAAAATTGATCTCTCTGCGTTTAGATGAAATGATGTATTTGATTGATGTACTATAATCAATATTTGCTAAGTTGCATGTACTGATCAAACTCAATAATTGGATTAACATACGTAAGCGTGTCTTTCCTGTTTGCATTAAAGACGAACAGCAAACAAATTGGACACTGTTACTCAGTATTAAGGTTCCCTCCTCTACAAAATAACAGTACAATTCTTAAAAATTATAATTACTTTACTTCAATAAAATTAGCTTACTATCACAAAAATGTATTGTCTTTAAAAGATGTTCCACTATGGTACTATTTATTCTCCTTTTGAAAGGCAAATGTATAGGTTTTTTTATTTCAATATTGGAAGCTTACATTTAATCGTAATTATTAAGCTACGGTGACAATTGCTTAAAACGCACCACCTTAATCCAAAAGAACATCGATGACTTTAATAGGTTTGATCCTTGAATCTAAATTAACAAAAAGATGTATATCATTAACAATTGATGACATACATTAATTGTATTATTTAGATGGCTAGTCTAATTTATATGAGGTCCAAGTATAAACCCAAAAGTCAGTTGACTCAAAAACCAGGAAGTTTGAACAGTTAAATTTGTTTTATGGAATACTCATCTAAATAGAGTGTTAAGCATTATAACCTGCAGCTTCCAATCGCATTACAACAACATTATGTTCCTAACGTATTCTAAGAGGAAGAAGATTTCATATGATATGATTTTAATTGAATACTTCGAGTATCAGAGTGTGTGTTGTATCACACATGGTCAGGAAAAGTATAAACTACGACTTCATTATTCTCTGTTGTTTGATTGCTGTTTATAAATGTACATGTATTATCAAGAGAAATGCGTGAAAACCTTTAATTAGGCGACATCTTCCAGTCGTTTGTAATCAAATGAATGATAGAAGCTAGCATGAAGATTGTAGACAGTAGAATCCCGTACATTGAACTATGACACAACAAAAGACTGTACGTTAACGTTCATGATAAAATTACTTAAGGCTGATACATTCTGTATTGTGTTATCATTATGTGTCAATGTTATTTGATAGCAAGTGTGGTAATAATAAAAAGTTGAATGGAAACATTATGTTTTAGTTACATCAACGCCAAATATTAGTAACGTTTCGGAAAATAAACCTACAGCTCAAATAGCATTTAGTATCGTAAGTGATGATCTTTGGCTAGGTACTTTAATAACCAACTTGTATTACCCACAATATATTTAACCTTTAATGTCCAACTTTGATCACCAAATATCATACATTTATGTTATTAATCATACAGAAGATCAGTAATAGAACAGTTAAATGAAGAAAAATGATAAGACAGTAATGCAATGCTTGATTGCTATATTAACTACATCTTTATTTAAATACAACACGTTTTACACCTATCCATTATCAATATATTGACAGTATTAGAACTAACGGTAAATGATGGGTGACTTGCCAGGGCTTTTTATTCCAGCTAAAGGTGTGTCCTCGTTTGTTTTTCGGCGCAGCTGTGTATTCCAATTTTTAACCCATATTTTGACCAATACAATTCGCTATACCATTTTTGTTTGTCCAATGAAATTATCTTTTGGTATATAGAATGAATAAAATATATGATGCCATTGTGAAAAACAGGTGCGTAGCATGGACATTAATTGCCGACTATTTACTCCAGGTATAATGGGTGACTAAGTTGTACTGAAATCTTGGATCACACTACCCTAAATAATCACTTTGGAAAAAACCACAGTTTCTTCGTCAAGTACATATATCTTGGCCGTGTTGTGGTATCACCGTGTTACCAATTAGGAACATACTTTTCATTTTATCTGTAACAATATCAAATGTAAACAATTCTCTCGATGCCTTTTATAACTTCAGTGCTACAAACTATGGATTCAGCAACCATGTGACAGAAGTCTTTAGTTAGTGACACTAATGTTACTATTTACAAAGCTAGATATATACGATGAAAGTATTCACGATGTTTCTGTAATTATGCTTAATCAAGCGATAAGTGTGTCATAGGTTTTCATATCCAGCTATATGATAAATGAAATGCTCATTACTGGGAAACTTGTTGTAAATCTGATTTTGATGTTCATTTCTTATTATATAAATGAGATATATCATCATTAAACATCTAAGGCATATGTAAATAATATATATTATATAGCTTGGGTGTTGTGTTTGTGATAATGAGTGATTAAATAGAAAAAAATGAAACCAATGTTTTTGTACTTGTTACTATGCCTTGAGAATTTATAAATTTAATAAATAAAACATGACCTTGGGAAATTACCAGAATAAGAAAGGTTTATGGCCCAACCTGCAGCTTCCTTTCATTTTTTTGTTCCTGAGTTTCACTAAATCTGTCTCCAATAAAATGGCGAATCGCTTATGACAATATCAGTTTCTGATGTTATGTAATCCGCACCTCGCGAAAGTTGCATTTAAACCGTCTGTGTAATAATTATTGACTGGGTAGCCGGTTTGGGTGCTAGTTACGTCCTGAATGAAGTCATATTAGATATAGAAGGGGTATGCTAATATGGTGTAATAATGTAATATGTTAATCAAAAGTTTCTGGAAAAAAGATAATAACAAAAGCGTAATGATTAAACGTTCTTGATAAAGATGTATAACTTCATGGATAAGTTGGATTAATTATTATTTTTTTATAATGCATGCCGTAATAATAGCTCATAACTTTACTATACATCTGACCGATTTCAAAGATAAATTGGTCAATATCAACAAAATAATGAAGCTCGTGTTTCATACTTGTGTTATTACAATTACCAATTATGATCATATACATTGTTAATTTCGCAATGATGCCAACCGAGCTTTCAATAATATCAAACTAAGATTATAAAATGCAGTTACACATTCTTTACTGACAAAACCTAATTGTAACAGAAAATTTTATTTCCAGTAGTGCAATGCTATAATATAAGTATTTTTGTAACTTATTAATAATTAGTATATGGTGACCGATAAACAGAAACTTTATATCAATTTGACTAAAACTATCTGGTTCCCAAATAAATTTTTTGGTCATATCACATATAGTATATCATGTTTGAATCGTTGCAAATGCTTTTTACCTTAACATCATTTTGTTAATATTCTGTCGATTTGTTATAAGATCCGTAGTAAATGCATTATCTGGCGCATGAATTATATAATTTTACATATCTCTATTCAATAATTGGCACATGTCTAAAGCATTAATCACACCACTTTAATAATAAGACATTCATTGGATTGAATCAAGTTGTGGCAAGTTTCAAATGCTTTGATCTGTTCGTGAATTCCAGACAACAGAGTATAATTATGATATGTTTAATATTGTTGTCAATATTATCTTGTTATCTTCTGAAATTTATACACCATAACTATGTTATTATTACTAATGTTAATGAAAACATCAAATGATGTTAAACTAGTGTTTCTCCGATAGAAAACATTTAAATCTCAAAACAGATTACAACTGATGTAATACACTTTATATATCATTTTGTATCACAACGAAGATTTGATATGGGAAGACATATCATTATAATTAAGTACTCCATAATGAAATCAGATGATATACAAAGGCACTGGCGTCTTTGTTAATATTGTCAGTCAAACGTATGTTACAATAATATAATATTTTTTACCAACACAGCATAATATAATTAAAACTCAACAGCAAAGAATGAAAAGATTTAAATCCTAAAGGACTATTAAGAATCGAACAAAAGTGATCAGACAATATGAACAGTTAAACACTAATCTAGCATTAAACATGGATGATAATGATGTTTCAAGCAATATTGTTATGCTTGATGGCGTTTTTGTTAAGGTAGATGACATTGATTATATGTAAATCATAAGATGATTTATAGCAGAGCGATGTTACGAAATATATTTCATTGGGCATGTTTCAATCTGTAATCTACAAACCATCCCTAAAAATTAACATGATAAAGGTACAATGTGTCAGGGTTGTATGCAATATCTGGTAACGCAATGTCTGTAAAGATTCGTGACAGGCTTCAAATTCAATGCAAAGTATCTTAAATATAGGACGAGTTAAATCACATAAACATGTAAATAGTAACGTTGTTAACAACCACAAACATACACACTGACTTCAATGAGTCATCACGACCACATTCTTTAAATTTCATGTTATAAAAATATCAAATAAATACATCAACAATGGCAGTCAGTAAATTAAATGATGTATTTCCGATGGATTACCATTAGAACAATTAACTTTATTTGATAATCAAGATAAATAAAATCAGTTTTGTAGCCAAGAACTGTTAAACTACAGCATTGAAAAATGCTTAACTTTCAATCAAAACAGGTGATGTGTATGCAGAGCCTAATCGGAAATATGATAATGGTTATTTAATCGTGATTTACATTAAGGCAGTAATAAACATTAATGTTATTTAAAACCGCTGAAACTTTATCTATATAATACCTTGTCTAGAATAGAGTCTGGCAATATATATATATAGCAATACATCGTTTGATAGACAGCATTTATCATTTCAAATATATATACATTGCATGAGTCATAAATCTAAAATCATTTAATTTCAAAAAGGTAAGATATAGCCTCAAACAGTTTGATAGTGCAGGTCATCTTGCAGACTATGTCCGTCAATATTGCAAAATAATGTAGAAAAAGTAAATATCACAAGACAAAATGCAACTGTTGCAACACAATTTATCCTTTAGTATCATTAAGCAGATCAAATATGGAACGATACATCATTTGAACTTCTAGAAAATATTCAATTTAATGTTGTTTTTATATCATTTGGCTTTCTCGTTAATTGTTCTACTATCATATGATCAGTCTGATCTGAATACAAAACGGTATACTATGTTTGCAAATAACAATTAGTAAATTGTTTGGTCGCGTCAATTGGCGATGTATAATCGGGATATACATGTATAATAGAACGTTTTAATTCTAAATAGTAGTTTATCGTCAACTAAACAATAACAAATACTGGAATCTTGACTATAGGGCTTTAACAACGGTAAATATTATATGATGACAAGAAATAACTCAACATAAACATAATAAAAGATTGAACATTTTAAGTAAGCAATTTGTAATAATACATGATTATTGGGGTTTTGTATGATAAATACACACAAGATTGAGAGTAAAAAAGCTGAGGTACATACTAGTTTACAAGCTGATCATATGTTTAACAATTAACAATAGAACAATGTTAAATGCTAAATTGCAGATCAGTGGTAGTATAAAGTGTTAAATACCTATTAATTAACGTGATGTAGACACGTTTTTTCCATATTTATATAAATATAAATTTAATGTAGCAATTGTTGACAAGATAAATTTCTTAGCAGCTATTAGTTAAATGTATTATACAAAAACATACCCATGTGGTCAATTTTATTTATTTATTTATTTATTAACCCGGGTCTATAGCGCAATTGGTTGCGCGCCGTGATTCGGAATCTCGTGTCCCGAGGGGGTACGGGTTCGAATCCCACCCGGGGAGGTTATATCCTTCCATGAAAATTTGACAATGTTAAGTTTTCTCCATTATTTAGATAATATCGAGACGTTTCCGGCCTTGTGGAAGGGTAGGTGAGTACTGGTTATAGACAAAAGTCCATGAAAGCTAGGTTAGGTGCGCTGGACGCCGTGAAATGACCAAAAATGTGTTGATACGGCGTTAACTCCAATAATAATAACAATAATAATATTTATTTATTGGAGTTAACGCCGTGTCAACACAATTCAGGTCATTTTACGGCGTCCAACGCACATAACCTAGCTTTCCTGGACCATTGTCTATAACCAGTACTCACCTACCCTTCCACAAGGCCGGAAACTTCTCCATATTATCCAATCAATGGAGGAAAATCAACATTATTGTCAAATTTTCATGGAAGGATATAACCTCCCCGGGTGGGATTCGAACCCGCACCCCTCGGGCACGAGATTCCAAATCCCGGCGCGCTACATGGTTAATTTCAGACAGTGATATAGATCATCTTTGTGTACATGAACCAGTTATTACATGCCGTTCATAGTTACGGTTTTACAATATGACTGTTATTTGTTTATTCTGGTTTTCCTGATCCATATGTCTCAATTAATTCCCTTAAGACACTATTAACCTAGTTAGATAAAAGTGCTTTTAGTTTATATTTGGGAACGTTTTACAAAGTTGGGAACTAATTTCATATGTAGCACGTTTTGTTAAATAATTGGGACGAGTTAATAATCAATTTTACACCACCAGTCTTTCATTGTCTAAGATCTTAGAAAAATGAGTTATGTAGTAATACCATAAAGTATATCTGATTCACGCTATGCTTTTTATCGTTTAAAATCATCACTATTCACTATGCACTCATAGGACGGCTGAAATATAAGTATTCCAATCAAACCAAATTAGCATGCATCGCATATTAAACCAATTATATTAATTATGCATGATTCACACTAATATTATTTCAAATCTGAAGTATAACTATCATGGGAAGATGTCATGAATTCAAAAACAACAACACAACCACATGTGACCCTAACAAAGGTTTTTGAAGATATATTTTCTTAAATAATGATTATAAAGTCTTCAGAATTATAATTGAATATCCTATAATAAGTTAATTATATAATCCGTTAATTTCAGTTGTTCATCCATCGTATAATCAGGTTACTCAGAAACTTTATTACAGTGTAATAATAAATCATTACTTTTTCCACATTTGGAGAGGTTAATTTCGAAAATATGTATGTAAAAGATTTGGTATAATGGAGTTTGTAGTTTGAAAAGGCTAACACGAAACAATAGTATTACTGTTGAATCAATTTGTTGCAGATAATTTATTATGTAATAAAAATGAATACGGTAAATACATTATATGTTTCAGTATAAAAGTCGAAATCGTGTCTTTCAAAGCTTCTTAAAATGACAGACTCTCTACCATAAGCTTGTAAGCAACTCTAAAGATAAATTAGATAAGGGACTGGCTAATATGAAGTATATCTCGGGAATGGTGTTGTGCTTTACTCCGAACTATGGTGTTTTAGCAATATTGTGGCGGTCAGTGCCGTTCTGTGAGGTATTAGTTACAAAAACGCAAACATTTTAATACAAAAATAATTTTATATCATTTGTGCTACCTCTTTTGAGTGTTGACCAATTCAGTCTCACAGAACATTTCTAAAGCCTTTTATCTTTGGCATTAAATCCAGAAAAGTAGTTATTTAACTTGAATAGATGTTTTTTATGGAACCTGATAATGAACAAATCGGTCTAAACATTAAGAGTCTACATTCGCATGTTTAATTTAATTCAGTGCAGGCTTCATTACCTGATTTAGTAAAATGATTATTGCACTATATCTTGATTTAGTTTATTAAATGTAGCTTTTTACTGATAGCTCATTTCATTAACGAACCTACATCTATAACAAGGCTTTATTGCTTTCATATGTACTATTATTAAAACCAATGTACATGAATGAGTATATTTAGCAAGAAAAAATGAAAGCATCTTTTTCTTCTGAAAAATTTAATTTACACATGACCGAAAATTATTTTTGACAATTGGAATGAGCACATTTTACCACGGATCGTTAAAATTTCAAATTTAAGTCTTTATTTAGACATATCATTTTGCCCCTATTACCTACACGAACTGTACACTCATACACTGTACATAATATGTGTAGTTTTAAAGACATTAACACTTTTCATGAGTATAAGCAACAATTGTTCAAATAAAATCTTAAAAGTGATTATACAAGACTGCTATGTGAAATATGGACAATTTCTCAGATACAAAAAACTGTGACAGTGAACATGTACGCATTGGCAAGACGTCACCATAGCCTTTTAGACTAAGATATTGTACCAATAAAACCTATGCAATTAAAATCCGAAATAAATAATTCAATTAATTGATACGCATGTATTTCAATTTACATGTATTCGACTTGGCTCTTTGTAGCTGTACACACTTCACCTCAAATCAAGAGTGTTCCAACTTATTAAAAAATGCAAACTAAGTTATTGGTAAATGTGAAACAACAGTGGGATAATACTGTCATAAAAGCTGGTTTTATCACGATATTATTTAGGCTGTGTTACTTCCCAGCATCTGAAGCATATTTGCTTGAAGTTATTAATGTCAAGTAGATTAGGTTAGAAGATTACACTTACGTACGGTTTATACATAGAAGAAGATTTTATTTTCAAATCAATAGGTCAATTGACCCATATATTATATGAGCCAAACTGGTATCTTGTTTAACGTAAGACTTTTGCAATATATATGACTAATTCTGTATCGTCATCAAACTAGTTGGTGTCTTCGAGCTGTGACCGTAACATTAGTTGACTATTCAACGCGTCAATCAAATTGATTGTCCACTTTATTTTAGTCAGCTGATTGCTTGAAGTATTCATAACATTGCTTAGTATCCTGACTTCTACTAGAAAAAAAGTTTAAACTTGTTTGTACAAGTTTCATATTATACCAACTATAAATTGAAGTATTGACGTGCTCATTTGTTTTATGAAATAAATGTTTGATAGTTTTTAAAGCCTGAATTAGTCTGAATGCATATGCTACAACTAATACGGACATTTTTTCATCAGTTGATATTTAAATGATTTTAAGAACGCTAAACCCAAAAGAAATGCCAAAGGTAATTTTAAAGCAGCACCAGAAAGTCAACCTGGTTTCTAGATTTTATTTCGGCTCATTTTGACTAGTATGGATTGTGACCAGAACATATACTAAAACCAAGACACTTATCTGATGTAGACACTGAGTATCAAAAAAAGTTAATATCAAATGACATTTTATAATTAAACAGTTCCATTCAATTCCTATTTACTACAATCATATACGACTATACGGTGTAATTGTATTTAATAGGTTATATTTAGACAACCATAGACTTAAATTGGATTAAGCATAACACATGGGACGATCGTAAAGGATTTGCAGAAGTGATATTGATCGTTGAAGTCATTAAAGGTACTCATTCAATGATTTCGACTTTAACATCAGCTTTTTCTGAAACTCTCAAAATTGTTTTGAAACATTTTTAAGAAGAAAATTAGTGATTTGATAATGACATTTTTTGTGCAAATCGACGTACAAGTACAAATGATGCTGTTTTAAGTAGTAAAAATCTATTCCGTATGTCACGGTATAGACAATTTTAGTGCATTTTTGTGACTTTTATCGTGCGTTTCATGCAATCTAAAGGTCAGTTTGTCCTAAAATATTCAGACTTACTTTTTTGACACAATTGCAGACGACGTTTGGTATTTTAAAAACATTGAAGAATCTTGGCCAAATCTGTGAACTAGTACCTTTAATAATGACTATACCTAGTAATGTATTTTTAAAATTGATCTCAATTGCATTTCATATGTGTATTCAGTTTTCTTTGATAAGAATCAAAAACTAATTATTTAGCAAAATTATAAGACAGACATGGCACGGGCTTTTCAGTACAATTTTAAATATGTACACAAAAATGCGTTCATGTATTTCATAGTGTTCAGAACATACATTTATAATGCAGAACATCCCAAATGCTATGTATATGAAATTATAACCGTTTATTTCAATACCTTTCTTATATAGGCAAGTGTGAAGCACATAATTGTAAGCCCAGGTCAATCATAGCTCACAATCGTTCATCACATGCATCTAATGTTCCGATATTGGATATAAATAGATTCTTAATTTGAAAAAGAAATCCAATAAAACACATACCTTAAAGATTAAAGTCGTGTTAACTTCAAAGCAACTAGGTTAATTGCTTCTTCGGCCTACTTACATGAGATTCCATGTTAAATTATATTTTTTGAAATTAAAATGTCTGTACTAAACTTTGGTATTATAGCTAACGTTTTCTCTGATCGAATTGTTGCTTTATATTCAACCTTATTACGTTATGAGCCTACATATTAATGTTACAAACGATTGTTGGATGATTTTTGGTAAAGCTAAGTTGGTTTTCTAAATACGTTTAATTGTTTGTTTTGTTCCAATTTAACACCAGTAACCCAAATGTATCACTAATACAAACTCACCGGAATGTACATAATTTTGATAGTGATTTGTTTGGAAATAAAACATATCTAAACAAATCGATATTTATGAATGATAACGTACTTGACAAATAAGAATATTATTATAATTATTGTTTTCATATGTATCAATGTCATTTCAAGTTTATTGTAAGCGTGTTTGTAAATTACACTGTTTGTCAAAAATAACATTTGTCTAGACATCGTATCATGTGTTTAAGCTATAAAATTAATGTTAAATTAGCGATTGCGTAAGAATATCCCCTATAGATTTGACACACAAATAATCAACCTTCTAGAATTAAAGACAAATTAAAAACAGAATATGTAACGAAATTGCAGTTGATGATCATGAGCATTTTGTGAAATAGCATTGTCAAGCTTGATGTATTAAATAACATGTATCTTGCATACGATTTATATAGTGAATAAGCTCTATTTGTGATAACATTGGATGTCTCATTTTCTAGAAAATAGTTTTAAATGTTAACTAAAACATTGAACTTCATACAAAAAATTGTATTTATATGTTTCGCTCATTTTTTGTAATAAAGAATTAAAAGTCGAGTTCAAAACAAACATTTTTGTATAAATTAATATAAATGTTATTTTGTATTTAATCGTGCTTTGCATTTGATCTGATAAGAAATATGATTTTAAAATTACCACAAACTCCCATTCAGTAAGTCTAAATTACTTATTAATGATACACCTATATTGTTTCTAGTATTTAGTATAATTAGAAAGTGGGAGAAAAAAGACATTTAACTATCTTACATATTTAACATGTATCGATTTCACTGCAAACATCTTTGAAGGGCTGTTCTTATTTAGTCACCATTTGGTCTTACCGTTCGGTCTTTCAATCACAACATCATTCTAAGAAAGAGTAATGTTTTCCAAAGGAATATACTTAAAGCTTTTATAATTATAAGTTATCGAATGTAAGGTACCTAGAATCCTAAACATTAAGTGCGATACAAATGATTTACCACTGTTCATTATGGTGTAACAATGCGTCAATACGCTACTAAATCTACTTAAGACAAATTCAAGCAGTTCATTCTCTCTCGTGGTTGTCTTTTTCTCCCTCATAATCCTCTCAGTCTAATTTCTCGTTCCTGATAAGATTAAGAAGCTCAATAAAACACTAGGTATTTTGTCTGTGTATCCATTTATAGACACAAATAAATCAAATGTACCATTGTTAGGTCATGTCAATATTTAATCTGTTCACAACAATATTGGTATATCTATAACTACATATTTGATTAGACAAACTATTGCAAGTCTTTTATTGACCTATAATAAAATCATGTAATGAAAGATCTTGCATAATAGGTCATTAAAGACCAAAATAAACTAAAATAAGTAAAATACTTCGGCAATGATGAAATATTCTTCACTAAAAAACTTGAACGTTAATTTGATCTATTATCTATTTCCATATTACATATTAAATGGCTTTGAACATAAGTATAATAATTATTATATAATATTGACCTTACTATAAATCGACTTTCTAACGTATCTATCTAATGTATATATCACATTTTGCATTCAAAATGTTCAATCAGCCAGTTGAAAACGGATTTCAGTAGGAAATTAAATTTACTGGGTGTCAATTTGCAAAGTAAGACATCCTTATCACTTATTGCTTTATTTAAAAAGTACACATTACATTAGGCAATATTTCAAGTGGCAGCACATGTCATTATGTCTGACGATCGTCTGAAGTATGACATATCTAATACTCGATAAAATTAATAGTTCTACGGTTGAATAATTCATTCTGAATATTTTAATAGTTTAATTAAATAAATCTCGTAAATTGAACATATTACAATATTAAATAAACACTGTCTATATTGTAATTCACTTTTTACCCATGAATAACATTGTAGAAGAGTAATACACATTGCCCACCAAAACATTGGAGACAAGTAAAATTAACAATAATCTTAAAATTTTAATAACTGTTTTTGTAGAGTCATACATTTTCAGCACATTAAGTATGAACTGTAATGAAATGAAAACATGTTTCATGAATGCATCGCATTTGTAAGATTCACTAATTGAAATCAAAAAGCCTCCAAAACCAGGATCAATGTTTCCGTTCTATACTTCTTAAACTATTAAAATAGTTTTAACTCTAATTAGACCTGAAAATAAAGCAAAACTAAAAAGCACTTGAAAAGAAACAGTTCTCAAATTTAGTTTATATTCATTTAATATGTGATCTCAGTGAAAATGTATCAAATGTTTTGGTGTGCATTGTATATATATATATTAGCTCCGTATGCGTTTTGTCAATAATCTGACATGAGAAAAATGTGAATGTCATTCTAAAACCATATGAACATTGCTTTCACGACAACTATTGTCAAGTTTTGTACAGAGTAAATTTGTGTGCATTGGTGTGCATTGTATATAAATTAGATCCGTATGCGTTTTGTCAATAATCTGAGTTTTGTGCAGTGTAAATTTAGATCAAGATTTAAAATTATACGGCATAATGTTAAACATTGACACGAGATACATTAATGTATACACGCTAGAAATCTTTCAGAGTAATGTCTTCTTTGAAGTATTATTAGGTTATCACAAAGTTAGGGCAATATGATTACTTATATAATCGTTGGCAGTGATACTTTGTTAGTGTATTGATTCACTTGATCAAACTAAACTGTCATTCTCAGACGAAATTAGGTGAAGCATACGTGTTAACTACTAATAAAATTGAACATTTAAAAGCGAATCTAAGATATTTAAGTGTGTCACATGGTGCATTAAAACCATTACAATTTACTATTATCGAGCAAATGTTCTACTTGAAATTAAACAACTAAATAACACAGTACTTGGGTACACGTGCTCTTTAAGCATTTTTACAAAAACATTTTCCCCATACACAACATTCAGAACTGATGTGTTTTAGAGTCTTCAAGTAAGGGATGCTCCAGATTGCATAAATAAATTAAAACATGTTGAACATCATAAAATACGGGTTATTATACACTATAAATCTATCTTTACTTTTTAAGCTCACCCTAGCTAGCCAATGATTACTCTCCATTGCATCGGTTCGAAAGATTCACTTGTACTCGTTCACTTTCTACCTCTGCTATAATACTACGTGCAAACTGATATTTCTATTTTTAGACAGAGACATAAACATTTAAATCGCATGACAGTCACGTAGTTTTTAAAAATAGAAGCATAAAATTCTCACGCCTGTAATTTCAAAATGTCGAAATGCAAAGATGTTGGACAGTTTTGCATAAAGCTACATAAACATAAAAATAGCCGTGAGGGCACCGTACGGTCGCCGTGCGATCAAGCTCCGTAAGGACCCGTACGAACTCTAGCGTACCCGTACGGACTGTTACGTTTTAATCAGAGTCCGTAAGGTGAGCCCAGGATACACGTATCAGTTTAAAAGTCAAATCGTGTACTAAATCGTGGCCGAGTATGGATTAAACTTGCATATCTTCCAGCTACGGCTCCGTACGGGTGTGTTAGTTTGTGCCATGTGCGTACCGTCACCTTAATACGCAAGGCTTTCTACGATCTACGGCTGTCTGCACGTACGCGTCCGCAACAAGCCACGATTTTATGGGACTGAGGCATTAGTTAGATAATGGAAAATTAACAAAAATGAAAATAAACATTGATCTTTTTTAACGTGCATTTCTGATCTTTTAACTGTAAACATAGAGCAACTTATTGAACTTAAATACAAAGTGTAGCCACGCTATGTATGACGTCATACGAGATTGCGTTCGTCACCAGTATGATCATACCATATAAGGCGTTGTTTACCCGTTCAACCAATGAAAATGCGTATAAAGTTTTTCAGCTAAATTGGAATTTGGTCAACTTTCATTGGTCGTTCAAAGGTTCATAGTAAAGGTCAATATCATAAATCCACTAGTTTTAAGGCAGCGGGTGAATATAATGTATTCACTGAACTGCGAGGGGAGTGTAGCCAAGATTCGGCGTCTGTCATCCGTTGTCCGTCCCATTTGCTTGTGAAACCTATTGTGGTCGCATTTTGCTTCAATAATCATCAAATTTGTGAAGATGTTTGTCCAGGTAATTGCTGGGTCGGGTTTGAACATGGGCCAGCTCGGATAAAAAATAAGGTCACGGGAGCTAAAAATAGAAAACTCATATTAAATGCTAGTGTCTACTGTTGTGATCCAAATAGTTTGAAAATTTGTAATGATGATTTCCAGTCAAGTTCGAACACAAGTTATCTCACTATACAAGACCTGCATTTAAGGCATTTGGGGGATGTAAGGTGTGATAGACTAATACCTAACTAAATCATATCATGTTTCTACATCAATGTGTCCACTTTTGGAAACACAGTTTTATAACCTTGTATATCCATGTATATCAGTAGTACACAGGTGAGCGTTAAAGGGCTACCATAGCCGTCTAGCTTACACGTGTTAAGCCTTGTACGGTAAATTTGGAATTTAAGAATGTTTTTGGTTTTGAAAAATGACAGAGAGAATATTTAAATATTACGAAAACACTTTATTAAATATCAGTTTTATCGCCAAAATTAGTTAACACACATTATTATATAAAGTATAAACAAAAGTGCTTATGGGTTACACATTCTACAAGCCACATTAATAAGTAATTCTACTTCTAATTGGACACATCTGAAAACAATTTAATATATTTTCAAATAGTTTTATCATGGTTACAGTACGTATACATAATGAATAAAACGATTATGCAATAAACCAACGAATACCCAGCTTTATACACAACCAAAAAGGCTACCAACTGTTTACATATTCAAAAACATTTGTCATATTTATATATCTATTCACATACTAAGATATTGGAAAATATAATTAAGAATGTTGACTTTGTTATTGATCTCGTGATTATATCATAGGGTACTAAATTTACATTCTAATGTGCAGTACAAGGTTTAATGCAACAGTTATATAAAATGATAATTATTTAGCTCGAAAAAGACCGAAACTAATGCATGAAACACTTCATATTTAAATTATAATACCATTTTTGAAACTGAAAATTCTTGTTAAACAAATATTTTGAGTAACGTTCAATGTATGATTGATCGTTACACGATTTTACCATTAAAGGAGGGAAATGCGTCAATGATATTAAGTAATAACTTTAAATATGGACATTTCCTCTTACTCTCTGATATATGGAAGCTGATCATACATTTCGTTTCTTTAACCGTTTTAATACCTATATGCTCAACGTCAAATAATGTTTGTTCAAATGACTCTACTTTAGTTGTATGAGATTACTTTTGATAGGAGCAGCCCGGCTAGCTCAGTCGGTAGCATGCAAGTCTACAGATCGAGGGGTCGTGGGTTTGATTCCCGGGCGGGGCATACTTTCGTACAGCTTCTTAATGAAATGATTTCTACGGCCATTCTCCCTCCTACCCATGATGTTTAATTATGTAGGGCAGTTGTCAGTCACTGACATAAATATGCGCTTAGTAGTTGGTTAACAGCTAAATCCAGAGATTTAGCTTTTCCAGGAGGAGTGAGTAGGTTGACTGACCGCTGTTATATTACCTATATAATGTGTTGCCATGGCGTTATACCCAACAAACAAACAAACAATACTTGTGACCTTCAATCTTCAGGAATTATTTTTGATAATGTATTTTACTCTACCAACAGTCTTTTTTGTTTTGGTAAAATAAACTTTTCGAAGTAAACAATCTAGTACATCTTGTCAAGAAAGCATTTCTCTCAATATATACAGTTCATACGGCCCATTGAGTATACAATAAATATACAAAATGCCAAAGATGATTAGTATTCCAGACATAAAATAATGACCAGTCATGTGAGAAATTAGCGTACGTGTATCAAGACGATATACCACATTGTTTGTTGTCCTATATTTATACTATAGTATATAATTCACCTCGACCTCCAATAGCATATGCTTGTATTTATTCAGACCTATTCATTGATTTTGGAACATTGTCAAAATATCCTAATTACCACTATTATGAAAAAGACTTTCTACAATGACAGGATATAATAATATCCGTTCTTAATCAACTTTGTAATTCCTTTGTATAAAATAGAGACATCAAATACACGTCATTTCAGTTGTGCGTGCCAATGTTTGCTGACTCGAAGTTTAGTAATTTCACAAAATAGTTTAGTTCTCTTTTGCATTCTTTTTGCAGCGTATGCATTTTGTGTAATCAAACAGTTGCTTGATGTGTGTGTTATCTCGAAAAACAATGTGAATACATTTAATAATATGTGATACAATAATGTTATGTGACATTTAGGTGATAACCATAACAGATGCAGGTGCTTTATTTTAAATGACGTTTGTGGCATTATATGATGACAAAACTTGACACCGGGTTTAGAAACGAAGCTCAAGACTGGTGTTCGAGTGCGATTACTTTTGAAGTTTGTCACTTCGACCTCTAGATTAGTCGCCTTGTGTGCTGTCAACTACCCAAGTAATCACATCAATGTTTGTTATTATGTTGTTTTATAATTTATTAGTACATCATGTCACATTTGCTGTGTTTTGTGTACCAAAGTAAATATTTGCTGATTTGTGAAAATTTGTCTGAACAGTTTTAAGGTGACACGGATATTGTGTACATATATTCAAAAGACCATCATAATTAGCCAAACAACAATTTTGTACTATGTGCTAACAAACAAACAACACACCAAATTATCAATATTAACGACATTCAGATAATACAATAGTAAACAAATTGAAAATGACAATGTTCCAGTTGATTATATTTACTATTATTAAATAATAAATACATTTATAGCGAACATGATATTGTATAACAAAAAGGAAAACAACAATTTTAGTGAACCACTAGGCTAAAGTTTTGTCATATCTACAGACGAAATTATTTCAGACATCACATGTGAGATTATGGAATTGTAAAAGAAGATGTTGTCATAGGTCAGACAGAGTATCTGATAATATTTTTGAATCTTCAAATGCCTTTATATGATTGTCCTTATTTGCAAATAAGTAATTAGTCGCCTGATCTCTATTTCTCTCACGTAATGTCATTTGAATTTTCTCTTTTGTAATAATAGGCGCGATTAGTTAAATAATTTTTAATTGCATTATCAGTTTAAAAGACTAGATTCTTTACTACAAGCAAGTACATTGTATATTTTATTCACCTAATACGTCTCAATTGCATTTGCGTTTGCTTATAACAAAACTTTTTCACTACTACCGGATTTTCTAGTTTTTAATATAAACATACCTGACTAAATTACACTGTTAAACATTAAAAACGGTATTCTTTTAAGATTCCTTTCACTTTAGGAGTACATGTATATAAGTGATTTCGCAAAACAATTAGTGTAGTGTAGTTTATAACTATAGTGTAAGCGATTTACTGTTTAGATTCATGTACAAGCATGTCACATACTTTTTTAGTGAATACTTTGAAAAACATTGTACAAAATCAGGAAGACTTAAAATGTCAATGCTTTTAACGTTTTTAAGAGTGTTAGATCATTCACATTTTGTGGATTGTTTTTTAAATCATAAGGGAAGGCTATATTTAGGAAGAATAATATTTACTACAGTTCATAAATGCACTTTTCATTGTTTGTAAAGAAGGTTGGAACACTTAGAATAACGGGCATAGTTTAATGCAAAAAGCAAACTTCAGCAAAATTTTATGTATGTCCCTCTTAAGACAACAATTTTAATAGAAGCCAAATGTGTCGATTTGATATGAAATTCTATAACAACAATACGGTATTTATGTCGCTTATTTAAAATTTGAATGAAAACTTCCGCGATATGGCATCATATCAAAGACAACATGATGAACAACCCTGCAATCCTCGAACGCCACTATTACAATATAACTCATTTATTAGAAGTAAAGCACTGCAGATCATGTGGACTATTAATATACCAATTACATGAAACCAGTTGCATTTCTGCACTGTAAAATTTAATCATAAATGTTCAATCTAGAATAGTGATAATGTGTTGTAATGTGTTGTCTGGTAGCTGAAATAATTTGTTTGGGGGCTTTTATATCATAGCACCATTTTAAATTACCTGAAAATAATTATTTTCTTTCTGATGTTGCAGGGAATGTCTAACTTTTAAATGGAAAACATCGTTGTTGTTAAGATATTCCATTTTGTCTGTACGAACATTGACATCGTCATCTTTAATACTAAAAACGTAAGTTTAGAACATTGACAGACTGACATTGCCTTTCTATGGTTTCTGATGG
This sequence comes from Mactra quadrangularis, assembly GCA_025267735.1. Classification (NCBI taxonomy): domain Eukaryota; kingdom Metazoa; phylum Mollusca; class Bivalvia; order Venerida; family Mactridae; genus Mactra; species Mactra quadrangularis. The sequence goes on from CM046299.1 coordinate 14,718,550, forward strand.
TGTGATATAGATTTGTTTTACACAAAATTAATTTGGATAACAGCTCTAACTATATCATATATATTCATTTTGAAAGTTATTACACCTACTATGCTAAACAGGAATACAATGGTCATTCATTATCAATTCATGACACATTTCCATTTTCTTTACCAGCATTCATCTCAGTAGGTTAAATATTTCTATATAATCGAAAACTATACACAACAGTGAAATAAAAAGCTTCCGGTAGTTTTTTTATCAAATTAAGTCGTTTTTGTAAAACGCCCGCGTTGAAGTCTGTTGACAGAGCAAAAACAAATAAAGATATTAAAATAGTTTGTTATAATACAAGCAGGTAGACTAAATAACTAATTGTATTCAAGAACAGTGGCGAATTATGCATTTAACTTTTGGTTATAGTGCTTGCTATAAGCATACACGACCTTTTACTTAATAAAAGCGACAAGTTGACAACACTTTTGCTTCTAATATTGAAATACACATACCGCATATAATTAACTGTCTGCTAATTACAGGAAATAAGTTCTAGTCAAAAATGTGCTTAAGAGGCATTACCAATTTATAGCCAATTATAATATCTAGATTTGACATAAAAATAACATACAGCACTATCCATAATTACATATTGATATTTTGATTTTACCAATGCATGTACCTGAGAAATTAAAAACATTTCTTAAGATACATACATATTCATAACAATTACAATTGTATAAAGTATCATAACACCCCTTTTAACTGATACAATGTATTATAACTAGCATAATGCGTAAATACGCGTGAAACGCAATTATATTGTATAATTGAAAACATAGCAGCTTTATACAAGTGTAAAGGTAATTTTGGATGTAACTGTATATGAACCTCTTTTACATTTAAATACGTAAACTCATTTCTAGGAATAAAGAAGTTATATACAAATAATTGCATAATGATTGCATCGCATGTTTGTTTAGTAATCACAAATAAAGTTATAACATAACGGAAATAAGGTCGCCGTAAATTGCCAATTATTTCCGGCAGTGTTTACGAATTGATGAGCGTAAGACATACTGGAATGTCGCCAGGCGATACACAGTGCTTAGTTGGAAGACAGAACTGCAAAAGTACATAGAGAAACCTTATTATGATGTATACGATCGAAATGTGTCTTTCTGTAAAATGTGTAACATTTCATGTTGTATGTTATCATATCGTTTGGTTAGTAGGTAATATCAAGGCGGTCAGCCAATCAACTTATCGTTCCTGGCAAGGCTAGATAGAGTTGTTAGTCAAGTACTTCCGTCACACACTGACAACTGCTCCGTATGCTTTAGATTCAGTGGCAAGGTGGAGCAAAGTCGTACAATGTAACAATTATATCAAGACTAGGGCTGTCACGATATGCCAGAAGCGTACCGCGATATATTGCAATACGCCGTCATCGTATCGCGATACGTACCACGATATATTGAAGGCCTAGGCATTTAGAATCGTTGTTCCTCCGCTGTATTTAACAGAAAAATATGCAAATCTTATCTGCAGCTACTGATAGAATCTAGCCTCTTTAAGTATTTACGGTCATTTAGGACTGAGACACGCCCCAATCGATTAAATTCTTCCTACTTTTAGATGGAATGGTTAGATGGAATGAACAATGGAAAACTGATGTTTAGCTACTTTTATTTCGCAAAGGGAAGAATTTTACAATGTAATAAAAATATCACCAAATACCGGTACATTAAAAAATGTATCGCGGTACGTATTGCTGCAGCTGCGTATTGCAATATACCGGTATACCGGTGTATTGTGACAGCCCTAATCACGACCATCTCAAATGAAGAATGACCCGCCCGGGCATCAAGTCAATGACCACTCAATTAGTAGAATCATGTTGTGTAAACAAATATAAACATCCGCCTATTGATAACATTTATAAATTGATCGAAAACTGCGAATAGAATACTGTAAAATTAAAGAAAAAAAGCTAATACCATCAAATTAAAGCAAAAGAGCTAATACCAATGGCAAAGTTCATGTTGATATAGCCATTCCAATTAAAAAATAAAAAGGAGATAGATCGTCTTTTTATAGTCATATAGCTGATTGATTTGCATTAAATCAAAATTTGTTTTTGCACGCAAAGGGTGCATCTAAAATTTAATTGACTTTAACAAGTGTCTATAAATGAATTTACATATTGTAAGTATCCGGTATTACTTGATAGATAGTCGTAATGATATATTCAGAGTCTGTATTTGAAAGGAAAAATAAGAAAGTCGCACTAATTACATGTCTGCATCCGTAGCATAACTCCTAATTGTAGCTTTACTTTTTACTGATTTTACTACTAATGACTTCTTACACGCTAAAATGCATACATCATTGTAAATGTATACAAGACAGCCTCGTTAGTAGTGTATCAACTAGTTATAAATCATATATGGTCCTAAAATGTCCATAGTATGCGTCATGTCGTAGACAATCGTAATGTTTTACAGAAAGTCTATACACTTTGATGTGTATTAACGTGGTAACTTAATAATTATAATCATAGGTTACAGTGTCGAAAAACAAACTACAAGTTGTTGGTAATACGTTATCATAATGTTATCAGTATACGTGCAATTTTTCATAGTTTCTTATAGATCTTCTTTCTACAATAACATTTTTGAGACATTATATATTAACTGAAATAACATATGTTTTAGCACGCTAGTTTCCGATTTGAAACTCTATGTCATGTCCGGAAGCTCTTCCGCACCTGTCTTTTGTTACTTTGCTTTTGTTACGATATAAATGTATACTATTCAATGTAAAATTGAGTCTAATATCTTAGAAAAGGTCATTTACGTCTTTATTTATGATGCAAATAATCTAAGCGACACTCAATCATACATGACAATTATAAAATATGGATCGCATATCTTGTCCAAGGGAATATTAAATCTTGGAATGCTACAATTACATTGGTTACAGCTTATGCGCCGCAGTATGTAGTTAATATAGAGAACCCACAGAACACTTTTCACGTGCAATGTTCAAACTAAACAAACTGATCATGAAATAAAAATTTGAGTATGTGGTTTGGTTATTTTGTTTAGCTAGTATCTTATAATTTTGTAATAATGCATTGTGATGAGAACGTGAAAGTTCAAGTAACACATTCAATTGTCGATGTTGTAGACAATCCATCTCAACAAACCTTCTAAGTACATCACATCATTAACCATCATATCTTTTATTTAATAAAAAAACTACCCCAGCCTTTATTCAGTACGTTTTTATAGACATTCACAGCGTACTAGGTTACATTTTTACAGCATTAGACTAACATTTGATCAGACATTGAACATGAGACCATCGTTAATAAACGTTAAATATGATTGCTGATGTCCTTTTTTGTTGACATTTACATTAACTCATAGTTATCTGGGTAAATACCATTTACTGTAGCCAATAACTATAAATTAACCTACTAGGAGCTGATCTTGATACGGAATGAACGACATTTATTCACTCGTATGAAACATATTTAGTGACAGGCATACACATTCCTAAATTAATTTGTAATTTGATTATACGATGAAGTGAGTTTGACTATGGTTTATTAGGTTCGGTTGGTATATTCTGAGAACACTATTCTTGATTCTGATAATCAGTTTATTTGGGAATGCCAAGGTTTGTTCCTCATTTGCATTACCAAGTATTAAGACTGTTGAAAAATAACCAACAATATTATTTCTCTCATAAAAAGAATGATGACCTAAAAAGGAGGGATTGTAAATGTTAATTAAAACGAATGAATGTCCTACTTTCCTGAAACAAAATCATGTAATGTATTTTTTTTCATTACATGGTGTTTATAGCATTTGAAAACGTTTCAAAATCAGATAGGTCAAACAATAAATTTCATATTATGTTTAATGAGAAAACTGCAAGTGTTAACAACATATTTTCCCATAAAATACATGTATTTTGGAACCGACACAAATGGACGTATATACAATCCAATATCAACAAAGCGTGATGTGCCAGTACTCTGCAATCATTTTAGCCATAAACCTTCAATGTTGTACAATGACATTGATATGTAAGGACACCAGTTTCAATACTCATTTATATACTACAATAAGTGTACGGATTTTATATAAGCATACAACCCTGTCTTCTAAACTAATTCTTCTTAACAGAGAATTCACAGCTTCACTTCTCAAACAATATAATAATACAAATACAAAGTCTAAATTCAAAGGACAATTTATACACTAATTCGTATTAAGTTAGTGAAAGCTTTATAATTAAGTCAAAGTCTATTAGTTTATGAACATTTTAATGACTATTGAATTATAACAAATTGCAACGAACTTTTTTATTTGGATGTATTATTTATAAATACCAATGTAATGTGTGAAAATCGTTTTATTAAGTCTACTAATGAGAGGCTTACAGTATGTAAGAAAAACAGTAACGTTGGAATCAATGTGTAATTATGATCAAAGATTTAAAAAGATTTAAATATGTATATAATTTGAGTATGTCATCCATTATTATATTTCTGAAATTTCTTTGATTTTTTTAATTCAAAATATTCGTCAATGCGTAATACTGAAATAAACATCGCATTAGTTCATAAAATTGAACCCTCTCCCTGCGTTCAGATAGATAGCAGAATGTTTTCTATCTTTGTATTTTATCGATATTGGCTAAATTACAATAATTAATCAAACTTAGAAATTGGATTAACATACGTAGACCTGTCTTTCCTGTTCGCAAAAAGCTTGCAACAAGCACATTTTGACACATTTCTCTCATCTACAAACTAACGGTACAATTCTTAAAAAATCTAATTATCTTAATAATAAATCTTACTATCACAAAAATGTATTATTTGTCTTTTAAAGGTGTTCCAAAAAGAGAAAGAGACATTATATATTCTCTTTTTATAACGCATTGGTTTAGGTCTTTATTTTAATGTTGTCAGCTTAAATTAAATCTTAGTGATGATTGCTTCAAACGCTTCACATTATACAAAATAAATATCGATGGCTTTAATACAGGCTCTTGAATTTAAATCTACACGAATTTGAAGTACATCATTACCATCTGATTATATGTATACATTGTGTTATTCAGAGGGCTAGTCTTATTTTTATGAGGTCCAAATATAAACCCAATAATCAGTTGATTCCTTGAAACCAGGAACTGTTTTACTCTTAAAATTGTTTTACGGAATAGTCATTTAAATGATGTGTTTTGAATTGCAACCTGCAGCTTTAAATCACATTAAAAATTTATCATTTCCTTAACGTATTTCTAAAAGGAAGAAGATTTCATATGATATGATTTTTCATTAGAGACTTTCAAAAAGTATCAGAAATAATTATATCTCCAACTAATCAAGAAAATCAAAAACTATGACTTCATTATTCTCGGCTGTTTGATACTAAACTGTCAATAAATGCAAGACAAATTGTATAAAAAGTATTTTAATTAAACAACATCGTTCAGTCATTTGTTATCAAAGGAATGTCAGCATGCATGCGTAAATATAGTTGGCAGTGGAATCATGTGCCTGACATTGAACTATGACACATCAAAAGACATTTATTGACATTCACAATAAGATCACTTAAGGTTGATACATTCTGCATTGTGTTATCCTTATGTATCATTTGCTATTTGAAAGCAATGGACTAAGTGATAATGAATCATTCTGTCTTGCATACCAAGTTTGTATTAAAGACAATTTGATACAAAATAACTATTAGCAGAAATAATGAACAGTATAAAATAACTATAACAGGCCGGAGTAGGCTTAAATTCTGTATATACGTTAAAGTTGATATGTCAGACATGGAAACGAGTGAAATAATGCAGCTTAAAGTGTTCTTTATATTGCAAAATGCTATTATATTGATAATGATATGCTTAAGTAACATAACCGCCAACTATAAAATACATTTCGGAGAAGAAATCTCAGTTCAAATAGCATCTATTGCCTGAAGTGATGACATTCTGCTAGAAATTGCAAAACATGTACTCAAATAGCAAACTAAGTCAATTCGACTTACATCTTATTCTGCAATATAAAATGCATTTAATAATTCGGACGATACTAATAGCGTTTGTGTGCAAGTTTAGTAAAACACAAGAACATGATTACGCATTTTAAATATCAACATTTATTATCCGCAATATATTCAGCCTATAATGTCAATCTTTGATCACCAAATCTTATACTAATGAGTTATAAATCATACAGAAGAGCAGTAAAAGATCAGATGATGGGAGTAAAGTGATAAGCTATTAAGGCAATGTTTTAATGCTATATTAACTATATACTAATTCAAATACAGCACAGTTTTTTACGCCTATCCATTATCATTATTCTGACGTTATTAAAACTAATGGGAAATGAGCGGTGATTTACTCGAGCTAATTAAGCTGGATAGATAGCTAATTATTACGGAAGTCTTTTGCCGTTTCTTTTTCTTTAGATATGTTAAACTATAATTAGACAAAATGCAAATCTTTCAAAGTTCAATAGTCTTGATAGATAAATCAGATTCAAAACGGATTTAATTTTTATTATGTTAAATCTATAACTGTTTAATGTGTGGTAAAACCGACTTCAGCCACCAGTTTTTAAGACAATTTGTTATAATGGACCGTAATTGTAACAAATGCATACTTTCATCTGCAGTTATAACAAACTTATATAAGCAATATTGAGAGAACTTTAAAAACAATTCTAACAAAAAATCACTTAAAGATATTCGGCGTTATGCAGGGTTAATTTTGTTTGATGTATAAATAGTCATATTCGCTGCTCAGTCATACCTACCGAGAGGAACATACCACGGCGGATGTATAATCAATTAGCATAGTGAGTCACCCATAATACAAAGCGACAATAGTCAGCAACTAGTTTCCGTGCTATGCACCTGTTTATCACAAATAACCGATGGTACCATATTTTTATCAACTTCTGTATAATGAAAGAGAATGTCATTGGACAAACAGTTATGGTAGAGCAAATTGTATTGGTTAAAATAGAAGTCAATCACTGTGGTTAAACCACAGCTTTTTCTTCAAAAAATTAAATTTCGGATGTTTTTAGCGTGATACCATTATAAAAACCTAGTTTTCAATTTAGCTGTAACAACATTAAATGTTAGATAATCTCAAGACGTTATCAGTACCTTCAGTACTACTTTAGTGCAAACAATCGATTTAGCAACCACGCGTAAGAAGCCTGTGGTTTGTGACATTTATGTTACAATTTAAAAAGCTATATATATAGGATGAGAGTATTAGCCAATGTTCTGCAAGAAAGCACAAAAGTATTTAATTGTGATTGAAGAGTAATGTGTATTTAGGGCGCAAGTATAATATTCTTTATCGTTATTAAAAGACGTTGATAAAAATACATTCCATTTAAGGTACATTTATATTTTTAGCAAGGCTATGTACAGCCAAACGCTCAAATTTAAATATAACAAACTTATTTCACATATCAGTGTAAGCAATAGTTTCATTTCGATGGTAAATTCCAACTTTTATACATTGTAACGATACAATAGTAAGCTTTAATCTGCATAACGATATCTTTATCAACGCTTCGGTTTGCCAATATGTACTCATAACACTCCTATTGAAAGTTTTTTTTTTTTTCAAACTAAAGTAGCTGTCTATTAAACTGTCAAAACAAAACAAATTTAATGGTTCTAAGATACATTAGTTTGTATCTAACTCGTTTGCGACAAGTCATTTCTAGTAAAGCAACGCATTTTCAACATTTGGTTACTCTCGATATTTTTCATAAAAACCACGGTGTTTTACATTTACATTTTCGTTCGCTATAAACATAAAAAAGTGTTTAAAGATATGTTGAATACTTATTGAATATATCAAACTTGGTTTTGATTCATGTTAAAAACATGTATGGAACATAGTCGAATCCAACAGCGAACAATTTGAGACATGAAGACGATTTAATGTGCATCATTCGTTTCAAATCAGAAAACCTTAAAAAGGGATATCCGCATAATAAATTTTCATATTCAGCTATACGATGAAAGAACTGCTCATTACTGGGAGAATTGTTATAAATCTGATATTGATGTACATCTTGCTATGATATAAATGAGATATGACATCATTAAACATCTAAAGAATATATAAATTATATAACAGAGAAGTTCTCGAACGATCGTTTCATAGTAACAATTTTATCATAATCAAAATTTTATACCTTAGATTAGTAAAATTAGTGATCAGAGGGTACATGAAAATGGTGAATATACGAGTGAAAGCAAGAGAGCTAGGGTGTTTTGTGAGTGTAAATGAATGACTGAAAAATGAAAAAAAAAGATATGTCTTGGAAGTTGTTACATAGCTTAAAATTGTAGAATTGCAACATGTAAACCATTTTCTTCTAAAACAAGATAATAACAAACGTCATCGAGTAAACACTCTTGATAATTATGTTTAACTTCATTGAAAAGTTTGATTAATGAAAATTTATCCGTTCCATGTGTGTCGTAATTATAATTCATAACTCTACTATACATCGGACCAATTTCAAGATGCATTAGTCAATAACAACTTAGTAATGTAAACTCATGTTTCATACTTGTGTTATTACAATTACCAATAATAAATACTTCCGATAATAATTCAGTCATGTTGCCAATTGGGCTGCAACATTATGAAACATAGATTATAAAATAAAATTATACAGTCTTTACTGAATTCATTTAATTGTTGCAGTATTAATGTGTAGTCTAGTGGTGCAGTACTGAAATTTAGGTATTTTGGTAACGTTTATTTAATAATGTATTGTTGTTGATAAACAGAAGCCTTATATGAATTTGATTAAAATATTTGCTTCTTACATCCCAGATATATGTTCGGTTATATCATATCAAGTAAGTGGTGTTTGAACCGTTGCAGTTTGTTTTAATTGCATTTGTTCTAATAATACTTTGTTAATAGTCTGTTTGATTTGTTCAGATATGTAGTATAGCATTATCTGCCACATGGAATACATCATCCTCCATATCTCTACTCAATTATTGACATATGTCTAAGGTATTTAACCATACCACTTTGATAGTAAGACATTTTTAGGATTGAATCAAGTTTTGGCAAGTGTCAAATGCTTTGATATGTGTTTATAAATTCCAGACGGTAGCATACACGATATGTTTATCATTGCTGTCACAATTATCTTATTTATCTTCTAAACATTATACTCAATTACCATGTAATTAATATTAATATGTATCAAAACATCAAAAAATGTCAAACAATTGGTCTACTAATAGAACAAATTTACATGTCAAGACAAATTACAACTGATGCAATACGCCGTGCATATCTTGTTTGTATCACTGCGCAGATTTGATATGGGAGGACATATCCTATGTATTCCATAATTAAATCAGATGATGTACCAAGACACTTGCGTCATTGTCAATATTGTAAGTTAACCGTTTATCACAATAATATGATATCTGTTTATCAATACAGCATAAGAATGATAAGATTGAAGCCTTAAATGTAAAAATGTGTTTCTATAGAGGATTGAAAAAACCTGAGAAAATAGTCAATAAAACAGTTGAACATTAATCTAGCATCAAACATCGATATTAATGATGTATCAAGTAATACTTTGTATTATCGTTATGCATAATGGTATTTTGTAAAGGAGATGAATCCGATTCCATGTAAACTCTGAGATAATTAAAGCAGAGCAATGTTAGAAGAAAATTATTAGACATGTTTCATTCTCTTGCCTACTAACCACACTTATTTGCATGATCGTGTTATAAGTCACGTTGTTAACAACTGCAAATATATACGCTTACTAAAAAGCCGCCACAATCGTTTTGTTATAATTATATTTCTTGAGATACATACATAAAATGAATGACTTTAATATGGTAGCCATTTTTGATATATTTCCTATGGATAACCACTAATGCAATTAATTTCAGTTGTCAGATAAACGTTCCGTTTGTAGTCAGGAACAGTTAAGTTATAGCATTGATGATTGCTTATTTATCAATCAAAACAGGTGATGCGCATGTAGACCTTTATCGGAAATATGTTCATGGTTATTTGATCGTGCTTTACAGTAAAGCAATAATGGAATTCAATGTTATTTTAAAACCATTGAAGCTGCCATTAAACTTACCTTTATTGCATTATGTCTAGAATAAAGTCTACAAATTAGTATTATAAACAACATAAATCATACCAAAGAATTGCATGAGTTATAAGGCGTTAAATCATATTATAATTAAAATAAGTTAAGACATAGCCTTAAAGATTTGCATAGTACATGCCATTTCGCAGATTGTGATTGTCAATAATGCCATAATGCCATCAATAAGTAATATTATTTATGTTTTGACAAGTGTGTCTTATTTATCTACTTTTTATAGTTCAGCAATGCTAATATTCTAATATTGAGATATAAGAAACATCAAAGCATTTAAAAGAACGCTTAAGAAAAAAAAACTGTTCGAAAAAGTTCATATCACACAAGACTATATAATGATATACACAACAATAACACGTTCGATCATATTATATTTATTTATCTATCCGACGTTTCGGCTCTGTGCCTTATTCAAGGTAAATAAATAGTAAGATTTTTTTTATCACACAAGACAAAATGCAGCTGTCACACTACAATTTATCATCTTATATCAATTAATAGATCAACTATAATACAATAATACATCATTTGAACTCCTAGAAGATGTTTAATCTTATATTTTTATCATATAGATATATCGCAACATTTCATTGTAATACTCCAGTTAATTGTCCTACTATCATTTGATCGGTCTAGCCTGAAATCAAACAGTATATTATGTTTGCAAATAACAAATATTACATTGTACGGTCAAGTCAATAGACGATGTATAATCGTGATATATAAAAGTACTTTTTAATTTAAAAAGTAGCTCGCCATCGATGAAAAAACAAAGAAATAATCTAAGTCTTAATTGTAGGGCTATAACAAAAGGAAATATAATATAACGACAAGAAATAACTCAGTATAAACATAATGGGAGATTGATTATTAAACGTAAGCATTTTATAAATCTCACGTTGAGGTTTTGAAAAAAAATATATGATACATAATCCCACAATGCCTAGTTTGACATTTAATTATTTGAACTAAATACTTGTCTACCAGCTGATCATATATAATACAATTTACAAGTTGACAATGCTAAATGCTTAAATGTAGATCAGTCGTTTTTGTAAAAAAACTTGGGCAAAGACACGTTGTTCTGTACTCAGATGCGTATTATATAGCAGTTCAAAAGTTATTCTTCAAAAGTATGCCCGCACAGTCAATTCAAGACCTTGATTTCGATCATCTTCATGTTCATGTACCAGTCGTTAGCTGATCTACATAGTTCTAATATGAATATTTTGTTCCTGATCTATGTGTCTCGATTAATACCCCTAAGAAACTATTAACCTACTTAAGTTATATAGGCATTTAGATTACATTTGGGATACAACGTTTGGAACTAATTTCATATGTTACACGTTTTGTCAAACAAATGGGACGTATTTATAGCCTATTATACACCACCGGTCTTAAAAAATAGAAATCTTTTATATAAGATAAAGAAAAAAAATATGTAGTAATACCAGAAATTATAATTGATTCACACTATGCTTTTCAATGTATAACATATTTACCATTTCCTATGAATATTTGAAACATCTCAAAGATATGTAATCTAATCAAACAGAATTACCATGCCTTTACACGAACATGTGGTTTCATATTACATATATATTATATTATCATACGTATATTAATGATGCATGATTCACTTACATTAATATCATTTCAAATCTGGAGCAATACTTGCATGAAAAGATGTCATGTATTCTACAACAACAACTTCTACAATTACCACATGTTATACATGTCATGTGCCGACTTCAACAAATAAATGTAAATGTTTCTGTAGATTTATTTATCTTTAATAAAAATTCATAAAGTTTTACAAGATAATAGATAGATGACTGGCTCAAAAAAGTATATCTTGGTAATGTAATAGAGCATTATGCTACACTTTAATATTTTAGTAATATAGTGGCGTACATTACGTTTCTGCGACATTTAAGTTACTCCAACGCCAAAATGTTAATATAAACTTGATTTTAGACCATTGTACTACTTTTTAGTGTTAATCGAGTCAGTCTAACATCTAGAACGAGCACGTTTCCAACGTATATTATTTGTGGCACAGTGTATAATGACTCTATTATTTTGTTCATTTAACCTAATAAGGTGTTTTATTTATGGAACATGATAACGTAACAACCAAGTAATCAGTCACCGAGTATTCTACATGCGCATGTTTAATTAAATTCAATGCAAGCTTCATTACTTGATCTGATGAAATGATTCCTGCATTATATCTTAATTTAGTTTATTTAATATATTTTTTAACTGAGCTGATAGCTCAGTTCACTAACGAACGTACAATTTTAATAAGGCTTCATTGCTTTTAGATGTACTATTATTAAATCAATGTTGCTGAATTCATATATTTAGCCAGAAAACATGAAAGTATCTTTCTCTTCTGTTTCTTCATTAGTTTATCGCTGAAAATAAGAATTCTGTTTAGAATTTCAATTACCATATTTTACATTTGCTTAAAGTTTTTAAAGTCAGTAAAATGTGTTGAAAACTTACATTTACGTGCAGTTGATAAGTTATAGGAGCCTAAAATTATTCTCGTTAAAAGAAAAATTGTAAATGAACTAGAAGTTCTAAAAAACATTGCCATTAACTATTAGTAAATATCATCTCAATAAATCTTTTAACTATAAAATTATGTATAATATAATTGTTATTTTGTTTTATTAAATAACTGTTTGGTAGCTCTTAGAGCCTAATGTAGTCTAAATTCGTATTTTACAATTAATGAATTAATGTGGGCATTATTTGATATTTAAAATTTTTGCTGACAGTACGCTCAACCCGAAAAAAAATTAGAAGTAATTTTAAATAAGTATCAGAAAGTCAAGATCAACAGATTTTATTTGCTGTCTGGTTTTAGAATCACATTTTGGCTCATAGTTGACCTTTTGATTGTTATGGTTTGTGACAAGTAACTATATTAAAAAACAGTAAGCTGGTGTAGACACTTTATGTCCAAATAACTTAATATAAAGTGGCATTTTATTATCAAACAGGTCTATTCAAGTGCTATTTACTACTTACTTATAGAGGTATTCGGTGTCATTATGTTTAAAAGGTTACATTTAGACAACCCTCGACCGAAATTGGATTAGACACAACACATGGGACAATCGTAAACAAAATGTAGAATTGATATTAATAGTTGATGCCATTATCCCCAATAATGTATTCTTAAATTGTTCTTAATCGTATTAATTTTTATACGATAACTTATTATCCTATGATAATACATTACACATGCGGATCATTACAATTTGAGAAATTAACACAGAAGTGCCTTCTTGCAATTTAAAGATGTCCCAAAACTTAACATTATTTACAAAAGTCAAATATTTAATGAATTTAGAAACAAAAAACGAAAAAAACAGTTTGTGACATAGAAATTTCTGTACTAAAATTCGGTATTGATTTAAACGCAAATGGTTTTCTCTGACCACTTTCTTTCTTTACATGCAACATTTACGCGTTATAAACTTACATAATGATACGAACCTTTGTTCGACGATATTCTTAATATAGCAAAGTGGTTAGCTTTTGTATTTCTAATAAACGATTTATTATAATATACTATAATATAATATCATAATTTCTTTTTTAATATAACATTAGTAACCAAAATGTATCACCAATACAAACTCAACAGAATTTACTTGATTTGGTGGTGAAATATCTTTCTGAAACACAGCATTTCTCAACAAATTGATTATTTGTGACTGATCACGTGATAGCAAACTAAAATATGTATATTATCATGGTATTCATATGTGTCAATGTCACTGTAAGATCAAACCAATCGTGTTTATGAATTACATTTTTATTACATAAAAAATTGTCTAGACATCGTATTATATGCTTACATTATAATTAATGTGAACTTAGCTATTGCGCAAGAGTATTCCCTGTCGTAATATGGCACATAAATAGTCACCCTTCTAGAATAAATTGAAGATATGAAACAAAATATGTAACACTAAAGCAGTTGCAAAAGCATGAACATTTCGTAAAATGACCTTGTTAAGCTTGATGTTACATCTATCAAATACCATGTATATTGCATACGGTTTTCATTGTGAATAGGCTCCTATTGTGATAACATTGTTTTATTTTCTAGAAAGAAAATCAAATATCTTCCTAAGTTAGTCAATCATATATGCAATACATTATTAATTGTATTTCTTTTACCAGAAAATATATATTTCTAGAGTTAATATATCAGACTTATTCTTATTTGGAGTTTAAGAAAAGGTTGCTTTCGATCATCTCAACATGTATAGATTACCAATTGTCGAATACGTAAATGGTTAAATTCTATATGCACCGTTCTTTAATTCATATTTTTATGAGGTGGGACTTCTTAAAAGCTGTTTGACAAGAAATTGAAACACAACCTGCGAAAATTATCTAATCGTACGTGCATTTAATATATTTTCTTAAATACGATGTTTGAATATGTCATTATTGAACAAGGTATATACATAATTTATCGAACAAATGTATAATTCGCTTGAGTGTTCTATAATCTAAACATAATACGTGCTCGTTTTAAAGAAATGTATTAGTAAAATTAAATTAAATATTACCCTCTGTCGATGGTATTGTTGTTTAATGTCTCTCCAATACAATAATAATACAAAAGTCGTCACGCAACTTCACTTAGTCTATAGCATATGACCCATTTACATGTATCAGTCAACCTTATTGAATTAATTTCATTGATGAAGATGATATGAAAATGAGCTAATGAGATAAAACACATATCTTCTAAGCGTATATTGACAGAAATGTTAATGTATATGTGATCGAGTTCGCATTAGATCTGACAGTAAACTCCCATTCAATTAGTATACATTTCTTTTGTAGCGCTCATATTTTTCTAGCATTTAGTTTAATTACGAAGTAGGAGAAAAACTAACTAACTGCTTTCTTACAAATTTAATATGTATCTTTTCTTCTTCGAACATCATTAAAGGGCTCTTCTTATTATTTATAATTTAAATTATTATTTATTATTCTTATATTAGCCACTAAATTCTATATACAAATCTTCGTTTTCATTGGGAATAACAAAACATCAAGCAAGCAAAAAGTAATATTCTACAAAGGAAAATGCATAAGTTTTATAACTTAGTATTCTTCATTCATAAGTAATCTCAATGTAAGGTACCTAGAGTCCGAGACATAAAGTGCTAAACAAAATAATTTACCACTGTTAATTACAGTGTAGCAATGCGTCAATACACTTTTATATATAGAAAAAACAAACTCAATACATTTTTCAATCAGTTCATTCTCTCTTGTGGTTGTCATTGTCTCCCTGATAATCCTCTCATTCTAATTTCTCGTTCCTGATAAGATTAAGAAGCTCAATAAAACACTGGGTATTTTGTCTGTGTATCCATTTATAGACCCATATAAAACAAATGTACTAATGTTAGGTCATACTCATATATAATCTGTTCACAACAGCCCTGTTCTATCTGTTTAATTAACTACATATTTGTGGATAAAAAAACCTTTGCCTACAAACCATTGCAAGTCTCATATTGTAGAATAACACGCATTGCCAATGGACGATCGTGCGAAATGGATATGTGTTAAATTAAAGACTCCTGATAATAGGCTTAGTATCAAACCTTGTAAATTGGATTTTGAATCAGTACGAAACCAAACCATCCTTCTAAAAGAACTAGTATAGTATTTGATGCATTAAGCCGATTGGTAGTTTAGAGGGTTTAGGTTTTTACAATCTTCATGCATCTTGTATTCAACATACAGTAATAATTTTGTTTTATAACCATGACGAAACAGAACAACCAGATAATGTTGTAATCGTGTTCAATGAGTTAAAATAACAATGATGCCTAATGCTACATTCTATATACATGTACTATATAATGTTAACAACGTAATTATAGTTTTATGTATAAATATATTATTTTAACATAAATGAATAACAAAATGTAATACAATAATCATGATATAGTAAACTTTAATGTACGTTGTATGTATAGGGAAGCAGTTTTGTCAGATAAGAATTTGATTTTCTTAAAATTAAACTGAATTAAGTATGAATGAAGTATTCATACTTATTTCAGCAATAATAAATAAATTTAACTTAAAATAACTTGAAAATTAAAATTGATCAAACGCTTATTTATTTATTTATATTCATGTATTACAAATGCAATGGTGTTGAACATAATGATGAAAAAGATTATGAAATATCGAACTTGTTGTAAGTTGACTTCCTAACGAATCTATATATGACGTCTTGCTTACAAAAGGTTCAATTAGTATCTGTTAACCGAATTCAGTACTACTGGAATAGAATTTAAAATTATATTCACTAGACCTAAAAGTCAGACAGCCTTTTTACAAATGGCTTTGATTAAAATACCAATACCACTTATATGCAATTATATTAGGCAATCTTTCAAAGTGCAGCTCATGTCATTTAGTCTGAACAACGTCTAAAGTATGATATATCTGATACTCGATAAAATTATTAGTTCTATGGTGGAACGGTACTTCAATAGTTAAATAAATCTAATAAATCATATCAAAATATACTTGAACATTGTCAAGTTTAACGCACTATTAATGCATGTATAACATGTTAACCAAAAAGGTAAATTTACTGAAATCTAAAATTTTCTGTAAAGTCATAATTTTTCATCATATAAAGTATGGTTGGTAATGAAATAAAAACAAATTTTATGAATTCATCATATTTGTAAGATTCAGCATCTGACATCACAAAGCCTATAAATACTTGATCAATGCAATTCTTTTCCATAACGTTCTCTGTAAGCAGAATAAACAGTATTTAAAATATATTTAGTGTGCCTTCTAAGTGAAACTGTCTCCATATTGAAGGCTGGCACTGTATACATGTAGATTAGCTTCATGTACACTTCATCATAAATCTGAAATAAGAAAAAAATATATATCAGTGTTAAACCATCTGAATATTGCTTTCACGGTAACTATTGCCATGTTTTGTGCACTGTTAACTTAGATCAAGACTTTGAATTGTACGGCATTGACATTGATATGATATACATTTATGCAAAGCCGCCCGGCTAGCTCAGTTGGTAGCACGCAAGTCTACTGATCGAGGGGGCATGGGGCATACTTTCGTTGATCTTGGTCATGAAAATATTTCTACGGCCATTCTCCCTCCTACCAATTATTTTTACTTATGTATGGCATTTTCCAGTCACTGATGAAAGTATGCGCTTAGTACTTGGTTGACAGCTATATCCAGAGATTTAGCCTTTCCAGGAGTGAGAAGTTTGACTGACCGCCGTTATATGACCTATAAAATGTGTTGCTACGGCGTTAATCACAACAAACAAACATTTTTTAAACATACAATGCTCTAAAGTAATGTTTCCTTTGAAGTATCATTTAGTTATCATCAAAGTTTAAAAATACAAGTACATTATAAATTAAGCAGTATAAATACTTATAGTGTCGTTGGCATAGAAACTTTGCTAGCGTATTGATCTACTTTGATCGAACTTAACTGTCATTCTTACACGGAATTGGATGAAACATAACGTGTTAACGACTAATAAATTTGAACATTTAATAGCGAATCTTAGATATTTCAAGTGTGTCTGAGCCATAAAACCATTTCAATTTACTTTTAACGAGAAAATGTTCTACATGAACTTGAAGAACTGGCAAACATAGTACTTGAGTACAAGTGGACTCAAAGTAATGCAAAATCATTTCCCCTCATACCACTTTCATAATTATAGTGTTTTAGAGTCTTCATGTTAGAAATGTTCCAGATTGTATAAATTAAAAAAAATGAAACATGTTAAATACGATGAAATAAGGTTTATTATACACAACAAATGTGCCTTTACTTTTTAGCTCACCTGAGCTAGCTAATGGCAAGTTTCTTGAATCGTCCGTCGTCCGTCATATTTATTAGTGAAATTTATAGTTGTCGCACTTTTGTCACAATTATCATCTCCTTGGACTTGTAGATAATTGCTGAAATAAGTGAGCCGTGTCGGATAAAAAAATAGATCACAGGAGCTACAATAGAAAATTCTTCTTAACACTCTAATGACTACTTTTTTTATTAAAATATTCTTAAATTTAATTTAAACGTTTGTTTTAATGATTTCAAAGTCAAGTTCCAATGCATCTTCCTTTACAAGACCTATATTGCTGTAAATCACGAATTGAAAAACTAATCTCATTGTTCTCTTTAAACATAATGTACATATATGCATTAAAACGGTACATACGTGCTTGTACAACTACCAAAGCCCATACACTTTAAATACTTGGAAAAAGTCAAACTGAACTAACACATATCATATTAAAAGTTATAAATAAAGTCATTAACTCTAGATGGCAATAACCCGATCTACGAGATTGGAATCGAATCAAAATTAAATCAATGTCTGTCATGTAACACTTTAGTTGTCAAGAGATAACACGTATTGTGTCCATTGTAATATCGGGACAGTGTCACTTTGCAATAATTCTACCAATAATATCAAATAACAGATTAATCATACTTCAGACATACTTTAGGTATACTAGTTAGAAATACGACAGAATTGATGATATTGCTAGATCTAATAAGTGGACTTTTCTAGATGCGCTCTAAACACAATTAACAATTTAAACATCATTCAGACCTTGGTGAAAGGCGTCGTTGAGTAATCGCGTACAAGGTGCTTGGTGTATTTGCTGATCATTCGGTTTGTATAAATTGTTCTGAGGAATGATAGAATATTCAATTTGTTTTAAATAGTGGTTTACACTATTTTTGTTGGCTTTATGTTAATTCTTACTGTATGCAACAAAATTAATATAGGACATTAATCTTGCTATTGTTTAAGTATAATTAGCTGTTAGATACTTACAAAATGATAATACATGATGAATTACACCCACAGGTGAGGCAATTTATAAAGTTCTTATCACCTCTCTTTACGTATCAATTGTTAGCGGCGTGATTTTATACGGATGCTATCAAAGTGCAAAATATGAAGTAATACCCTTTATATTCGTACAAAATAATATAAAATGTCACTGAAGAATTACAAACAGTACGTTAGGATTGTTCTTTGTGATGTTTTATGCTCAAGTTTGATTGAATTTTCATAAAAACCAATCCTTTATAGCATTATACAAAAGTGCTATACTGCATATGTATATTTAAGTGTACATTCTTCTCGAATGTTCTCTCTTTTTCAACTGTATGTTATTGATTATATGTAATGTCATTGTCACGTGATTGTATATTTTATGAAATTCATTGTATGTTCACGCGGGTCTATTGACCTATTGATCTGAAAATAAAATCTTCTTCTTCTTCTTCTTCTTTATCAATTATGTGTAAAATATATGCATCATAATAACTGCTAACAATATGAGCTGAACCTTTTTCCTTTATAACTAATCACAATTGAAATATGATCTTTCCAGTTTGGTTTAAGATTTTACCACAAAACGATGAACTTCCGTGTCCATAAGGCATGATAATAACAAAACATTTAATGTAATAAAAGTCACGATTCTTTCGTCATATAATCTAAAATAGATTTTATTACTCTACTAATTTATCATGTCGCTTACTCACCAGAAATGATGATGCTTGTATATAATTTATCTAACCCATATGTATCGAAGCTGCCCACAAGACTGTAGTAAGTGCATTGTGTTAAAGAGCGAGTTACTACAGTCTTACGGGCAACCCTCGATATGTACTGTCTCAGCGAGGTTGTAAACTTGATACAACAGTGCAGGAGAATATAAAAATACGAAAGAAAATATGATATTAAAAGTAATGGAATGTGACATGTTTTCATGTGAGATGTAGGCTTGATTAGATTTTTTTTGATGTACTGTGTTACAAGATGGCAAAATAAAACATACATGTATACAAGTTATATAAATAACATAATATGTCACTAAATAGCCTTATAAAACAAGATAAATGAATCAAGAGTCACACAAAAAGAGTTAACACATCGTTTTGGTCCTTGATATATAGTACTGTGCGACAAAGGAAAACAACAATTATATAAAACAAAGTTAAAGAGACTCATAACTAAATACTCTGAATAAAATATGTTGTAAACAAGCAGGAAATATGAGATACTGGATAAAAGATGATTGTCAAAAAACAAACAGCTATGTTTGAACCGAAATCAAGAGATTTCGTTCTGTGTTGACCTTGCAATTAGTTAGAAACTTACTAACTATAATACGTTGTGGAGGATCTTTCAAAGATACAACAGCGTGTTATTATAAACGTAAATGATACTATTTTTTTAAATCCAAATTCTGCATGCTAACGTGTTGAAATCATATGATACATTCGGTTTGAATTTTACAATTTCAGTCATGTAGTCTGCATGAATTTAAATAGTAAAGTACCTTTATACAAACTAATCTACAAAATATGAAGCATAAACACTATTCACTATGATACCCTATCATATGCTTGAATAATATTAAGTTTAAAGAAAACATACAAGAAACATATCGCTTTATGTGTTTTCACGTCATCCAAAAAGTGAAAGTGAGTTCTTACAAGTCCAAATTAGTTGAAGACATACTAATGTTAACATAAGAGATGTCTTCACAATAATGCAAAATGGTACATTATTTTTGTTTGAACTGTATTACAACACAACCAGTAAGTTATCTATAAACAAAATCTATGTTTTCCCGTTTTCACCAATAACATGATAGAAAATATATAAATAGGTTATAACAATGTCCAAACATTTGTTCCGTCAGCAGAAGAATACCAATTTGCATGAATCTACAATAAATATAACCCGGGTCGATAGCGCAGTTGGTAGCGCGCCGGGATTTGGATACTTGTGCCCGAGGGGGTGCGGGTTCGAATCCCACCCGGGGAGGTTATACCCTTCCATGAAAATTTGACAATTATGTCGATTTTCCTCCATTGATTAGATAATATGGAGAAGTTTCCGGCCTTGTGGAAGGGTAGGTGAGTACTGGTTATAGACAATGGTCCGGGAAAGCTAGGTAAGGTGCGCTGGACGCCGTGAAATGACCTAAAATTGTGTTGATACGGCGTTAATTCCAATAAAAAAATAAACAATAAATACTGGGCCTATCACTGAATGTGATAAATACTTCCTAAGGGCATTTGTCACAAAGTTTGAATCAAATCAAGGGAATAAACATCGGTATTCGGCACAAGAAATACGGTAGATTATTAGGACATGAATCCCAAAAGCATTGAAGACACAATTCTGTATTAACAAATTAATTTGAACAACAAGTAACATTATTCAAGTCACCAGAATAACAACCTTGCGAGTAATTTACAGTTTTACACGGGAAAAATGATAATCATAAAGACTTAATATCTTTTTCGTAAGGTCAACTCGTAGAAACTGTTGTTAACGCTGTAGGAATTTTTGTACAACTAATGTTTTGGTAAATGTATTCGGTTGTTTCATTTATTATAACCTGGATATCGACGGTCACGCGTCAATCGGTTTATCAAGAATTCTCTTTTTAACGAATTTCGAATGTTCGCAAAAACTTTTACATCTAAATCTGTGCCGACTATTGGTAATGTTGTTCTTGTTCAATATTTATCAAAATGACTTTTCGTCGCAAAACTTAATAAGTTTGTGAGCAGGACGTGCGTATTTATTAAAACCATAACCCAAACGTCTCTTACTAAATTATAAAATCGTAAATCACATGCATTACATATTATGTTTTGGCGATCGAAATATCAGTGTTCATTTTAAGTAATTTCAAGAAACTTAAGAAAACCGTAACATTTCTACATGCCCAACTAATACCTCAGACAAAGCTTATCGTAATTGAGCAATTTGAAAACATTTTGCGTAATACGTTTTCTTCTAATATCTATAATCGTCTTCCCAGTGCAATAACATAGAATGCACTATAACAATAAACTAACTTACAACAGATAAGTTTAATATAATGTGATAACTCATGCAAGCACAGTCTGTGATGTATAAACTCGTGAAGCCCTAGAGAAACGCTGTTATTAATAAACTGTCACAAGTATATTCTATTAAACCGAATTGTCAAAGATGAATCCCCATACGTTGTTGCTTGTCTAGTGAGAAAATGTATATTGAACATGGAGACAGAAATAGATTTGGCATGGTGCGTGTTACAGACAAAAATTTGATATACAGTTTGCACTGATAAAAGACTATTCGTTCATTATTGACGTTGAAAAGGCGGCGTTTATTTTTTGTGACCTATTATTATTGTGATAAATGTTCTTTGAATATTGTAAATAAGCACAATGTGGGTAAACATATAACGAAATCAGGCTATTTTATTTCGATTTTAATAGAAACTTTAAAATCCATCTGTTAAAACGGTCTTGAATTAAATAAGACATGCAACTACAAATAAAAACTACTTTAAGTAATAACAACAATTATTAACGAACAAACTTCTTTCAAATGTATTATGCTATGTTGGAAAATAGCAAAGGAATACTATTATCGTGAGTTTAAGGTAAAAAATGTTTGAGTGTTCATGCTAAGTATCTTGAGTGTATAAGCATAACGTTTCAAATGTGTGAGCATCAGGGCTTCAAAACAAGATAATTGTCAGTACATTGGCGAGACTTTGTTAAAATAACAGTTATAAAGGAATAGTTTAGACCCAATCAAAGACTATATAATAACTTAACCAAGAGGACTTACAAGAAAATATAAAAACAATAATAAGTAATGTGATGGAAAATAAACAAAAGTAAACCATAAATTGAGTTAAATGCCATTATAAACCAAACATTAATATTTGCCTCATAGTAGTTATTTTTTTTAAATCTAAATTGTCGTTCACCACAAATTAGTTTCCGGCCTTTTAATTAAATTTTGAAATCATGTTTTTGGGTGTGTTTATCCAAATATATTCAGTGAATTTCCTGAAGAGACCTTCCATCTATTCAAAGTTTGAAGATTCCGTGACAAACGCAGGAAACTAATTAACATTTTATGGCCACTTTTTTCCGTTAGTCTTTAACCTTATTGATAATAACTGAATAGTAACATGCAATACAGAAATTATGATAATCATTGATGTAATTCTCAATATTCTCAATATAGAATTGCGTGACTTAAGTTTTAAGCCAAATGCACGTAAGATTATTGATCTTGATGCCATGATGCTCTCTAAATTCGATCAATCTTTTTTTCTGTATCAAAGTAACCATCAAGGCAAAATGGGAATTTTCGGACTAGACTAATTTCCGCTCATTAATTTGACTTGACAGGTAAATGTAAAAATAAACTTGTTTATAAATCATATATCTTGCCGTCAGGCATCTAGATATACCATAAAGAACATCTTCTTTTACTTTGAACATGTGCACATAGAATTGGTATCTTTCTAAAAGCAAATCTTTTTAAATCCAATCTAAACAAGTGTAATAAAAATTACAACAAAGTTAATGTTTTCATTACTAATAAATAGGTATACTTGAAAGAAAACATACGATATCAAAACATTGAGTCAATAACTCCGCATTATCATTCTTTTTACACTATCCATATAGTTTTTATTAAAAAGCAAATGTGCACAGATAGTTCGTTATTTTTATGCACTTGAATTGAAACCGTACATAATTTTCTAGTTATATAAAAAAGCGAAATATTTAAGAGCTGCGGAGACAAGTCATGTTTTACTTGTTCCACAAAACCTTCCTGAAAGAAGGCGATTAGCCTAGTTCTAATCTAAGTTGTTATTTTAAAGTTTCTAACCATTCGTTCAGCGATCATGTAAAAAAGTTAACAAATGTGTTTTAATGGAAAAATGAACATCTTCATTTAATTGTAGCTCTCTTCATTATAGCTAATTACAACGTAAGTTCTTTGTGTTAAAGTATCATAGACTGTTCAATGAAAGATATTAGCATTGCTAAAATAAACAGAATGCTATTTATTTACGAATCGTGTATTCCTTTTTTGTTAAAAGCGACAAGTGCCAAGTAGACATTCAATAGGTTCAATGACACAGTAAGTTTACAAAATACATGAAACAAATTAAAATCACTAAGTATTGTTTCATAATACAAAAAAAAACGACACCAACAGTCTTTATCTAAATTATTTAAATTTTATGCAATAGCTCAATTCAAGCATAATTCGATTATCATTTTAAACCTGAGGACATTCCAAGCACTTTATAAATGTGAATCTAAGACAAAATGATTTTCCCTACCAAAGAATTTAACCCAGACAGTTTTACCCATATGATGATTATGATCATGTAGAAACAATATAACTTGCTAATTTCCATACCATATTGTACCATTATTACGCACATAACCTCGCCAAAAGTACGTTATAAAAATGTATTAACATCGTATGTCAAATTCTAAAACAAAGTTTGTCTCCTTAAACAAGTATGTGCAGCAATCATTGCATAACTTATAGAGTACAAAACATTTCCCTAAATACCGTTATCTATATCAGATAGATAGATACCCTTTATATGTACGAAGAATTACAGGAACTAGTATTATTGTGTTAAAACATCATACAATATAGCGCTATGTGATTGCAAAATTGGGTCTCCCATGTCAAAAAGCTACAAAATGAATACGAACTTACCTAATGTATTTGATCAAATAGTGTACGTTGATAAAAATGTATTTCTCGAGTGTTAAAAACTCGTATACTAGACTAAGTAAAACAAGAATGATTTTGGTACTTTTAGATAAAAGTACAAAACTTTTTGTATAAAAACATTAAAACTTCTCTTGATTATGAACTATATTTAGATGTACTGCCTAGAAAAACTATATTCTGTTTCTGCAAATTAAGAACGAACGGTTTACCCCTCAGGATACAAATTTAATAATGCAGCAACAACTAGTTACCTGGAGAAGAAAGACATTGTCTATGTTGTAACATACCAGATATAGAAGATGAATACCATTTAATATGTATACGTAGTTATTGTTCTGAACTTAGATATAAGTATATTCATTCAAAGTATTATAAAAGACTATCTGTTTATTAGTACATTCAGCTTGTTAATTCAGTCGATAGAATAGAACTTATCAAAGTGTCACTTTTTATCAAAGAAGCACCAACTCTTAGAAATGCCTTATTCAATAATGATAGTTAATGTTATATATTGTCCATTCTCCTTCTTACGTTATCCTATGTCATTAAATCAACATTCCTAAATATTTTATGTTTATAAGCACACTTTCGCAAAACCTATGTATATGTAAAATTATAATGTAATTATACATATATGTGTGAGCATAAATATGTATACATATTATGTATACATGTTTATATCATATTATTAAAATTTGTATTGTTTATAGTAATAATGTCAACAAGATTATGTACTTACCTTTAATAAATTATCTGTTCTGTTCTGTTCTGTTCTATGTATCTAATATACATATAAATAAGTATGGGTTTCTAGTCAAATAACAGTAGTATATTTATATTGTGCTTCTAACATCATGTTCAATTACAAGGGATTCCAGTGTTTACGATATATTATATTTTCCAGCTTATAGTCTGTCATTTCCCATCAGACTCAACGGTATGATTTGTATCGATTTGGATAGCAAAGTCTAGAATATGTTTGTTGGTTTCATTGTTTGAATATATGTTAAATTCTTTTGGTTGTCTTAGGACATATTCGTGGACACAATACTTGTAACCCGCTATGCTCGTGTAATTGCTCACTATAGTTTTTTAATCGTTAATGTCTCATGGAGTATCAAGCAGTAATCGAAACATCAAAACTTACACAAGTCAAATATGTTAAGTATACACATTACAAGTCATTTTTCTTGTATTAATGACATGGTAAAATATACTTCATCCGAAATTCAAATATTTGGGTTTTCCCCGTCCGGTACAAACAAACTTCCACCGTTACAATGAAACCAAGTGTACAAAGAACAATATGAGTTAATCCATAGTTCATGCTATTTAGCATTTATGTGTAGAAAACTTTGTTTGCACCGGCTGTGCACGGACGGAAAACCCCATACATTTGAATTCCGGATCAGATCTATTGCATACCAATTTTACTATTGAAAACTGCTGTACTAACTCGATAAAAGTAAAACGTGATATTTGATATATATGCCAAACGTATACGGTACATTTGTACCACATTTTTAGCTAGACGACGCTATTAAAGTTGTCGTAAGGATTCCTGTAACGCCGTATTTACTAAATACCATACTATTACTTATATATGATCAGGCAAGTATTGAAATCCTACAACCGTAAATTGAAGCTTGATATAACATGTAGACACATTAATGAGCGTTAACAGTGTTTACGTACGTATACAGTTGCAATGCGAACGTTATTCTTTGTATGTACGATCGACGTGGATTATCCGGTTTGAATTCATGTTATTAAATTGAAAAAAATAACGCAGCATCAGTTTCTTTATTTATATCTATTGTCTAGTACACAACCCCTATTTCAACATTATTCCCTGGTGAAATTAACATTGTAAATTATATAAGTCTCTAATTAAGTTAAAAGTGTTTCTCTGACATTATTCAGTACGTGTCGTAGTAAAAATAAGGTCAGTTACATTGAAAATTGTTGACACATGTATACGGTATGTTTACAACAAGTATGTTGTTGCACCACATACGGGTAAATAGTCTCTCGAAAAAAGTACGCAAATACAATTATACATGTGTTTTATGTACTAAATTTACCATTTAACTATACATGTATATTGAGATCTGTATGTTGATAAATCGGTGTATACCCTATGTTAAAATGTTTGTTTTATAATACTGACTATAATACGTTTTAACTCAATATATTTATCAAATGTAGCATAATTATATCTTATAGTTCGTGGGTCATTATTTACCAAATGCTTAACCATTATATTGTTATTTACTTTTAATTTAATAAATTCTAAAACTTTGAAATTAAAAAAAAACCGAATTCGCACAATACAAAATAAATTTGTCAAATACAAATAAAAACTAGTTTTATACTTAATGCTTTAGCTAAATGCGACGAGATTGTTTGAGTATATCATGTAACCCAATTAATGACATCACATTCACATTTTAGTTTTGAAACAAACAACAAATGTACACATGTGGCAATGGCTATAAAAATTGGTACATTAAAAGACACACGTCTTTGACTATGTCATGCAAAGATTTTGGTTCAACAAAAGTTTCGACAAAATGCCAAATTATTGATTCTTAAAGATCATTTGGTTCACGTCATCATGTGGTAATCATAGGAGACAATAAAGATCATTCATTCAGCTACAAAAAACATCAGTAATTGGTCATAAAATGGGATACTACAGATAATGAAGTACAACCTAATTACCTTGTACCAAATGTAAACGGTAGAACTAATTTTCTCCCACTATTCTTAGAACTCACTACAGTAATTAAACTATTTGTTAATGTGCTTGCGTAATAAAAATATATCTTTGGTTATAAACTCATTTTTGTGGACACAATGTACGTCCATAAAACCATCATAAGTAACTTCAGTAACGCTTCTGTTTACTTGAGAAAATACCAATGTAATGATAATACTATCTTTTATACTAAAATCTCGTTAATAAACATGGTTTGAAATTTGAAAACAAAAACATTTACGTTGTCCCAAAACTGTAAATGTAATTCATAGTACAGCATCATCGATAACATTAGCATCGGTTTTTGAATTCGGTATTTTTCATAGCAGTGGCTAATTTATTCGCGTAATCCACGTTCAAAATTTCTAAAAGATCTAATGCAACTCCAGTAATGAATGAAATCGATACGTTATGATTTAGCTTTTAAAGCAATAAAAACTAAAACCAGAAAACATCTTAACAACAGGAAATTGTCAATTGACCCAGCAATTTACTCTATCAAAGATACCAGTCATTAACAAGTGAACCATTATAGTAGATTTCTTAATCTCACATAATTAAATCGTCTCAGGAAGTTAACACAATCTTGCAGAGATTTAGTTTATTATGTACGGAACACAAGTAATTGCATTCAGTACAGTTGAATAGAAGACACCAATCTGCTAGGAAGCAGTAAACCTTGATGCCTCAGATAATTTAACATGCATCCTTTATCCAACATCTAAAGAATAACTTAATAAATACCTATAAAGAAGTATACCAGTAAATTCTGGAATAAACATGCATTGTGGTGTATCTCATTGCAGGATTGTGATCTGTCTACTACACATATATTTATCACTTGCTGCATTGAAAAATAAAGCTTATGAAATATATACCGTTCGTGAAAACACTTAACTCTAAAGTTGTGGTAGGGTTTGTAGCATTTTGTAAAATACACGAAGGAACGAACTTATTGTAATGTGTAAACAAATGGGATATTGACAAACATTACGCAAATCGTACTTAATCGTCATACATAAAATTAAGTCCTCTCTAAACAATCAAATTGAATTCATCAAACTAAGAAGCATGCTATATACAGCTTAAAAATGATTATTAGAAAATAGAATAATAATAATAATTGAATAATTATTAATGGAAAACTGGCCAACAATTGAACTTGGATAAAAAAACATTTTTTTTAGTAATATACATGAAATTTATATATAGTAAGAGTGCTTGAACTCGAAACATCGCCGGCCGCCTTTGGTTCTCAGTAAAACCAAACCACGAACATATTCACAAAGTACTGTAAAAGAACGAACAAAATTAATATCAGCATTTCGTTCGCTGTACAATAATAGTTTACAAATTCTAAGCACAAGAGACCAGCATTATTTCAACAGTCTATAGATATCGAGGAATAATGACGAATCTACTACACTTTAAATGCACCATGAGTTAAGATTTGCAATCCATCTTGAACAGCCTCAGTAGATTTACAATCAAGTAGTTCTATAAACAGACTGAGAATAAACCAAAGCTGTTGTATAGCTCTAACCCTACAGTATAGCCTCTGCTAAGCGATCCCCTACAGGATAAAATCTTCTACACAAGAACAGCTTTTGAGTTTTCCCTTAGGCGAATTTTTTGTTGAATTCAAACCTCTGCAGAGCAACAACCTTTGAACAGCAACATGCGTTAGTCTCTGCTTGTAGATGTTATTAAATAGAAGAGGTTGTACTGTATATTGATAATTTCGATAAGCCACACAAATAATTGCAGCATTGTTCGTATGAAATCCTATATCAAACTATTCAAAACCAGAAGTTCTGACGCATTGGTATCCTCTGTAAATTCATTGTCTGTTTAAGTCATTGCTCAGAACTGTACATAGAGTTAGTGCCAATAACATATTTAACCTGACTTGACTTGATTTTCTACCTTCATACTTACCTAATGTTTGCCAACAGTAATTTTATTCCGTCATCAAAACGAAAATAAACAACGAAAAAAAGAGAAAAAAATACCACATATTTTTATCATTTTTAACGCAGAAATAAAATTTTATTATTACTTTGTTTCTAAACTAGAAACTGAATTTTTTTCTTACCCATGCTTAAATTCACATAAATTCGAATATAAAAGTGTTTTCATATTACATCACGGTGAACCAAAGACTAACGTTGGTCTTGTTTCTACAAAAAAGTACTTAAAAGTACAGACACGGAATAATGGAAATAAAGTATACATGTGTACATTATTTCTTGCAGTTATTCTATTTGAACTGCTTCGTAATATTCAAAATAGACCCACAAGAAAGAACTATTACACAAACACATACACGCTCATCCCACACATCTAAATGCAAGTGAACGTAAATTTGTGTTTCATCTTATTAAAGTTTGCAAATACTAACGAGTCAAGAGAGAACTCCTCAACCTATTTGTCATTGCTATCATCTTAATTATTGCTTTGAGATATAAATGTACCATGCATACCCGTCATTGCAATACATGTGTTAGTATATACAAACAGAAACAAACCAATTGCTAGGATGCATAATCATTGACTAAATAAATGATTCAGGTAAATTTGAAACATTGTTGTGTGATCGTCTATTAAACAGTAAACTCACACAGTATTTAGTGGTAGAAATAACTTGTGTTTTGTGTTTCAATAGGCATTATTTACATAAGGTAAAGCACTGAGATGCTTATATGTACTCAGTGTTCTTACAATATTAATAATGATACCTTATATCATACAATATTATTTCATATATAGCATCATAATATTGTCTATCTTATTTAATTAGCACAAGACCTGGCTAAGACAAAATTAAATTGCATAATAACAACACTACACTTATAGGGAATCATGAGATATGGTCGATGTAGCTATTTTGTACAAACATTGATACCCCTGTGTCAAAATTAATGGTATGATGCATTCAATGTATACATACAAATGGTATAACAATAACAAATTCAGTGTATCATAAAATTTGTTCCAAATAAAACGATTGTAATTTGATTTTAACGAGTAAATTACTATTTGAACTCGAAACTTGGGAAGTGGTTCATATCTTCTTATATTAAGTGACAAACAACTGTAATATTGAAGCCAACAGAGCGATTAAAAAAGGGAATAGCATAAATCTTATAATTTGAAAAGCTCTTTCAGATAATGTATTCCGATTGACAACCATTTAGAGCTTTATTTGATATAAAGTTTCAAAAAGAGTACATGATTTGTGAAATTTTCTGTTGTTTTTACTAAACATACAAACTAATAAATTGCAATTAATGTAATGTATCTCTAAAATCAAAGAACCCATTAAAGAGAGAACATGATTTGAGCATTGTAAAAAGAAATATACATTCATGACAGGTCTCAGGAAGTTTTTAGCTTATCTTAAGTGTTAATATTCATCGACACCGACACTCTGGCTGTTGGATGCGTGCTTTAGACAAGTAGTAAAAACAAATCGTTAACCTGAAGTAGTATCTGTAAAATAAATAAATGAATGCAAAAACAATCTTGAAACATGATTTTCTCACTAGCTTTACATAATGTATTCTATCTGCAAACTATTTTTCAAATAATGCGTTCAAAACGCTCAGTATTTCAGAAAATGTCGAAAACGAATTCCAATCCGTCGATATAATAAGAATAAAAATGAAACATTGTGTAATAAGAGAGACACATATTGTTTATAAATGTTAAAACATACCTCATTGTATATTTAGATATATAACGTTATCAGGTTCGCTTTGTGCTAAGAATCAGGAAATCTAATAATTCAATTAGGTGTTTAGAATTATTTTTTTCAAGAAGTCAATAAGGCAAAGAATGTAAAACTTTCGTTTGTGTTTTTAAGCATGATTAATGACAATGATTTAGACAAGATACATGGTAGCACAGAGTTTACCTTGTCGGTTCACTTAAAGTTCATTGCTGATGGTAAACGTATTTCACCCAAAACTTTATATTTTACATTTAACTTGAGGTATTTTACCACAAAAAGCAACATTTGATGAAATTAGATTAATCTATTGAAAATAAAATATGATTTGTTCTAAACATTTTTTTAACGATCAATAAAACGGTATTTTATAACTATACGATATTAGATTTATGTGTCTCTACAATTTAAGTTGGAAAGCAAAGCAATTAAGTCCGCTGGTCTTAAGAACAGAAAAACCCAATTGATCCAGATGTTACATGTGTGTTAAACATTATGTTATTCTAGTCTTGTAGAACCGATTCGATCCATAAAGTAGACAAACAGGGTTTGCATTCATTTCATTTTAAAAAGAAAAACAATACTGGCGTTCAGATTATATTGTAAATAGATAGAATATTTTGGAAAAGTTAAACGATAACTTTTTGGATGGAATTATTATCGCATCAAAATGATTGTACTAAGTTCATTATATCTATTGATGTATGTATGTTTGTAGTCTCAGAACGTGATCAATGTCTTATAAAAGACATGGTTTTTTTTACATTTTTAAGTCATACATCACATACTGTAGTGAAAAAGGTAACGGGATAATAAAATCGTTTGTATAGGAACAATATAAACTACTTCTCTAGGTATTAAAACGTGGGACTCTTTTGATAATTATTAAGATTATAAAATGTTTTGTTGGCCAGTAATATAACGATACTGTAGCATGCAAATAAAAACATCCATCTTAAACTAGGAAAAGCTTCGTTATTTCTTTTGGTTTTATGTAAACAGCAATGCTATGTGTTTGTATGTACCAAATGAACTGCTTCTTATGTCATTGGGAAACAATTACTAACTGATTTCCTTGTTAAGATAAATACAATATAAAAACCTATCACTAGTACCTTACGAATGCATTTATGCCACGGATTACTAATTATACTGCTTTCTTTATTTACGGTTAATAATAAAATATTTCCTACAGCCTACAGTAATTATTGTACGGTTAATAAAGCCGATATAAATTCTTGGAATTAGGTCAGACTATTACACGTTATTGAGAAGACCATATTGCGTTTTATTACATTAGGCGGAGAGAGGTTTGTATGAGGTTTGAGAGAAGATAATCATATTAAGACTTTTTTAGTCCTGGTATTCAGCTTGCGTTAAGAAATATCTTTTAGCTTACTTAACTTACATAATAGTACACATTACTTATGGCTAAACATAAAAGACATTTGAAGAAAACTTACAAGTAGAAACATATGTATAAACAGAAAATACAATGATATTATCAATGTAACGCATACAGAAACACTAGACAAACCAGAAAACAGTTGTTTAAAAGTTGATTTTACAGCAAATACTTGCATGTGTATGCTTGTATATATTATTCAAAAGTGTCAGCTTTAATAATCTATGTGATTCTTGTTTTTGATATCATTCAGTGATCCAAATCCAGTTTAATGTATGTTGGAGACAATGAGATAAAGTTTTAATGTTGTAAAAGCACTTAACGTAAGGGATGAAACAGTTACCAATTTATTCCCAAGTGGAACATCATATGAGAAATACTCATTTTACCTGTCATAGAGCTCAGTTAGAGCATCGCTTTTCGTAAAATTCGTGACCTCATTGAGTATCATAACATGTTAGCAAATCCTCTAAACCTATACATAGCCATTCAGCTTACGATCTAGACAATTTCAAAATATTCTGAAACATACGTGAGTATTTAATTAACACAAAGTTTGATATAGTTAAACAAACCAATGAGTACATGTATTTGTTATTTTCTGAACGCACACAAGTTCCATGCTTATTATTGTATAAAAATGACATATGGTAGAAAAATTATCGGTGTATAACTTTCAATTGAATTTGTAAGTGATATTATTTGTACATTTTCAGTGTTCATTTATAAGAGTAGTACTTTTTAAATCAACCAATCTAAACCCTCTTTAATACACACCTGAAATATGTGAGGCATTGTTGAATGTTGTGATACAAACCAACTATTAAATTTTTACCGATTGATATACACACCAATGGCTTTCTTCAAAACATTATCAGCCGAAATCATTGACGGTAATCACTATAAACGCTATCAAAGAGGATGAAATATATCTGTAGTCGTATGTTAATCTCGAGTCTAAATCCAGCATAGAAAAGTCTGATTTAGAACTTCTGATTTTAACTACTGCTGATAAAGCAAAGACTTGTTTGTATAACACGCTATCAGTTTATTAAAGTTGATACGATTAGCAAAAATATTTCTAGTTGGTGTATTGTAATTAGATCACCTGACCCACAAAATATTAGATACAAATATAAAGTTTACGTGTAGAATGTTTATCTGTAAAAAAAATACAGAAAATTCTGTGTTTATTGATAAATTAATTTTAACGGGATATGCTATTTTCTTCACCAACGACATTGTAATAAATATTTAGGTAAAGTGATAAAACCTGGCAAATATCTATTAAATAAAATATTAACGCTCTTTTCTTTCGTAAATAATATAGATGCAACATCTGTGTGTCATGACAACAATGTAAGCTTTCTGCCTAAGTTGATAATCAACTAATGGCATGTTTATATCACAAAATTTAAAAGCAAAAATATATAATCTCTGCAAATTTACATTTTAACTATGTACTTTTGTTTAACTGTGTACTTTTGTCTTGATATGGTTCACAGATATAAACAATTGGCTGTTTATCCGATATTCATCTTATCAAATGTTGTATTATATTTCCGCCGTGCCTTAAGCGCAATAAAGGATGGGAAATAACAGTCGGTAAATGTCAATAAATACATAATTGTCTGTACTAAATCCAATTATTTGCCAATACAATTAGATACAGTGTCTAAAATAAGATTGCATTTAATAGTGCAATATAACATTGCCAAGAGAACAGTTGAAATTCAGCAATAGTATATTCTTGTAGTACAATCATAATAACGGAGGTATTTTAAAATAAGTATAATTGGTTTTGATCTCCCTGCTTAAGGGAGCAGCTTTTTTAATCCAAAGTTCAGTTGTTTGATTAACGGGTCTGACCTACATATCATTCTTTGTCGAGTTTCGTTATAAAATATTACTTTGAGAATTACTACTTCAGTTCAGAGTATCACGTAGGGACGCTATTAATATGTTTGAAATAAAAAAGTTTAAAAAGCATGGGTCATAAGACCAATAGGACAATATTTTCTGCCTTTAGAAAGTTTAAAAAGCTCAAAACGTCTCAGAAAAACAATTTGGAACTCATGACAGAACGACTTATTTATGTATGTCATCGCCCTTATTCCTATTAATAGTTAGAGTCCAAATTGCTTTAAGCAAAATAGATTGTTTTCAGTCATCACATTGTCGTATTCACTGTCCTCAGCTTCGTAGTCGAAAAGGTAACTAACAGTGCTTAAGAATTCGGTAAATTAACTATTTTATCTTCATATTTATTAAAAAAATCTAGTGCTTCAGCAAACTTGTATTTAAGGTAGCAGCAACTAGTTGACGTTAGTCAAATCTGTTAAACTTTTTACCTTTACTTATATCGAACATGATAATGTATAACAAAAAGGATAACAACAATTTTAGTGAACCACTAGGCTAATGTTTTGTCATATCTACAGACGAAATTATTTAAGAAATCACATGTGAGATTATGCATCATACAAAGAATTGTCAAAAGAGATGGTGTCATAGGTCAGACAGAGTATCTGGTAGTTATAATTTTTTATCTTCAAATGCCTTTATATGATTGTCAATTTTTGCAAATAAGTAATTAGTCGTCTGGTCTCGATTTCTCTCTCGTAATGTCATTGGAATTTTCATTTTTAAATATAAGGCGCTAAATATAAGCTAATATTTTAGATTGACTTTTCAGTTTAAAAGCCTAGCTTCATAACTACAAGCAAGTACATTGTACATTTTATATTTACCTAATACGTCCCAATCACATTTGCATTTGCTTATAACACATCTTTTGCACTACAACCAGATTTTCAAGTTTTTGATAGAAACATATCTAACTAAATTACACTGTTTAACATTAAAAACGGTATTCTTTTAAGATTTTTTTCACTTTAGGAGTACATGTACATAAATGATTTCGCAAAACAATTAGTGTAGTGTAGTTTTTAACTATAGCGTAAGCAACTTACTGTTTTAAATTCATGTACAAGCATGTCACATACTTTTTTTAGTGAATACTTTGAAAAACATTGTACAAACTCAGGAAGACTTAAAATGTCAATGCTTTTAACTTTTTAAGAGTGTTAGATCATTCACATTTTGTGGGTTGTTTTCTTTTAAATAAAAATGGTAGGCTATATTTAGGAAGAATAATATTTACTACAGTTCATAAATGCACTTTTCATTGTTTGTAAAGAAGGTTGGAACACTTAGAATAACGGGTATAGTTTAACGAATTTCTTTATGTATGTCCCTCTTAAGACAACAATTTTAATAGAAGTCAAATGTGTCGATATGATATGAAATTCCATAACAACAATACGGAATTTATGTCGCTTATTTAAAATTTGAATGAAAACTTCCGCGATATGGCATCTGATCAAGGACAACATGATGAACAACCCTGCAATATTCGAACGCCGCTATTACAATATAACTCATTTATTAGAAATAAAACACTGCAGATCATGTGGACTATTAATATACCAATTACACGAAACCAGTTGCATTTCCGCACTGTAAAATTTAATCATAAATGTTCAAACTAGAATAGTGATAATGTGTTGTAATGTGTTGTCTGGTAGCTGAAATAATTTGTTTGGGGGCTTTTATATCATAGCACCATTTTAAATTACCTGAAAATAATTATTTTTCTTCTGATGTTGCAGGGAATGTCTAACCTTTAAATGAAAAACATTGTTGTTGTTAAGATATTCCATTTCGTCTGTACGAACGTTGACTCTGTCGTCTTTAATACGTAACACTTAAGTTTAGAACATTGATAGACTGCCAATGCCATTCTATGTTTTCTGATTATGTGATGAAGTTTTGTTTTACTCAAAAACGAAACACAAAATTAATCTGGATAATAGCTATAATTATATCATATATATTAATTTTGAAATTTATTACACCTACTATGCTAAAAGTAATACAATGGTCATTCATTATCAATTCATGACACATTCTAATTTCTTTACCAACATACATTTCTGGAGGTTAAATAATTTTATATAATCGAAAACTATACACAACAGTAAAATAAAACGCTTCCAGGAGAAGCCAAATTAAGTCGTTTTTGTGAAACGCCCGCGTTGAAGTCTGTTGACAGAGCAAAAACAAATAAAGATATTGAAATTGTTTTTATAATACAAGCAGGTAGACTAAACAACTAATTGTATTCAAGAACAGTGGCGAATTATGCATTTAACTTTTGGTTATAGTGCTTGCTATAAGCATACACGACCTTTTACTTAATAAAAGCGACAAGTTGACAACACTTTTGCTTCTAATATTGAAATGCACATACCTCATATTATTAACTGCCAGCTATTTACAGGAAATAAGTTCTAGTCAGAATGTGCTTGAGAGGCATTAACAATTTATAGCCTAGATTTGACATAAAAATAACTTACAGCACTATCCATAATTACCTATTTTGATATTGATATGCATGTACCTGAGAAATTAAGAACATTTCCTTAGATACATACATATTCATAACAATTACAATTGTATAAAGTTTCATAACAACCCTTTTAACTGTTACAATTTATTATTACTATCATAATGCGTAAATACGCGTGGAATGTAATTAAATTACACAGCAGTTTTATACAAGTGTAAAGTTAATTTTGAATGTAACTGTATATGAACCTCTTTTACATTTAAATACGTAAACTCATTTCTAGGAATAAAGAAGTTATATACAAATAATTGCATAATGATTGCATCGCATGTTTGTTTAGTAATCACAAATACATTTATAACATAACAGAAATAAGGTCGCCGTAAATTGCCAATTATTTCCGGCAGTGTTTACGAATTGATGAGCGTAAGACATACTGGAATGTTGCCAGGCGATACACAGTGCTTAGTTGGAAGACAGAACTGCAAAAGTACATAGAGAAACCTTATTATGATGTATACGATCGAAATGTGTCATTCTGTAAAATGTGTAACATTTCATGTTGTATATTATCATATCGTTTGGTTAGTAGGTAATATCAAGGCGGTCAGCCAATCAACTTATCGTTCCTGGCAAGGCTAGATAGAGTTGTTAGTCAAGTACTTCCATCAGACACTGACAACTGCTCCGTATGCTTTAGATTCAGTGGCAAGGTGGAGCAAAGTCGTACAATGTAACAATTGTATCACGACTAGGGCTGTCACGATATGCCAGAAGCGTACCGCGATATATTGCAATACGCCGTCATCGTATCGCGATACGTACCACGATATATTGAAGGCCTAGGCATTTAGAATCGTTGTTCCTCCGCTGTATTTAACAGAAAAAAATGCAAATCTTATCTGCAGCTACTGATAGAATCTAGCCTCTTTAAGTATTTACGGTCATTTAGGACTGAGACACGCCCCAATCGATTAAATTCTTCCTACTTTTAGATGGTTAGATGGAATGAACAATGGAAAACTGATGTTTTGCTGCTTTTATTTCGCAAAGGGAAGAATTTTCCAATGAAATAAAAAATATCGTATCGGTATACCAGTATATTGTGACAGCCCTAATCACGACCATCTCAAATGAAGAATGACCCGCCCAGGCATCAAGTCAATGACCACTCAATTAGTAGAATCATGTTGTTTATACAAATATAAACATCCGCCTATTGATAACATTTATGAATTGATCGAAAACTGCGAATAGAATACTGTAAAATTAAAGAAAAAAGCTAATACCATCAAATTAAAGCAAAAGAGCTAATACCAATGGCAAAGTTTATGTTGATATAGCCATTCCAATTTAAAAAATCAAAAAGGAGATAGGTCGTCTTTTTATAGTCATATAGCTGATTGATTTACATTAAATCAAAATTAGTTTTTGCACGCAAAGGGTGCATCTAAAATTTAATTGACTTCAACAAGTGTCTATAAATGAATTTACATATTGTAAGTATCCGGTATAACTTGATAGATAGTCGTAATGATATATTCAAATTCTGTATTTGAAAGGAAAAATAAGAAAGTCGCACTAATTACATGTCTGCATCCGTAACATAACTTCTAATTGTAGCTTTTCTTTTTACTAATTCTACTACTAATGACTTCTTGCACGCTAAAATGCATACATCATTGTAAATGTATACAAGACAGCCTCGTTAGTAGTGTATCAACTGGTTATAAATCATATATGGTCATAAAATGTCCATAGTATGCGTCATGTCGTAGACAGTCGTAATGTTTTACAGAAAGTCTATACACTTTGATGTGTATTAACGTAACTTAATAATTATAATCACAGTTTACAGTGTCGAAAAACAAACAAGTTGTTGGTAATACGTTATCATAATGTTATCATTATACGTGCAATTTCTCATAGTTTCTTATAGATGTTCTTTCTACAATAAAAACCTTTGAGACATTATATATTAACTGAAATAACACATGTTTTAGCACGCTAGTTTCCGATTTGAAACTATATGTCATGTCCGGAAGCTCTTCCGCACCTGTCTTTTGTTACTTTGCTTTTGTTACGATATAAATGTATACTATTCAATGTAATATTGAGTCTAATATCTTAGAAAAGATCATTTACGTCTTTATTTATGATGCAAATAATCTAAGCGACACTCAATCATACATGACAATCATAAAATATGGATCGCATATCTTGTCCAAGGGAATATTAAAACTTGGAATGTTACAATTACCTTGGTTACAGCTTATGCGCTGCAGTATGTAGTTAATATAGAGAATACACAGAACACTTTTTACGAACTATGTTCAAACTGAACAAACTGATCGTGAAATAAAAATTTGAGTACGGGGTTTGCTTATTTCGTTTAGCCAGTATCTTTTAATTTTGTAATAATGCATTGTGATTAAAACGTGTAAGTTTAAGTGACACATTCAATTGTCGATGTTGTAGACAATTTATTTCCACAAACCATCAAAGTACATCGCATTATTAACCATCATATATTTTATTTAATAAATAAAACTACCCCAGCCTTTATTCAGTACGTTTTATAGACATTCACAGAGTACTAGGTTACATTTACAGCATTAGACTAACATTGGATCAGACATTGAACATGAGACCATCGTTAATAAACGTTAAATAGGATTGCTGATTTCCTCTTATACATTTTTTACTCATTGTTATCTGGGTAAATACCATTTACTGTAGCCAATTACTATAAATTAACCTACTAGGAGCTGATCATGATACGGAATGAACGACATTTATTCACTCGTATGAAACATATTTAGTGGCAGGCATACACATTCTTAAATTAATTTGTAATTCGATTATTACGATAAAGTGAGTTTGAATATGGTTTATTAGGTTTGGTTGGTATATTCTGAGAACACTAATCTTGATTCTGATAATCAGTTTATTTGGGAATGCCAATGTTTGTTCCTCATTTGCATTAACAAATATTAAGACTGTTGAAATATAACCAGCAATATTATTTCTCTCATAAAAAGAATGATGACGTAAAAGGAGGGATTGTAAATGTTAATTAAAACGTTTGAATGACATACTTTCCTGAAACAAAATCATGTAATGTATCGTCTTTTTTCATTACATGCTGTTTATAGCATTTGAGAACGTTTCAACATCAGATAGGTCAAAAATAAATTTCATATTATGTTTAATGAGACAACTGCCTAAGTGTTAATAACATATTTTCCCATAATATATTTTGGAACAGAAACGAATAGACTTATATGCAATCCAATATCAACAAAGCGTGATGTGTCGGTACTCAGCAATCATTTTAGCCATAAACCTTAAATGCTGTGCAATGACATTGAAATGTAAGGACACCAGTTTCAATACTCATTTATATACTACAATAAGTATACGAATTTTATATAAGCATACAACCCATTCTTCTAAACTGATTCTTCTTAACAGAGAATTCACAGCTTCACTTCTCAAACAATATAATAAAACAAATACAAAGTCTAAAAGCAAAGGATCACTCTTTTGGCACACATGTAGCACAGACAATCTATACACTAAAATGTATTAAGTTAGTGAAAGCTTTATAATTAAGTCAAAGTCTATTAGTTTATGAACATTTCAATGACTATTAAATTATAATAAATTGCAACGAACGTTTTTATTTGGAAGTATTATTTATAAATACCAATGTAATGTGTGAAAATCCTTTGATTAAGTCTACTTATGAGAAGCTTACAGTATATAAGAAAAACTGTAACGTTGGAAGCATGGTGTAATTATGAGCATAGATATCTTTGCTAAAAATATTTAAAAATGTATATACTTTGAGTATGTAATCCATTATTATATTTCTGGAATTTCTTTGATTTTTTTAATTCAAAATATTCGTCAATTTGTAATACTGAAATAAACATCGCATTAGTTCATAAAATTGAACCCTCTCTCTGCGTTTAGATAGATAGCAGAATGTTTTCTATCTTTGTATTTTTATCGATATTGGCTAAAGTACAATAATTAATCAAACTTAGAAATTGGATTAACATACGTAGACATATTTTTCCCGTTCGCAAAAAGCTTGCAACAAGCACATTTTGACACATTTAATATATTTTACGTAGTAATAAGTTCTCTCATCTACAAACTGACAGTACAATTTTTAAAAAAATCAATTACCTTACTAATATATCTTACCATCATAAAAATGTATTATTTGTCTTTTAAGGGTGTTCCAAAAAGAGAAAGAGACATTACTAGTATATATTCTCTTTTTATAAGGCATAGGTTTAGTTCTTTATTTAATGTTGTCAGCTTAAATTAAATCTTAGTGATAATTGCTTCAAACGCTTCACATTATACAAAATAAATATCGATGGCTTTAATACAGGCTCTTGAATTTAAATCTATACCAATTTGAAGTACATCATTACCATCTGATTATATGTATACATTGTGTTATTCAGAAAGCTAGTCTTAGTTTTATGCGGTCCAAGTATAAACCCAATAATCAGTTGATTCCTGAAACCAGGAACTTTTTTACTCTTAAAATTGATTTACGGAATAGTCATTTAAATGATGTGTTTTGAATTTCAACCTGCAGCTTTAAATCACATTACAATTATATCATTTCCTTAACGTATTCTTAAAGGAAGAAGATTTCATATGATATGATTTTTCATTAAAGACTTTTTAAAAGTATCAGAAATTGTATCATATCTCCAACTAATCAAGGAAAGCAAAACCTACAACCCCTTTATTCTCGGCTGTTTGATACAAAACTGTCAATAAATGTACAGTCATTATCAAGATAAATTGTATGAAAAGCCTTTAATTAGACAACATCTTTTAGTCATTTGTTATCAAAGGAATGTCAGCATGCATGCGTAAATATAGTTGACAGTGGAATCATGAACTTGCCATTGAACTATGACACATCAAAAGACATTTATTGACATTCGTGATAAGATCACTTAAGGTTGATACATTCCGCATTGTGTTATCCTTATGTATCATTTGTTATTTGAAAGCAATGGGCTAAGTGATAATGAAACATTCTGTCTTGCATACCAAGTTTGTATTAAAGACAATGTTATACAAAAAAACTATAAGCAGAAAGAATGAACAGTATAAAATAACTAATAAATTCTGTATATACGCCAAAAGTTGATATGTCAGACATGAAAACGAGTGAAATAATGCAGCTTAAAGTGTTCTTTATATTGCAAAATGCAATTACATTGATACTGATATGCTTAAGTAACATAACCGCCAACTATAAAATACGTTTCGGAGAAGAAATCTCAGCTCAAATAGCATCTATTGCCTGAAGTGATAGCATTCTGCTAGAAATTGCAAAACATGTACTCAAATAGCAAACTAAGTCGATTCGACTTACATCTTATTCTGCAATATAAAATGCATTTAATTATTCGGACGATACTAATAGCGTTTGTGTGCAAGTTTAGTAAAACACAAGAACATGATTACGCATTTTAAATATCAACATTTATTATCCGCAATATATTCAGCCTATAATGTCAATCTTTGATCACCAAATCTTATACTAATGAGTTATAAATCATACAGAAGAGCAATAAAAGATCAGATGATGGGAGTAAAGTGATAAGCTATTAAGGCAATGTTTTAATGCTATATTAACTATATACTAATTCAAATACAGCACGGTTTTTTTACGCCTATCCATTATCATTATTCTGACGTTATTAAAACTAATGGGAAATGAGCGGTGATTTACTCGAGCTAATTAAGCTGGATAGATAGCTAATTATTACGGAAGTCTTTTGGCCATTTCTTTTTCTTTAGATATGTTAAACTAGAATTAGACAAAATGCAAATCTTTCAAAGTTCAATAGTCTTGATAGATAAATCAGATTCAAAACGGATATAATTTTTATTATGTTAAATCTATAACTGTTTAATGTTTGGTAAAACCGACTTCAGCCACCAGTTTTTAAGACAATTTGTTATAATGGACCGTAATTGTAACAAATACATACTTTCATCTGCAGTTAACAAACTTATATAAGCAATATTGAGAGAACTTTAAAAACAATTCTAACAAAAAGTCACTTAAAGATATTCGGCGTTATGCAGGGTTAATTTTGTTTGATGTATAAATAGTCATATTCGCTGCTCAGTCATACCTAC
Source organism: Mactra quadrangularis (assembly GCA_025267735.1). Taxonomy (NCBI): domain Eukaryota; kingdom Metazoa; phylum Mollusca; class Bivalvia; order Venerida; family Mactridae; genus Mactra; species Mactra quadrangularis. Next base: position 14,761,928 of record CM046299.1, read on the forward strand.
CGAGAGGAACGTACCACGGCGGATGTATAATCAATTAGCATAGTGAGTCACCCATAATACAAAGCGACAATAGTCAGCAACTAGTTTCCGTGCTATGCACCTGTTTATCACAAATAACCGATGATACCATATTTTTATCAACTTCTGTATAATGAAAGAGAAGAAACAGTTATGGTAGAGCAAATTGTATTGGTTAAAATTTAAGTCAATCACTGTGGTTAAACCACAGCTTTTTCTTCAAAAGATTTAATTTCTGCTGTTTTTAGCGTGATACCATTATAAAAACCTAGTTTTCAATTTAGCTGTAACAACATAAAATGTTAGATAATCTCAAGACGTTATTAGTACCTTCAGTACTACTTTAGTGCAAACAATCGATTTAGCAACCACGCATCAGAAGCCTGTGGTTTGTGACATTTATGTTACAATTTAAAAAGCTATATATATAGGATGAGAGTATCAGCCAATGTTCTGCAAGAAAGCACAAAAGTATTTAATTGTGATTGAAGAGTAATGTGAATTTAGGGCGCAAGTATAATATTCTTTATCGTTATTAAAAGACGTTGATAAAAATACATTCCATTTTAAGGTACATTTATATTTTTAGCAAGGCTATGTACAGCCAAACGCTCAAATTTAAATATAACAAACTTATTTCACATATCAGTGTAAGCAAGAGTTTCGTTGCATTGGTAAATTCCAACTTTCATACATTGTAACGATAGCATAGTAAGCTTGAATATGCATAACGATATCTTTATCCACGCTTCGGTTTGCCAATATGTACTTTTAACACTCCTATTGAAAGTTGGTTTTTAAACTAAAGTAGCCGTCTATTAAACTGTCAAACAAAACAAATTTAACGGTTTTAAGATACATTAGTTTGTATCTTATTCGTTTGCGACAAGTCGTTTTCTAGTGAGGCAACGCATTTTCAACATTTGGTTACTCTCGTTATTTTCATAAAACTACGGTGTTTTACAGTTACCTTTTTGTTCGCTATAAACATAAAAAAAGTTTTTAAAGATACGTTGAATACTTAGTGAATATATCAAACTTGGTTTTGATTCAAGTTAAAAATGTATATGGAACAAAGCCGATTCCAACAGCGAACAAATTTGAGACATAAAGAACACTTTACTGTGTATCATTCTATTCAAATCAGAAAACCTTTAAAAGGGATAGTCGCATAATAAATTTTCATATTCAGCTATACGATGAAAGAACTGCTCATTACTGGGATAATTGTTATAAATCTGATATTGATGTACATCTTGCTATGATATAAATGAGATATGACATCATTAAACATCTTAAGAATATATAAATTATATAACAGAGAAGTTCTCGAACGATCGTTTTATAGTAATAATTTTATCATAATCAAAATTCCATACCTTAGATTAGTAAAATTAGTGATCAGAGGGTACATGAAAATGGTGAATATACGAGTGAAGGCAAGAGAGCTTGGGTGTTTTGTGATTGTAAATGAGTGACTGAAAAATGAAAAAAATATGTCTTGAGAGTTGTTACATAGCTAAAAATTGTAATATTGCAATGTGTAAACCATTTTCTTCTGAACATAGGATAATAACAAACGTCATCGAGTAAACACTCTTGATAATTATGTTTAACTTCATTGAAAATTATGTGGTGTTTGAACCGTTGCAGTTTGTTTTAAATGCATTTGTTCTAATAATATTTTAATATTAATATGTCTGTTTGATTTGTTCGGATATGTAGTAAATGTAATATCTGCCGTATGGAATATATCATCCTCCATATCTCTACTCAATAATTGATATATGTCTAAGGCATTTAACCATACCACTTTGATAGTAAGACATTTTTAGGATAGAATCAAGTTTTGGCAAGTGTCAAATGCTTTGATATATGTTTATAAATTCCAGAAGGTAGCGTACACGATATGTTTATCATTGCTGTCACACTTATCTTATTTATCTTCTAAACATTATACTCAATTACCATGTAATTAATATTAATATGTATCAAAACATAAAAAATGTCAAACAATTGGTCTACTGATAGAACAAATTTACATGTCAAGACACATTACAACTGATGCAATACGCTGTGCATATCTTGTTTGTATAACTACGCAGATTTGATATGGCAGGACATATCCTATGTATTCCATAATTAAATCAGATGATGTACCAAGACACTGGCGTCATTGTCAATATTGTAAGTTAACCGTTTGTCACAATATCTGTTTATCAATACAGCATGTGAATGACAAGATTGAAGCCTTAAATGTATAAAAATGAGTTTCTATTGAGAATTTAAAAAAACTGAGAAAATAGTCAATAAAACAGTTGAACATTAATCTAGCATCAAACATCGATATTAAGGATGTATCAAGTAATACCATGTATTATCGTTATGCATAATGGTATTTTGTAAAGTAGATGAATCCGATTCCATGTAAACTCTAAGATAATTAAAGCAGAGCAATGTTAGAAAACATATTAGACTTGCTTCATTCTCTTGCCTACTAACCACACTTTCGGCGCGATATGACCTTTCTGTGTTGGTGCGCCGTAAAACCCAAACAAACAAACTAACCACACTTATTTACATGATCGTGTTATAAGTCACGTTGTTAACAACTGCAAACATTTACGTTTACTAAAAAGCCGCCACAATCGTTTTGTTATACTTATATTTCTTGTGATACACATATAAAATGAATGAATATAATATGGTAGCCATTTTTTTAAATGCTATATTTCCTATGGATAACCACTAATGCAATTAATTTCAGTTGTCAGATAAATACGTTCCGTTTGTAGCCAGGAACAGTAAAGTTATAGCATTAATGATTGCTTATATATCAATCAAAACAGGTGATGCGCATGTAGATCTTTATCGGAAATATGTTCATGGTTATTTGATCGTGCTTTACAGTAAAGCAATAATGGAATTCAATGTTATTTTAAAACCACTGAAGCTGCCATTAAACCTATCTTTATTGCATTATGTCTAGAATAAAGTCTACAAATTAGTATTTTAAACAACATAAATCATACCAAAGAATTGCATGAGTTATAAGGCGTTAAATAATATTATAATTAAAATAAGTTAAGACATAGCCTTAAAGATTTGCATAGCACATGTCGTTTTGCATATTGTGCTTGTCAATAATGCCATCAATAAGTAATATTATTTAAGTTTTGACAAGTGTATCTTATTTATCTACTTTATATAGTTCAGCAATGTTAATATTCTAATATTGAGATATAAGAAACATCAAAGCGTTTAAAAGAACGCTTTAGCAAAAAAACTGTTCGAAAAAGTTCATATTACGACAAGAAATAATTCAGTATTTATAAACATACTGCGAGATTGATTAATTGATGTGCCGACTTCAACAAATAAATTTTTAAATGTTAATATAAACTTGATTTTAGACCATTGTACTACGTTTTAGTGTTTTTCGAGTCAGTCTAACATCTAGAACGAGCACGTTTCCAACGTATATTATTTGTGGCACTTTATTATTTTGTTCATTGAACTTAATAAGGTGTTTTATTTATGGAACATAATAACGTAACAACCAAGTAATCAGTCTCCGAGTATTCTACATGCGCATGTTTAATTAAATTCAATGCAAGCTTCATTACTTGATCTGATGAAATGATTCCTGCATTATACCTTAATTTGGTTTATTTAATATATTTTTGACTGAGCTAATAGCTCAGTTCACTAACGAACGTACGATTTAATAAGGCTTCATTGCTTTTAGATGTACTATTATTAAATCAATGTTGCTGAATTCATATATTTAGCCAGAAAACATGAAAGTATCTTTCTCTTCTGTTTCTTCATTAGTTTATCGCTGAAAATAAGAATTCTGTTTAGAATTTCAATTACCAAATTTTACTTTTGCTTAAAGTTTTTTAAAGTCAGTAAAATGTGTTGAAAACTTACATTTACGTGCAGTTGATAAGTTATTGGAGCCTAAAATTATTTTTGTTAAAAGAAAAATTGTAAATGAACTAGAAGTTCTAAAAAACCATTGCCATTAACTATTAGTAAATATCATCTAAATAAATCTTTTAACTATAAAATTATGTATAATATAATTGTTATTTTGTTTTATCAAATAACTGTTTAGTAGTTCTTAGAGCCTGAAGTAGTCTAAATTCGTATTCTACAATTAATGAATTAATGTGGGCATTATTTGATATTTAAAATCTTTGCCTACAGTAGGCTTAACCCGAAAAAAAATAGAAGTAATTTTAAATAAGTATCAGAAAGTCAAGATCAACAGACTTTATTTGCTGTCTGGTTTAAGAATCACATTTTGGCTCATAGTTGACCTTTTGATTGTTATGGTTTGAGACAAGTAACTATATTAAAAAACAGTAAGCTGGTGTAAACACTTTATGTCCAAATAACTTAATATAAAGTGGCATTTTATTATCAAACAGGTCTATTCAAGTACTATTTATTACAGACTTATAGAGGTATATGGTGTCATTATGTTTAATAGGTTACATTAAGACAACCCTCGACTGAAATTGGATTAGACACAACACATGGGACAATCGTGAAAAATTGTAGAATTGTTACTATATAGTTGATGGCATTATGAATGTATATCCCCAACAATGTATTCTTAAATTGTTCTTAATCGTATTAATTTTCATACGATAACTTATTATCCTATGATAAGACATTACATTTGCGGTTCAGTACAAATTTAATATGTACACGGAAGTGCCTTCTTGCAATTCAAAGATGTCCCGAAACTTAAAATGTTTACAAAAGTCAAATATTCAATGAATTTAGAAACAAAAAGAAAACGTAAAAAAAGTGTTTGTAACATAGAAATTTCTGTTCTAAAATTCGGTATTAATTTAAAAGCAAATGTTTTTCTCTGACAAAGTTCTTCCTTTAATTTACACGTTATTAACTTACATAATGATACGAACCTTTGTTATTTGTTAATATATCAAAGTGGTTAGATTTTGTATTTCTAATAAACAATTTGTTAAAATAAACTATAATATAATAATTTTAATTTAATATAACATTATTAACTCAAATGTATCACCAATACAAACTCAACAGAGTTTACTTGATTTGGTGGTGAATTAGCTTTCTGAAACACAGAATTTCTCAGCAAATCGATTATTTGTGACTAATCACGTGATAGCCAATTTAGAATATTATTATTATTATGGTTTTCATATGTGTCAATGTCATTGTAAGATCAAAACCATCGTGTTTGTGAATTACATTTTTATTACATAAAAATTGTCTAGACATCGTATTATATGCTTAAATTATAATTAATGTAAAATTAGCTTTTGCGCAAGAGTATTCCCTGTCGTAATATGGCTCATAAATAGTCACCCTTTTAGAAAAAATGGAAGATTTGAAACAAAATATGTAACACTAATGCAGTTGCAAAAGCATGAACATTTCGAATAATGGCCTTGTTAAAATTATGTATTGCATATATGATTGACGAATTTAGGAAGATATTTGATTTTTTTTCTAGAAAATAAGACAATGTTATCACACAAGGAACATCTATCAAGTACCATGTATCTTGCATACGGTTTACATTGTAAATAGGCTCCTCGTGTGATAACATTGTCTTATTTTCTAGAAAAAAATCAAATATCTTCCTAAATTCGTCAATCATATATGCAATACATAATTAATTGTATTTCTTGTACCAGAAAATATACATTTCTAGAGTTAATTATGTCAGACTTATTCTTATTTAGAGTTTAAGAAAAAACATTGCTAATGATTACTCAATTTATATTGATTACCAATTTTCGAATACGTAAATGGTTAAATTCTATATGCACCGTTCTTTATTCATATCAGATATTTTTATGAGGTGGAACTACTTAAAAGCTGTTTGACAAGAAATTAAAACACAACCTGTGTAAATTATCTAATCGTACGTGCTTTTAATATATTATCTTAAATACGATGTTAGAATTAACATTATTGAACAAGGTATACATAATTTATCAAACAAATGTATAATTCGCTTGAGTGTTCTATAATCTAAACATAATACGTGCTCGTTTTAAAGCAATGTATTAGTGGAATTAGATTCAATATTACCCTCTGTCGATGGTATTGCTGTTTAATGTCTCTCCAATACAATAATAATACAAAAGTCATCACGCAACTTAACTTAGTCTATAGCATATGACCCATTTACATGTATAAGACCACCTTATTCAATTATTTTCATTGATGAAGATAATATGAAAATGAGCTAATGAGATAAAACACATATCTTCTAAGCGTATATTGACAGAAATGTTAATGTATATGTGATCGAGTTCGCATTAGATCTGACAGTAAACTCCCATTCAATTAGTATACATTTTTTGTAGCGCTCATATTTTTCTAGCATTTAGTTTAATTACGAAGTAGGAGAGAAACTAACTTACTGCTTTCTTAAAAATTTAATATGTATCTTTTCTTCTTCGAACATCATTAAAGGGATCTTCTTATTATTTATTTTTCTTATTATTAGCCACAAAAGACTATATACAAAACTTCGTTTCCATTGGGAATAACAAAACATCAAGCAAGCAAAAAGTAATATTCTACAAAGGAAAATGCATAAGTTTTATAACATAGTATTCTTCATTCATAAGTAATCTCAATGTTAGGTACCTATAGTCCGAAACATTAAGTGCTAGACAAAATGATTTACAACTGTTAATTACAGTGAAGCAAAGCGTCAATACACTTTTAGATCTACAAAAACAAACTCAATACATTTTTCAATCAGTTCATTCTCTCTTGTGGTTGCCATTGTCTTCCTCATAATCCTCTCATTCTAATTTCTCGTTCCTGATAAGATTAAGAAGCTCAATAAAACACTAGGTATTTTGTCTGTGTATGCATTTATAGACCCTCATAAATCAAATGTACTAATGCTAGGTCATACTCATATATAATCTGTTCACAACAGTCCTGTTCTATCTGTTTAATTAACAACATATTTGTGGATAAAAAAACCTTTGCCTACAAACCATTGCAAGTCTCATATTGTAGAATAACACGCAATGGACGATCGTGCGAAATGGATATGTGTTAAATTAAAGACTCCTGATAATAGGCTTAGTTTCAAACCTTGTAAATTGAATTTTGAATCAGTACGAAACCAGACCATCATTCTAAAAGAACTAGTATAGTATTTGATGCATTAAGCCGATTTGTAGTTTAGAGGGTTTAGGTTTTTACAATTTTTATGCATCTTGTAAACAACATACATTAATAATTTTGTTTTATAACCATGACGAAACGGAACAACCAGATAATGTTATAATCGTGTTCAATGAGTTAAAATAACAATGATGCCTAATGCTACATTCTATATACATGTACTATAGAATGTTAACAAAGTAATTATACTTTTATGTATAAATATATTTTTTAATATAAATGAATAATAAAATGTAATACAATAATCATGATATAGTATACTTTAATGTACGTTGTATGTATAGGGAAGCAGTCTTGTCAGATAATAATTTGATTCCCTTAAAATTAAACTGAATTAAGTATGAAAGAAGTATTCATACTTATTTCAGCAATAATAAATATATTAAACTTAAAATAACTTGAAAATTCAAATTGATCAAACGCTTATTTATTTATTTATATTCATGTATTACATATGCAATGGTGTTGAACATAATGATGAAAAAGATTATGAAATATCGAACTTGTTGTAAGTTGTCTTCCTAGCGAATTTATATATGACGTCTTGCTTAAAAAAGTTCAATAAATGATTTGTTAACCGAATTCAGTACTACTGAAATGGAATTTAAAATTAAATTCACTATATCTTAAAGTCAGACAGCCTTTTTGCAAATGGCTTTGATTAAAAAATACCACTTTAACGCAATTATATAAGACAATCTTTCAAATTGCAGCTTATGTCATTTAGTCTGAACAACGTCTGAAGTATGATATATCTGATACTTGATGAAATTATTAGTTTTATGATAGAATGATACTTCAATAGTTAAATAAATCTAATAAATCATATCACAATATACTTGAACATTGTCAAGTTTAACGCACTATTAATGCATGTATAACATGTGAACCAAAAAGGTAAATTTACTGAAATCTAACATTTTCTGTTAAGTCATAATTTTTCATCATATAAAGTATGGTTGGTAATGAAATAAAAACAAATTTTATGAATTCATCATATTTGTAAGATCCAGCATCTGACATCACAAAGCCTACAAATCCATGATCAATGCAATTCTTTTCCATAACATACTCTGTAAGCAGATTAAACAGTTTTAACTTTAAATAGAACAACAACAACGATAAAGCAAACTAAAAAGCAATTAAAAATAAACAGATCTTTGAATTCTATTCTGAAAAAAATCTATTTAGTATGCCTTCTAAATGAAACTGTCTCCAAACTGATGGCTGGCACTGTATACATGTTGATTAGCTTCATGTAAACTTCATCATGAATCTGAAATAAGAAAGCCGCCTGGCTAGCTCAGTTGGTAGCACGCAAGTCTACTGATCAAGGGGTCGTGAATTCGATTCCCGGGCGGGGCATACTTTCGTGGAGCTTGGTCATGAAATTATTTCTAAGGCCATTCTCCCTCCTACTAATGATTTTAAATTATGTAGGGCAGTTGTCAGTCACTGACGAAAGTATGCACTTAGTAGTCGGTTAACAGCTAAATCCAGAGATTTAGCCTTTCCGGGAGGAGTGAGTAGGTTGACTGACCGCCGTTATATAATCTTATATGTGTTGCTGCGGCGTTAAACCAACAAAAACAAAAGCAAACAAACAAAACTGACATATGAAAAATATAAATATCAGTATTAAACCATCTGAATACTTCTTTTGCGATGACTAGTGTCAAGTTGTGTTAACTTAGATCAAGACTTGGAATTATACGGCACTATGTTATAGATTGACATGACCCGGATAGCTCAGTTGGTAGCACGCAAGTCTACTGATCGAAGGGTCGTCGGTTCAATTCCCGGGCGTGGCATACATTCGTGGAGTTTGGTCATGAAAATATTTCTACGCCCATTATTCATCCTACCAATGATGTTTAATAATGCAGGGCAGTTGTCAGTCACTGACGAAAGTATGTGCTTAGTAGTTGGCTGACAGCTATATCCAGAGATTTAGCCTTTACAGGAGGAGTGAGTAGTTTGATTGACCGCCGTTTTATGACCTATACAATGTGTTGCTACGGCGTTGGCGTTAAACCCAACAAACAAACAAACAAACATTTATGTAAACATACTTGCAATGCTCTAGAGTGTAATGTCTCTTTTGAAGTATCATTAAGTTATCATCAAAGTTTTGAAATAGAAGTACATAATAAATCAAGCAGCATCAATACGTATAGGGTCGTTAGCATAGATACTTTGGTAGCGTATTGATCTACTCTGATCAAACTAAACTGTCATTCTTAGACGGAATTGGGTGAAACATAACGTGTTAACGACTAATAAAATTAAACATTAAATAGCGAGTCTTAGATATTTCAAGTGTGTCTGAGCCATAAAACCTTTGCAATTTACTTTTAACGAGAAAATGTTCTACATGAACTTGAAGAACTGGCAAACAAAGTACTTGAGTACAAGTGGACTCGAAGTAATGCAAAAAACATTTCCCCTCATACCACTTTCATAATTATAGTGTTTTAGAGTCTTCATGTTAGAAATGCTGCAGATAATATAAATTAAAAAAAAAATGAAACATGTTAAATACGATAAAATAAGGTTTATTATACACAACAAAAGTATCTTAACTTTTTTAGCTCACCTGAGCTAGCTAATGGCAAGTTTCTTGAATCGTTGAATGTTCGGCGTCCGGCATCCGTCATATTCATTAGTAAAATTTGCAGTTGTCGCACTTTTGTCACAATTATCATCTCCTTGTACTTGAAGATAATTGACCTTACGCCAGAATACCTATGCTCCGCCCACCGATACACGTGGTACATTGTCCGACATTATCAGGGATTAATCTACATGATCTATGTCCCTAACCATTATCTATGTTTTGAAAGTAACAGGTTCAAATGCATGCAATTTACTTACTTGTCATCCGATTTCGATAAACTTAATATTTTTGAAAAGGGCATTGTCTCATCTATCAAATGATACATTATTTATGAATATCCATTCATAAATATTCAAATTAAATGTGAGTCCATTTGCTCCAACAAAAAATATACGCACAAAGAATGAGCAAGTTGAAAGAATACACTTAAATTTGAACGCTGGTAATAGTCGTTTGGATGTGCGGATTTTAAACAGTAAAACATGCAAAAAATATTACATTACGTTAGCTATCAAATGATGTAGAGTTAATTAAAATATGTCGAGAAATAAAAAAGTTAAGGGGTGGATATTAGGGGCTATCTAGACGGAGTTGTGTTCTAATACATGCATATCATTTACGAGATAACATATTTGCTAAAGATTAATTTGTCTGAAAATGGCATTGTCATAACTTTCAAATGATTCCCTTTTTTATAATATCCATTGATAGATATTAAAAATAAAGGTAGGTTCATTTGCTCTAACAAAAACGTTATATGCGCAAAAAGTATCAAAGAACGTATCTCACATTGAACGTTTATAGAAATCCTTTATAAATCAGAAAACTGATGGGTATACACGAAAACAACTTTATATACATGTAATCCTTAAAATGGTGTAAAGGTGATAAAATATGCTGAGAAATAAAAAGTTAAGGGGTGGGTCCATAGATCTTTGTGGTACATTTTGGGGGTAAACATGCATGAGAAATGTGATTTTCAACCTGATTTATTACATACTTGTATTTATTGTCGTCAGATTATTATTAGTTTATACTTTTATCACAGTATTTACAGACCCCGTGTGTACATATTTTGACCATTCTAATTTGTTTTATTGAGTTTATTTTGTAACTTTCACTGAGAAACCTATATAACTGTACATAGGGTTCATGCTAACACATAAGAAATTCGATGTCCGTCAAGACCAGATGTCGGACAAAATGGCGGCCGATAAGCCGCTTATCTTAGATAAGCATCAGGGTATCAAATGCCGGACGCTGATTGGCTAATCGGAGCTGTCAATCAAATTCTGGCGTAAGGTCAATTGCTTAAATAAGTGAGCCGTGTCGGATGAAAAACTAGATCACAGGAGCTACAATAGAAAATTCTTCTTAACACTCTAATGACTACTCTTTTGATTAAAATATCCTTAAATTTAATTTAAACGTTTGTTTTCATGATTTCAAAGTCAAGTTCCAATGTATCTTCCTTTACAAGACGTAAATTGCTGTAAATCACGAATTAAAAAAACTAATCTCATTGTTCTTTTAAACATAATGTACATATATGCATTAAAACGGCACATACGTGTTTGTACTACTACTAAAGCCCAAACACTTGAGAAAAAGTAAAACCGAACTTATGTCATATCATATTATATCATATTAAATGTTATAAATGATGTCATTAACTTTGGATGGCAAAAACCCGATCTACGAGATTGGAATTGAATCAAAATTAAATCATTGTCTGTCATGTAACACTTTAGTTGTCAAGAGATAACACTTATTGTGTCCATTGTAATATCGAGACAGTGTCACTTTGTAATAATTCTACCAATAATATCAAGTAACAGATTAATCATACTTCAGACATACTTTAGGTATACTAGTTAGAAATACGACAGAATTGATGATATTGCTAGATCTAGTAAGTGGACTTGTCTAGATGCGCTCTAAGCACAATTAACAATTTTAACATCATTCAGACCTCGGTGAACCACGTCGTCGAGTAATTGCGTACAAGGTGTTTGGGGGAATTTGCTGGTCATAAGGTTTGTATTAATTGTTATGAGGAATGATTGAATATTCAATTTGTTTTAAATAGTGGTTAACACTATTTTTGTTGGCTTTATGTTAATTCTAACTGTATGCAACAAAATTAATATAGGAGATTTATTTTGTTCTTGTTTAAGTATTAGTAGCTGTTAGATACTTACAAAATGATAATACGTGATGAAATACACGCGCAGGTGAGGCAATTTATAAAGTTCTTATCACCTATCTTTATATTACGTATCAATTGTTAGCGGCGTAATTTTAAACGGATGCTATCAAAGTGCAAAATATGAAGTAATACCGTTTCTATTTGTACAAAATAATATAACATGTCACTGAACAATTACAAACACTACGTGACGTTTGTTCTTTGTTGTGTTTTATCAATTTATGTGTAAAATATATGTAACATATTAACTGCTAACAATATGAGCTGAACTTTTTTCCTTTATAACTAATCACAATTGAAATATGATCTTTTCCAATTTGATTTGAGATTTTACCACAAAACGATGAACTTCCGTGCCCATGTACACATTAAATAAGGCATGATAATAGCAATGTAATAAAATTCACGATTCTTTCTGTATATAATCTAAAATAGATTTTAACACTACTAATTTATCATGTTGCTAACTCACCAGAAATGATGAAGTTTGTATATACATTACCTAACCCATATGTACCGAAGCTGCCCACAATACTGTAGTAAGAGAATTGTGTTAAAGAGCGAGTTACTACAGTTTTACGGGCAACCCTCAATATGTACTATTTCAGCGAGGTTGTAAACTTGATACAACAGTGCAGGAGGATATAAAAATACGAAAGGAACTATGATATTATAGGTAATGAAATGCGACATGTTTTCATGTGAGATTTAGGCTTGATTAGATTTATTTGGATGTGCTGTGTTACAAGATGGCAAAATAAAACATTCATACAAGTTACAATTATAAATAACATATGTATTACTAAATATCCATATAAAACAACATAAATGAATCAAGAGTCACACAAAAAGAGTAAACACATAAACTAATATTTACGTTTTGGTCCTTGAGATATAGTACTGTGCGACAAAGGAAAACAACAATTATATAAAACAACGTTAAAGAGACTCATAATTAAAAACTACGAAAAAAATAAGTTGTTAACAAGCAAGAAATATGAGATCAGCTATGTTTGAAATGAAATCATTAGGTTTCGTTCTGTGTTGACCCTGCAATTAGTTAGAAACTTTCTATCTATAATACCTTGTGGAGGATCTTTTAAAGATACAACAGCGTGTTATTATATACGTAAATGATACTATTTTTCTTTAAAATCCAAAATCTGCATGCTAACGTTTTGAAATCATATGATACATTCGGTTTGAATTTTACAATTTCAGTCATGTAGTCTGTATGAATTTAAATGGTAAAGTACCTTTATACAAACTAATCTACAATATGAAGCATAAAAACTATTCACTATGATACCCTATCATATGCTTGAATAATATTAAGTTTAAAGAAAACATACAAGAAACACATCGTTTTATGTGTTTTCACGTCATCCAAAAAATGAAAGTGAGTTCTTACAAGTCCAAATTAGATGAAGACATACTAATGTTAACATAAGAGATATCTTCATAATAATGCAAAATGGTAAATTATTTTTGTTTGAACTGTATTACAACACAACCAGTAAGTTATCTATAAACAAAATCTATGTTTTCCCGTTTTCACCAATTACATGATAGAAAATATATAAATAGGTTATAACAATGTCCCAACATTTGTTCCGTCAGTAGAAGAATACCAATTTGCATGAATCTACAATAAATACTGGGCCTATCACTGAATGTGATAAATACTTCCTAAGGGCATTTGTCACAAAGTTTGAATCAAATCAAACATAAATTTCAAGGGAATAAACATCGTTATTCGGCACAAGAAATACGGTAGATTATTAGGACATGAATCCCAAAAGCATTGAAGACACAATTCTGTATTAACAAATTAATTTGAACAACAAGTAACATTATTAAAGTCACCAGAATAACAACCTTGCGAGTAATTTACAGTTTTACACGAGAAAAATGATAATCATAAAGACCTCATATCTTTTTCGTAAGGTCAACTCGTAGAAACTGTAGTTAACGCTGTAGGAATTTTTGTACAACTAATGTTTATGGCATTTTGGTAAATGCATTCGGTTGTTTCATTTATTATAACCTGGATATCGACGGTCACGCGTCAACCGGTTTATCAAGAATTCTCTTTGTAACGTATTTCGAATGTTCGCAAAAACTTTTACATCTAAATTATAAAATCGTTATTCACATGCATTACATATCCTGTTTTGGCGATCGAAATATCAGTGTTTAATTCATTTTAAGTAAATTCAAGAAATTTAAGAAAACTGTAACATTTTCTATATGCCCAACTTATTAAATACCTAAGACAAAGCTTATCGTAATGGAGCAATTTGAAAACATTTTGCGTAAGACATTTTCTTCTAATATCTATAATCGTCGTCCCAGTGCAATAACATAGAATGCACTATAACAATAAACTAACTTACAACAGATAAGTTTAATATAATGTGATAACTCATGCAAGCACAGTCTGTGATGTATAAACTCGTGAAGCCCTAGAGAAACGCTGTTATTAATAAACTGTCACAAGTATATTCTATTAAACCGAATTGTCAAAGATGAATTCCCATACGTTGTTGCTTGTCTAGTGGGAAAATGTATATTGAACATGGAGACAGAAATAGATTTGGCATGGAGCGTGTTACAGACAAAATTTGATATACAGTTTGCTCTGATAAAAGAATATTCGTTCATTATTGACTTTGAAAAGGCGGCGTTTATTTTTTTGTGACCTATTATTATTGTGATAAATGTTCTTTGAATATTGTAAATAAGCACAATGTGGGTAAACATATAACGAAATCAGGCTATTTTATTTCGATTTTAATAGAAACTTTAAAATCCATCTGTTAAAACGGTCTTGAAATAAATAAGACATGCAACTACAAATAAAAACTACTTTAAGTAATAACAACAATTATTAACGAACAAACTTCTTTCAAATGTATTAGGCTATGTTGTAAAATAGCAAAGGAATACTATTATCGTGAGTTTAAGGTAAAAAAAGTGTTTGAGTGTTTATATGTTTTATAAGTATCTTGAGTGTATAAGCATAACATTTCAAATGTGTGAGCAGCAGGGCTTCAAAACAAGATAATTGTCAGTAAATTGGCGAGACTTTGTTAAAATAACAGTTATAAAGGAATAGTTTAGACCCAATCAAAGACTATATAATAACTTAACAAAGAGGACATACAAGAAAATATAAAAACAATAAAAAGTAATGTGATGGAAAATAAACAAAAGTAAACCATAAATTGAGTTAAATGCCATTATAAAACAAACATTAATATTTGCCTCATAGTAGTTATTTTTTTGAATCTAAATTGTCGTTCACCACGAATTAGTTTCCGGCCTTTTAATTAAATTTTGAAATCATGTTTTTGGGTGTGTTCATCCAAATATATTCAGTGAATTTCCAGTAGACCTTCCATCTATTCAAAGTTTGAAGATTCCGTGACAAACGCAGGAAACTAATTAACATTTTATGGCCACTTTTTTTCCGTTAGTCTTTAACCTTATTGATAATAACTGAATAGTAACATGCAATACAGAAATTATGATAATCATTGATGTAATTCTCAATATTCTCAATATAGAATTGCGTGACTTAAGTTTTAAGCCAAATGCACGTAAGATTATTGATCTTGATGCCATGATGCTCTCTAAATTCGATCAATCTTTTTTTCTGTATCAAAGTAACCATCAAGGTAAAATGGGGATTTTCGGACTAGACTAATTTCCGCTCATTAATTTGACTTGACAGGTAAATGTAAAAATAAACTTGTTTATAAATCATAGATCTTGCCGTCAGGCATCTAGATATACCATAAAGAACATCTTCTTTTACTTTGAACATGTGCACATAGAGTTGGTATCTTTCTAAAAGCAAATCTTTTTAAATCCAATCTAAACAAGTGTAATAAAAATTACAACAAAGTTAATGTATTCATTACTAATAAATAGGTATACTTGAAAGAAAACATACGATATCAAAACATTCAGTCCATAACTCCGTATTATCATACTTTTTACACTATCCATATAGTTTTTATTAAAAAAACAAATTTGCACAGATAGTTCGTTATTTTTTCTAGTTATATAAGAAAGCGAAGTATTTTAAGAGCTGCGGAAACAGGTCATATTTTATTTGTTACCCAAAACCTTCCTGAAAGAAGGTGATTAGCCTAATTCTAATATAAGTTGTTATTTTAAAGTTTCTAACCATTCGTTCAGCGATCATGTGAAAAAAAGTTAACACATGTGTTGTAATGGAAAAATGAACATCTTCATTTAATTGTAGCTCTCTTCATCATAGCTAATTACAACGTAAGTTCTTTGTGTTAAAGCATCATAGACTGTTCAATGAAAGATATTAGCATTGTTAAAATAAACAGAATGCTATTTATTTACGAATCGTGTATTCCTTTTTTTGTTAAAAGCGACAAGTGCCAAGTAGACATTCAATAGGTTCAATGACACAGTAAGTTTACAAAATACATGAAACAAATTAAAATCACTAAGTGTTGTTTCATAATACACAAAAAAACGACACCAACAGTCTTTATCTAAATTATTTAAATTTTATGCAATAGCTCAATTCAAGCATAATTCGATTTTCATTTTAAACCTGAGGACATTCCAAGCACTTTATAAATGTGAATCTAAGACAAAATAATTTTCCCTACCAAAGAATTTAACCCAGACATTTTTACCCATATGATGATTATGATCATATAGAAACAATATAACTTGCTCATTTCCATACCATATTGTACCATTATTACGCACATAACATCGCCAAAAGTACGTTATAAAAATGTATTAACATCGTATGTCCAATTCTAAAACAAAGTTTGTCTCCTTAAACAAGTATGTGCAGCAATCATTGCATAACTTATAGAGTACAAAACATTTCCTTAAATACCGTTATCTATATCAGATAGATAGATACCCTTTATATGTACGAAGAATTACAGGAACTAGTATTATTGTGTTAAAACATCATACAATATAGCGATATATGATTGCAAAATTGGGTCTCCCATGTCAAAAAGCTACAACATGAATACGAACTTACCTAATGTATTTGATCAAATAGTGTACGTTGATAAAAATGTATTTATTGCAGTGTTAAAAACTCGTATACTAGACTAAGTAAAACAAGAATGGTTTTGGTACTTTTAGATAAAAGTACAGAATTTTTTGTATAAAAACATTAAAACTTCTCTTGATTATGAACTATATTTAGATGTACTGCCTAGAAAAATTATATTCTGTTTCTGCAAATTAAGAACGAACGGTTTACCTCTCAGGATACAAATTTAATAATGCAGCAACAACTAGTTACCTGGAGAAGAAAGACATTGTCTATGTTGTAACATACCAGATATAGAAGATGAATACCATTTAATATGTATACGTAGTTATTGTTCTGAACTTAGATAAAAGTATATTCATTCAAAGTATTTCAAAAGACCATCTGTTTATTAGTACATTCAGCTTGTTAATTCAGTCGATAGAGTAGAACTTATCAAAGTGTCTCTTTTTATCAAAGAAGCACCAACTCTTAGAAATGCCTTATTCAATAATGATAGTTAATGTTATATATTGTCCATTCTCCTTCTTACGTTATCCTATGTCATTAAATCAACATTCCTAAATATTTTATGTTTATAAGCACACTTTTGCAAAACCTATGTATATGTAAAATTATAATGTAATTATACATATACATGTATGTGTTAGCATAAATATGTATACATATTATGTATACATGTTTATATCATATTATTAAAATTTGTATTGTTTATAGTAATTATGTCAACAAGATTATGTACTTACCTTTAATAAATTATCTGTTCTGTTCTGTTCTATGTATCTAATATACATACGAGGGGTGATCCAGAAGTAATGAGACAAACGCCATAAATCCCAAACCGATCGTGGAATAAACTTGAAAATTACAATATAAATAAGTATGGGTTTCTAGTCAAATAAAAGTAGTATATTTATATTGTGCTTCTAACATCATGTTCAATTACAAGGGATTCCTGTGTTTACGATATATTATATTTACCAGCTTATAGTCTGTCATTTCCCATCAGACTCAACGGTATGATTTGTATCGATTTGGATAGCAAAGTCTAGAATATGTTTGTTGGTTTCATTGTTTGAATATATGTTAAATTCTTTTGGTTGTCTTAGGACATATTCGTGGACACAATACTTGTAACCCGCTATGCTCGTGTAATTGCTCACTATAGGTTTTTAATCGTTAATGTCTCATGGAGTTTCAAGCAATAATCGAAACATCAAAACTTACACAAGTCAAATATGGTAAGTATACACGTTACAAGTCATTTTTCTTTTATTAACGACATGGTGAAATAGACTTCATCAGAAATTCAAATATTTGGGTTTTCCCCGTCCGGTACAAACAAACTTCCACCGTTACAATGAAAACAAGTGTACAAAGAACAATATGAGTTAATCCATAGTTCATGCTATTTAGCATTTATGTGTAGAAAACTTTGTTTGCACCGGCTGTGCACGGACGGAAAACCCCATACATTTGAATTCCGGATCAGATCTATTGCATACCAATTTTACTATTGAAAACTGCTGTACTAACTCGATAAAGGTAAAACGTGATAATTGATATATATGCCAAACATATACTGAACATTTGTACCATATTTTTAGCTAGACGACGCTTATTAAAGCTGTCGTAAGGATTCCTGTAACGCCATATTTACGAAATACCATACTATTACTTATATATGATCAGACAAGTATTGAAATCCTACAACCGAAAATTGAAGCTTGATATAACATGTAGACATATTAATGAGTGTTCACAGTGTTTACGTACGTATACATTTGCAATGCAAACGTTATTCTTTGTATATACGATCGACGTGGATTATCCGGTTTGAATTCATGTTATTAAATTTGAAAAAAATAACGCAGCATCAGTTTCTTTATTTATATCTATTGTCTAGTACACATCCCCTATTTCAACATTATTCCCTGGTAAAATTAACATTGTAAATTATATAAGTCGCTAATTAAGTTAAAAGTGTTTCTCTGACATCATTCAGTACGTGTCGTAGTAAAAATAAGGTCAGTTACATTGGAAATTGTTGACACATGTATACGGTATGTTTACAACAAGTATGTTGTTGCACCACATACGGGTAAATAGTCTCTCGAAAAAAGTACGCGAATACAATTATACATGTGTTTAATGTACTAAATTTACCATTTAACTATACATGTATATTGAGATCTGTATGTTGATAAATCGGTGTATACCCTATGTTAAAATGTTTTGTTTTATAATACTGACTATAATACGTTTTAACTCAATACATTTATCAAATGTAGCATAATTATATCTTATAATTCGTGGGTCATTATTTACCAAATGCTTAACCATTATATTGTAAATTACTTTTAATTTAATAAATTCTAAAACTTTGAAATTAAAAAAAAACAAATTCGCACAATACAAAATAAATTTGTCAAATACAAATAAAAACTATTTTTTATACTTAATGCTTTAGCTAAATGCGACAAGATTGTTTGAGTATATCATGTAACCCAATTAATGACATCACAGTCACATTTTAGTTTTGAAACAAACAAAGAATTCACTCATGTGGCAATGGCTATAAAAATTGGTACATTAAAAGACACACGTCTTTGACTATGTCTTGCAAAGATTTTGGTTCAACAAAAGTTTAGACAAAATGCCAAATTATTGATTCTTAAAGATCATTTGGTTCACGTCATCATGTGGTAATCATATGAGACAATAAAGATCATACATTCAGCTACAAAAACATCAGTAATTGGTCATAAAATGGGATACTACAGATAATGAAGTACAACCTAATTACCTTGTACCAAATGTCAACGGTAGAACTAATTTTCTCCCACTATTCTTAGAACTCACAATAGTAATTGGACTATTTGTTAATGTGCTTGCGTAATAAAAATATATCTTTGGTTATAAACTCTTTTTTCGGACACAATGTACGTCCATAAAACCATCATAAGTAACTTCAGCAACGCTTCTGTTTACTTGAGAAAATACCAATGTAATGATAATACTATCTTTTATACTTAAATCTCGTTAATAAACATGGTTTGTAATTTGAAAACAAAAACATTTACGTTGTCCCAAAACTGTAAATGTATTTCATAGTACAGTATCATCGATAACATTAACATCGGTTTTTGAATTCGGTATTTTTCATAGCAGTGGCTAATTTATTCGCGTAATCCACGTTCAACATTTCTAAAAGATCTAATGCAACTCCAGTAATGAATGAAATCGATACGTTATGTTTTAGCTTTTAAAGCAATAAAAACTAAAACCAGAAAACATCTTAACAACAGGAAATTGTCAATTGACCCAGCAATTTACTCTATCAAAGATACCAGTCATTAACAAGTGAATCATTATAGTAGCTTTCTTAATCTCACATAATTAAATCGTCTCAGGAAGTTAACACAATCGTGCAGAGATTTAGTTTATTATGTACGGAACACAAGTAATTGCATTCAGTACAGTTGAATAGAAGACACCAATCCGCTAGGAAGCAGTAAACCTTGATGTCTCAGAAGATTTAACATGAATCCTTTTTCCAACATCTAAAGAATAACTTAATAAATACCTATAAAGAAGTATACCAGTAAATTCTGGAATAAACATGCATTGTGGTGTATCTCATTGCAGGATGGTGATCTGTCTACTACATATATATTTATCACTTGTTGCATTGAAAAATAAAGCTTATGAAATATATACCGTTCGTGAAAACACTTAACTCTGAAATTATGGTAGGGTTTGTGGCATTTTGTAAAATACACGAAGGAACGAACTTATTGTAACGCGTAAACAAATGGGATATTGACAAACATTACGGAAATCGAACATGAAATTAAGTGCTCTTTAAACAATCAAATTGAATTTATCAAGCTAAGAAACTTGCTATATACAGCTGAAAAAAAAATAATTGGACAATAGAATGATAATTGAATAATTATTAATGGGAAACTGACCACCAATTGAACTTGGATAAAAATAAACTTTTTCAGTAATATACATGAAATGTATATATAGTTAGAGTGTTTGAACTCGTAACATCGCCGGCCGCTTTTGGTTCTCAGTAAAACTAAACAACGAACGTATTCACAAGGAACTGCAAAAGTACGAACAAATTGAATATCATCATTTCTTTTGCTGTACAATAATAGTTTACAAATTTTATGCACAAAAGACCAGCATTATTTTAACAGTCTATAGATATCGAGGAATAATGACGAATCTACTACACTTTAAATGCACCATGAGTTAAGATTTGCAATCCATCATGAACAGCCTCAGTAGGTTTACAATCAAGTAGTTCTTTAAACAGACTGAGAATAAACCAAAGCTGTTGTATAGCTCTAACCCTACAGTATAGCCTCTGCTGAGCGGTCCCCTACAGGATAAATCCTCTACACAAGAACAGCTTTTGAGTTTTCCCTTAGGCGTAATTATTTTGAATTTAAACCTCTGCAGAGCAACAACCTTTGAACAGCAACATACGTTAGTCTCTGCTTGTAGATATTATTAAATAGAAGAGGTTGTACTGTATATTACGGAAGCCCTGGAGGGACATTTATAACTTATTTCTTATAATTTATAATTTATTACTTATTATTTATAACTTATATTTCACATTCTATATATTATATTTCCCGCTCTTTCTTTGATGGTGGCAACCGGAACGAAGATGAGTGACGAGAAGGTTTGTAATGTTCTTTCCTTTAATGCGTTAGGGTTAGGGTTAAATTTTTATGGCAAAATTTGAAAAAAATCGCTGAAACCACGCTATGGGGCAATTTTGTTAAAACATTAGGAATATGAAGTACTTAAATGTGTAATGTATGAGTTAAAAGATATGTTACAAATATTTTACCTTAAATTTTGTCGTTTAATACATGTAAGCATTGGGGGTGCAGGGATATGTGTAACTTCTGACATTTCTAGTTATGTATTTTTATCCCACGCTGATTTGAAAAATCAAGGGGGGTCACATCATTAGGGAGTGCAGTGCACAATAACCATAACTCTAGCTTGTTTAGCTTTTGAATGATTCCCCTTGATTGAATTTTATAGTGCAAATCTTGTCTGTGACATAATGTTGTCATTCTACGTCATATTGACTTGAAACTTGGTACATGCGTATGAATATTTATCACATCATTACCGAGTGCAGTACATCTGTTCAGTTCTTAGATTATTTTCCCTTGGTTAATTTTATAGCGCATTTCTAGTCAGGGTAATACCTTTTTGTCAAGTTAATATACATGTATTAAGTAATAAATATTAAGTATTAAATAATAAGTTATAACAAATAAGTAATAACAAATAAGTAATAATTAATAAGTAATAATTAATAAGTATTAAGTAATAAGTAATAACAAATAAGTATTTAGTGATAACTAATAAGTTATAAATAATAAGTAATAACAAATAAGTATTAAGTTATAACTAATAAGTTATAAATAATAAGTAATAACAAATAAGTATTTAGTTATAACTAATAAGTTATAAATAATAAGTAATAACAAATAAGTATTTAGTTATAACTAATAAGTTATAAATAATAAGTAATAAAAAATAAGTATTAAGTTATATCTAATAAGTTATAAATAAGTTGTAATTAATGAAGCTAAGCAAGTATGATGATAAATGCCTTACGTTTACACAAGTCATGACAACAGACAATCTTTATTTGCATAATAGGTTTTGTTCTTGCTTACATGTAATCATGTTCAGATTTTAAGGTTGCATTTCTTCTTTTTCAGGGACGTGTTGAACCCCTTGTAACAAGTGGCCGTGGGCGTGGTCGACGAGCCGAATATAAAGTTCACCTCGGATGGCAACATTAAAACAGAAAAGCATTCCGTGTAGTAACAAATGCAAAAGGTGGAGGAAATAGAACGATAACCTGTAAAGCTGAACAACAAATAACTGTTGAAAAAATGTTTTTTTAAGGATGGCAAAAGTTACTTTGGTGAACTAAGCTCCATGTCAGTTACACTCACCGACTCCAGAGGTGAAGAGGTCTCACAGTTTACGAATTTAAATGGTGAACCTTGTTCCTAAACTGAGTATCTGACATCTTATGGGCTGTACCCATCACAGTGTCAGCTTTATTTTAGAACCAAAGTATTGGAGACACCACAGGATAATGAAAATGAATCTAAAGGACAAACATTTGTGTCACACCCACAAAAATCATATTTGGTCAATAATGAACCAATGGGCACTATAAATATCAAGTATGAAAAAACCACACAGTCCGTCTACTCAAGTTCGACTAGTACCTTGTCATGCAGCTCATACAACACAATGTTTTTCAATGTGTCAGAAACAGAGTGTGATTTTAATATATTTGATTATGGATTCAGGGTAATGTCATTTGCATGTGTTCTTCCACACACATATACAGACACAGTCCTTGGTCCATACTTAATCCATGGCTTTGAAGAAGATGATCCTGATTTTTTGCTCTTAGGTGTATGTTGCATATATTACAACCAGGGCTGTGTGCATAGATGGTTAAAGAACAATTGGATTGTGGACAAATAATTGTTTGTAGCGCACAAATGAAGCCGGAACATACCATGTAGAAATAGATTCCCTTTGTGGCACCACTCTTATATCTTAAAAGGTGACAGTGACAGTATCGCCGTTAAGCAGTCAGCGTACATCTGGCCCAACACACAGTGGTATCGTTCTCTCCGATGGACAATCAGCCGACATCTGGCCCAACACACACAGTTTTTACAAGGAATTCAAAAAAAATTGCCATATTCGTCAACAAATTAAACCTTGGCGATTGCAATATACTTTCATATTTATGGTGCTTATGGTGTTTATTTTCTTGTAATGTTAAAGGCTGTATATTTTATGTTTCCGAGTTAACAGTTGTTAGTGAGTTGTTATGTTATTGTTCATTTTCACTCTGTTAAAAAATAAAATGTATCAATGGCATGTTGCTTTTTAATTCCCAAATGTATATAAAATACTTTGGCTTAATTATGTGTACCCCACAAGTTCTATAATACCCGTTAAAGGTCAAATATAAGCTACGGTGTATAATCGTGGTCTTTTAATTGGTCAGTGCTTATAAATATATATAAACACCCCTCAAAATTATGTAAACAAGATGTGTTTGTCAAACACGTATGCCCCCAAAGACCGCTTTGACAGTATGAACAATGTTTTGACCTTCAAGGTCACTGTGACCTTTGACCTGGTGACCCAAAAATCAATAGGGGTCATCTACTGGCCATGGCCAATCTTCACACCAAGTTTGGAGTTCCAGGGTCTATGCATTCACAAGTTATTGACCGGACAAGGTTTTGACATTCAAGGTCACTGTGAGCTTGACCTTGTGACCCAAAATCAATAGGGGTCATCTACTGGCGATGGGCAATCCCCAAGTTTGGAGTTCCTGGGCCCATGCGTTCTCAAGTTATTGGTCGGATTTATCACACATACGAATATACATGTATTACACGTGTGATAAATTCGTATGCATTTGTCACACAAAAGTGACAAATACGTGCGAATTTGTCATTCACATGTTACAATTCGTTGCTCAGGTAAGTGAAGAATTCGAAAGGGTAAAATCGCAACCCTTTGTGTGACAAATTCGTAGGGATTTAGCACACGTGTGATATATTCGTATGTGTGACAAATAGGGTTCAACACAATCCAGTTCTGTGAGCGAACACGAATTACTATACACATACAATGTAATATGACCTTTGGCCACTAAATGCCATATTGCCTTTACGCAGGGGTGCAAAACACGAAATGTATACATCGTCGCATTACAAGTGGTGAAACTTTGTATGAAATTTCATCATAATCCATCAAGGGATGGAACATACAGTGATATTTTATGACTATTGACTCCTAAATGTGACATTGACCTTACATAGGGGGTGTACAAGTCATGCGCTCTGCTCATCGTCTCAATGTGGTGAATATCTTTGTGAAATGTCATTGAAATCCGTCAATGGAATTACCGAGTGGACATGAAAATGCTCTACATATATAGTGCCATATGACCTTTTACCTACCTTAAAGCAACGGATGCCAACCAGATGTGTTCATGGGACACAGGTGCCCCCACCCTGTCAATACTATATGAATTGAAACACAAAACCTTATGTGATTATCTACCCATGCTATACACACAAGTTGAAAAGTTCTGATTTTAGCTAAGTAAAGGGCAATACCTCTGTTGATACAGAGATTTTGACTAAGTCTTGGTCAATGACTATGTCGTTACTTAACGCGAAACCCCAAGTGCACACCTACACTTACTGGCCAACATTCCAAGAAAGTTTCATGATTCTGGGTCAAACACTTTTGGAGGTACGCTGCACAAGAGGTGTAAAGTGTCAATTTTTACTAAGTCAAGGGCAATAACTCTGCCGTTACTAAGTGCTTTCGACCGCGAAACTCCAGGTGCACAACTACACATGCTGACCAACATTTCTATAAAGTTTCATCACTCTAGGTCAAATCCTTTTGGAGGTATGCTGCACACAAGGTGTAAAGTGCCGATTTTGACTAACCCAAGGACAACTATACGTGTTGTTCATAAAGGCTCAAACTTTCGAATAATGCAAATAAATAATAAGTAATAAGTTGTAAATTATAAGTTATAAATTATAAATTATAAGTTATAAATTATAAAATATAAGAAATAAATAACAAATGTCCCTCCAGGGCTTCCGTAGTATATTGATAATTTCGATAAACCGTACAAATAATTGCAGCATTGTTCGTATGAAATCCTATATCAACTATTCAAAACCAGAAGTTCTGACGCATTGGTATCCTCTGTAAATTCATTGTCTGTTCAAGTCATTGCTCAGAACTGTACATAGAGTTAGTGCCAATAACATATTTAACCTGACTTGACTTGATTTTCTACGTTCATACTTACCTAATGTTTGCCAACAGTAATTTTATTGCGTCATCAAAACGAAAAGAAACAACGAAAAAAGAGAAAAAAACATATCTTTATCATTTTTTATCCAGAAATTAAATTTTATTACTACTTTGTATCCAAACTAGAAAACTGAATTTATTTCTTACCCATGCTTAAATTTTCATAAATTCGGATATAAAAGTGTTTTAATATTACATCACGGTGAACCAAAGACTAACGTTGGTCTTGTTTCTACATGTCATTACTTAAAAGCACAGTCACGGAATAATAGATATAAAGTATACATGTGTACATTATTTCTTGCAGTTATTCTATTTGAACTGCTTCATGATATTCAAAATAGACACACAATAAAGAACTATTACACAAACACACACACGCTCATCCCACACATCTAAAGGCAAGTGAACGTAAATTTGTGTTTCATCTTATTTAAGTTTTCAAATACAAACGAGTCAAGAGAGAACTCCTCAACCTGTTTGTCATTGCTATCATCCTAATTATTCCAGTGAGATATAAATATACCATGCATACCCGTCATTGCAATACATGTGTTAGTATATACAAACAGAAATAAACCAATTGCTATCATGCATAATCATTGACTAAATAGATGATTCGGCTAAATTTGAAACATTGTCGTGTGATCATCTATTCAACAGTAACGCACACAGTAGTTCGTTTAGTGGTAGAAATAACTTGTGTTTTGTGTTTCAATTGGCATAATTCACTTAAGGTAAAGCACTGAGATGCTTATATGTACTCAGTGTTCTTATAATATTAATAATATTACCTTATATCATACAACATTATTTAATATAATAGCATCATAACATTGTCTATCTTAATTAGCACAAGATCTGGCTAAGATAAAATTAAATTACATAATAGCAACACTACACTTATAGGGAATTATGTGATATGGTCGATGTAGCTAT
This sequence comes from Mactra quadrangularis, assembly GCA_025267735.1. Classification (NCBI taxonomy): domain Eukaryota; kingdom Metazoa; phylum Mollusca; class Bivalvia; order Venerida; family Mactridae; genus Mactra; species Mactra quadrangularis. The sequence goes on from CM046299.1 coordinate 14,788,931, forward strand.
TTCGTACAAACATTGATACCCCGGTGTCAAAATTATTGGTATGGTGCATTCAATGTATACATACAAATGGTATAACAATAACAAATTCAGTGCATCGTAAAATTTGTTCCAAATAAAACCATTGTAATTTGATTTTAACGAGTAATTTACTATTTGAACTCGAAACTTGGGAAGTTGTTCAGATCTTCTCATATGAAGTGACAAACAACTGTATTATTGAAGCTAACAGAGCGATTAAAAAAAGGAATAGCATAAATCTTATAATTTGAAAAGCTCTTTCAGCTAATGTATTCCGGCTGACAACCATTTCGAGCTTTATTTGATATAAAGTTTCAAAAAGAGTACATGATTTGTAAAGTTTTCTGTTGCTTTTAGTAAACATACAAACTAATCAATTGCAATTAAATGTAATGTATCTCTAAAATCAAAGAACCTTATAAAGCGAGAACATGATATGAGCATTGTAAAAAGTACATTCATGACAAGTATCAGGAAGTCTTGAGCTAATCTTAAAGTACAACTCAACAGGGGATCTAAAAGTATGTGTTTCTTTTACTTATTTGAAAGAATAATATGTAATTAGATCGTGGACCTTTAAAGTTGACATATCCAAAAGCGGTCTGGTACCTAATTTCTTTGTTAAAACCCCGATTTTCGAGGGCTCGACATGACTGATCTCCCCTTAATTCGGCGTCCGTTGCTAACGAAGCAAGGGAGATAACTCTTGCCCGAATCAGTTATTAGTAACTATGGCGGCATTGTTTGATTTTTTAACGTCCTGTCTCAGTTCGATTTTTTCGAATTGGGATATATAATTGGTTTATTACCGGGTTGAATTGACTCCGGATTTTAGGTGTGTTTGGCCTGCTAAATAAAAACATGCATGACCGCTGATAAACGCTGGAGACTGTATTGGGTTTAGTAAGATACAACGATGAACAATTTGTCAAACTTGCAATCTTGTCCAGCTTCCAGAACCAGATGTTTGATAGTTAAGAAGTAAAATTTAGGATATGACAGTAGTTTTATAACACTGTAAGTATCGATTTCATGTAGTATTATCGATTATCGTAAATAAGTATTGTTTTAGTCACAAAACCATTTTGGATTCGTCCTAACTACTTTCGTCCATGTTACCATTATTGGTCAAACCTAAATAAACCTTCTTTAGTGCAGTCTGTGTACTTTTTTATTTGTAGTAATAATAAGTAAAATTTAGTATTTAATGAAATCTGACCATAATATTGATGTTTCACATGATTGATACCTCGATTTGTCCGTGTGAAGCACGTTCAAATTGATGTGGTGGAGGGGTACTGTCTGTTGTGGGGCTTTTATAAAAATATTTAATTTTGATTAATAATAAATTTATTTGAAGTCAACGCCGTCTGATCTAAACATGTTAAGTTGTAATCGCTGCACCAAATATTTCAATGCTCCAGATGTAGATAGCTTTATCTCTCATAAAATAACATTCAGGAGTGGGACTTTTATAAAGCAAATTTGCACATATTTATGATCGTCATTTTTTGTGCAATCTTTTTGTAATAACTTATTATTCCATTCAGGTGTAATGATTATACGTCATAAAGTTTTATTATTGTTTGAATAATGTGTTTATTTTGTACATTGTAGGAGAAGGGTGATGTCAATAAAATACTTAATCCAGGAAGATATACATGTAGCTCCTCTTGTGTACTAGTTGGATTGATACAATCATGCAGATGCTCAAAATATAAATACATGTTTTTTAGCAGCAGCATTTTTTATTCATGTAAGTGTTAAATATTTGTCTGGTTAATGCAACACTGCCCTAATACTAGTTGACAAAATTTTCATCAGGTTGAAAAATATGGCACATCTATTTAAATTTTGATCTTAAAGGAAAAAATCAATCAGGTTGTGTTGTCACTTAAACAATCAACTCTGGTTATACCCTTATATTTTCATGTAAAACCATGGAATTAAGTTTTAAATGTATGAATTATTTTTGAAAAATAAATTAGAGCAGCGTTGCAATAATAATAATCTAACAGGTCCTTCAACATTTGGACTGTTACAGTATAGTGGTTATGCAAAAATTTATTTTAGTCTGAACATGATACATCATGTTTACTTTCAATCAAGAAAAGCCCATGTAATAAATGTGAAGCACATATATCTGTGCTTTTTCTAGATATGATGAGGAACTTGGATGTCTCTTCAATAAGAAAAGGGTAACTAACTATTCATGGACCCCCTTTATCATCAGTTGTCCAGACAAAATGATTTTTTGAATTTAAATGAGAAAAAAAACACAACTTAATTTTAAAATGTTTATTTGTCTACCAAAATTCAAATAATAATTCTTTCAACTGCTTATGTGAATTACCATAAGATAGCATTTAAAAGGTTCACACAGGTTTGATATTTCATTATTACTTAAAGTTGACTAGCATTCCAGGAGTTAGTTATTGATGTATCATCTTTTTGTCACCATAAAGTAATAACTTGATATGTACATTCCAATGATGTGTCAAGTTTTTTAACAGCAGGTTTACTACTCTATCAGCATCCTAACTTGTTAAAAACAGTCTGTCTGAAAAAAAGAAAATGAACATAAAATAATTATTTTCATTTTGTAATATATCATATTCACAATAATTTATAATTTCAGGATGTGCATCATCAACAAACATCAGAGATTTTCTGTTTCAGTTGTAAAAAGATTATATTAAGATGACACAGCATTCATTTAAAGGATTTAAAATATCAGAAGTTCTCCTCAAGTCATTCTTACTTATATAATTCAGCTAAGAATAGACTAGCTTAAAACTGATAATTGGCTGCATTATTCACAACTGTGCAGAACATTTCTAGCCATTTGTGATCATTTGTTTTACAGTCCAAGCATAGCCATGTTTATCATATTACTACAAGTGTCATTTTTATACAAATGTTTATAGTTTTGATATTAAAATATAATAATATAGTGATTTGTGTTTGTCTTTACAAAACTTTCTTATAATAAATGTGCATAAATATGCATTTCAATTTGTTGATTCAACAAGGAGAACATAAGATTGCCTTGTGAAATGTTAGAAATATGAGCCCTTGAAACTAATTCCAAATTATTTAAGATATATTTGTAGCTTATTCTTGACATGTATTCATTGCACTTGACATAGAAAGCCTTCTACTAATACTTGGAGGTATGATGAGTTTTGACTCTGAAAGCTGAGGTTGATTTCCAGCCATAAGTTCCTTGACATATGTCAAAATATTGACAAAAAGATTTCTGGCAAGTAGATCTAGTCACTTTTTAATTTATTGTGCAACAGTAATTAAATTCTGATAAAAATACACAAAATATGGTAACTTGTAAGTAAAGTTGGCTCTCAATTTGAGTCAAAATGTTTTGAAATAAGTCTTAAATGTACTCGTAGTTTTAAACCATCATAAACATAGATTTACCTGATTGAGCTGAAGAAGAGTTGCATACTTGGCATTGCATTATGATATACAATTACATAAAATCTTGTGTCTGTCAGGAACTCTGAAAAAAAAACTGTAAAAACTAAAAAGCCCATCAAATACTCTTTTATAACTGGTTTATTCTGGTTGTTGGAAAGCGAAAATATCACAGTTACTTTCATTTCAATGTTCTTGAAAATAAAGAAGCAGGAGGGGGAGCACGGATGTTTGTCCACCTGAAAGAACCGCCCTTGAAATGTTTCTTTCAATTTAGTAGTGGGACACCCCGTTGATTTTCCAAAGGTAGATTTAATGATTCAATATTTAAACAATGAAATACAAGATAAAGGTAAAGCATAATGGTATTGAATGACCCTACTCGTATGTGTATTTAATTTAGTTATTTCTCAGAAACAAGAATCATTCACAAGGCTACAATGTTCCGAAATTTTCTTACTCTACATTCCGTATGAATACTGGGTCTTGGAACAGACGCTGACATGACGAAATGCAAGCTAGTTGAATTCAGTGAAAATCAAGCACGTTTTTATGACAATTGAAAGCCTTTCCAGTCGTTTGATAAGCTTTATATTCCAATAAAAATGACTAAGAATTACTACACTAACCATAAATGACGGCAATTCTTCATCTGAAAGTGATGTTGACAAACAAAACCAAAATGTCGTCATCATTGGAAAAGTTATTTTTGGAAAACGTTAATTAGGTCATGCCGGCCAGACACCACTATAACTTCACGAGGAGTAATATTGATTATTTCCCTTTGAGTTAAGTAAAAATTTTCCTTTCAAGGTATTGTAAAATTTGCGGTCTCTAAAAAAAAAGTTATTCAAATTTTATTTAAAATTCGACGGATACAGTGGCTCATAAAATGTATTTCACGCAAGCGTGATTTTCGTACATAATGAGTACGAACTACTACGTGGCCGAGCCGAGTTAACGAAGTGCATTATGGGAATGCACGGGCTGTACGTGCAAAGGGAGGTAACTCCAAAATCAAGGGCAGGTAACACACTTAGCAACGCTAAAAGAACGTCTTTTAACGGCCCCTTGTGCCGTTGCTAAACGTTTCCTGACCAAAATACATGCGTCATATATCTTAGAATTGTCATTTTTATTGTATCAGCAAAAGACCTAGGCATGTTTGACAGCGTGTTGAGTTCTACTTTAAGTGTTGAAATTCATCCACACCGACACAAAAACTTCTGGTTGTTGGATGCATGCTTTAGACACGTAGTAAAAACAAATCGTTAACCTGAAGAAGTATCTGTAAAATAAATAAATGAATGCAAAAATAATCTTGAAACATTATTTTCTCACTGGCTTTAACAAATGTATTCTATCTGATTACTATTTTTCAATTAATGCGTTTGAAAATCAAAACGCTCAGTATTTCAGAAAATTTCGAAAACGAATTGCAATCCGTCGATTTAATAACAATAAACATGAAACATTGTGTAATGAGAAAGACACATGGTGTGTATAAATGTTAAAACATACCTCGTTGTATCTTTATATAAATAACGTTATCAGGTTCGCTTTGCGCTAAGAACCAGGAAATCCAATAATTAAATAAGATGTTTAGAAAAGAACGTTTTCAAGAAGCCAATAAGACAAAGAATAAAATACTTTTCTTTGTGATTTTAAGCATGATTAATGACATGCTTTAGACTCGATACGTGGTAGCACAGAGTATACCTTGTCGGTTCTCCTTATGCTCATTGCTGATGGTAAACGTATTTCACCCAAAACTTTATATTTTGCATTTAACTTGAGATATTTTACCACAAAAAGCAACATTTGGTGAAATTAGATTAATCCATTCAACATGAAATATGATTTGTTCTAACATTACTTTAACGATCAATAAAACGGTATTTTATAACTATACGATATTAGATTTATATGTCTATACAGTTTAAGTTGGAAAGCAAAGCAATTAAGTCCGCTGGTCTGAAGAACAGAAAAACCCAATTGACCCAGATGTTACATGTGTGTTAAACATTATGTTATTCTAATCTTGAAGATCCGATTCGGTCCAAAAAAGTAGACAAACAGGGTTTGCATTCATTACATTTTAAAATGAAAAAAATACTGGCATTCAGATGAGTTTGTAAGTAGATAAAATCTTTTGGAAAAGATAAACAATACATTATTTGATGGAATTATTACCTCATCAAAATGATTGTACTAAATTCATTATATCCATTGGTGTATGTATGTTTGTAGTCTCAGAACGTGATCAATGTCTAATATGAGACATGTTCTTTTACATTTTTAAGTCATACATCACATACTGCAGTGAACAAGGTAACTGGATAATATAATCGTTTGTATCGGAACAATATAAACTACTTTTCTAGGTATTAAAAATTAGGACTTTTTATTAAAATTACAAGATTTTAAAATATTTTGTGGAGAACAGAACAACTTTTATTTCTAAAATCGCGATACAAGATACATGTCAATTAATACACTTAATAAACAAACGTACATTAAAATTAGATTTAACACATATTTTAGTAGCATGTTCAATTGAATACTTTAAACAGTGCATGGCACTACGTGGACAACTTAAAAAACCAATTGCAATTTTCTTGCAAAAGCAAGTTCTTAAAGAATATTAAGATATTTCAGATACAGTACTCACATTTTGCAGACGCGTGGATTTTAAACACACGTCATGTTGTATAGTTAATATATTTCACTCTTTAACTCGATTTCAAGAATTCCTTTTATTCCTTGTAAGACATAATATAAATCATAGCACCGGTACAGTGCTTTAAATCAGTATACGCCGTTTAGCGACTAATGAGATTAAATTAACACTAAGGTCAATCCTGCATGTCGGTTTATAGAAACAGAAGAGTATAGAAGCAGTCTCAGAAAATGCTGTTGCCAAAATTTGCAATCGATACATGGATAATGTGCATGTCAACTAATTACATACTCTGCGTAAATAGACATCCACGTATATTAAAGAATGAGTTGAAATTTGGTGAAAATATTGAAGTTTAAAATGGTTTTGTTCAGCTGGTTTAATTAATTCTAACTTTACTAGCCTGCACCGGAAACTATACTGTAGCAAGCAAATAAAAAATCATTCTAAACTAACAATCGCTTCATTATTTCATTCGGTTTAGATAAATCAACGATGTTATGTGTTTTGTATGTACCAAATTGAACTGCTTATTATGTCATTGGGCAATAATTATTAACTGATTTCCTTGTTGAGAAAAATACAATATAAAATCCTATCACTAGTAACTTACGAATACATTTATGTTACTAATTATACTGCTATCTTTATTTACGGTTAATAATAAAATCTTTGCTTCAGCCTACAGTAATTATGGTACAGTTAATAAAGCCGATATAAATTCTTGGAATTCGGTCAGACTATTACATATTATTGAGAAAAAAAAACGTATTGCGTTCTATAACATTAGGCGAAGAGAGGTTTTTATAAGGTACCAGAGAAAATAATCCTATTGAGACTTTTTTAGTCCTGGTATTCAGCTTGCGTTAAGAAATATATTTTAGCTCACTTAACTTACATAATAGTACACATTACTAATGCTAGGTTTACATCTAGCCACGATTACCACGATGTACCCGATTCCAAAGCATCGTGGCGAACGTAACAGAGCGTGGAGTCGAATCGGGGTGATCTGCGGGGAGCGCAACGGAACGTGGTTGAATCGGGGACATCGTGGGTATCGGGACAGATTTTAAATCAAACTTAAATTTCACCACGATTGCCCCTATTCATTTTCTTATCGTAACAGAGCGTGGCCTTCGTAACAAAACGTAACGGAACGTACCGAAGCGTAACACAACGTAACAGAACGCAGAGTACAATCGCAACAGATCGGGACCAGTGTAAACACATTTTTTCATCCCGCGTCGCTGGGAAAGAATATTTCTTGTTTCAATATCAAATCGTGGCGTAAAACGTGGTCATTTGTCTCAAATCGTAGGTCAAATCGCAGGAGATCGCAACAAAGCGGCTTTGTCGTGGGAGATCTTAACAGGACGTAAAGGAACGTGGTGGAGCGTGGAAGCCAATCGTGTTGATCGTAACAAAGCGTAACAAAACGTGATGCAAATCGTGGGCTCAATCGTAGCAAAGCGCAGTAGAGCGCAACAATACGTGCTGATTTCTTAAGGAAGCGTAACAGAACGTGGAGTATACCATTTAATCGTAGAGCTCCCCGATCTTTTAGCCCTCTGGCTAATCGGGGAGATCGTGGCCAGATGTAAACCTAGCATTATGGCTAACCATAAAAGGCATTTGAAGAAACTTTCAAGTAGAAACGTATGTATTAACAGAAAATATAATGATATTATCAATGTAACGCATACAGAAACACTAGACAAACCAGGAAACAGTTGTTTAAAAGTTGATTTTCCAGCAAAAACTTGCATGTGTATGCTTGTATATATTATTCACAAAGTGTCAGCTTAAATAATCCATGTGATTCTTGTTTGAACTTTTGATATCATTCAGTGTTCTAAATCCAGTTTAATGTATGTTGGAGACAATGAGATAAAGTTTTAATGTTGTAAAAGCACTTAACGTGAGGGATGAGACAGTTACCAATTTATTACCAAGTGGAACATCATAATGAGAAATACTCATTTTACTTTTCATAGAGCTCAATTAAAGCATCGCTTTTCATAAAATTCGTGACCTTATTAAGTATTATAACATGTTAGCAAATCCTATAAACCTATACATAGTCATTTAGCTTAAGATCTAGACAATTTCAAAATATTCTGAAACATACGTGAGTATTTAATTAACAAAAAGATTAATATAGTTAAACAAATCAATGTGTACATGTATTTGTTTTATCTGAACGCACCGGAAGTTTCATGCTTATACGAATGTTTGCAAAATGAATGGCATATGGTAGAACAATTATCGGTGTATAACTTTCAATTGAATTTGTAAGTGATAGTATTTGTACATTTTTAGTGTTGATTTATAGGAATCGATCTGTTTAAATCAACCAATCTAAACCCTCTTTAATACACACCTGAAATATGTGAGGCATTGTTGAATGTAGTGATACAAACCAACTATTGAATTTTTACCGATTGATATACACACCAATGACTTTCTTCAAAACATTATCAGCTAATATATCAAAAGGTATAGACAGTATACTCACTCTAAACGCTATCAAAGAGGATAAAATATATCTGTAGTCGTACGTTAATCTCGAGTCTTAATCCGGCATAGAAAAGTCTGATTTAGACCTTCTGAATTTTACAACTCCTGATAAAGCAAATACTTGTTTGTATAACACCTGGTATCAGTTTATTAAAGTTGATACGATTAGCAAAAAAAATTCTAGTTCTTACATTGTAATTAGGTCACCTGACACACGAAATATTAGAAACAAAGATAAAGTTTGCGTGTAGAATGTTTGATCTGTAAAAAAACCCAGAAAAGTCTGTGTATATTGATAAATATAAACGGGATATGCTTTTCTCTTTACCAACGATATTGTATTAAATACACTAAAAATATTTAGGTAAAGTAATAAAACATGGCAAATATCGGTTAAACAAAAAAATCTACGTTCTTTTCGTTCGTAAATATGATGGATGCAACATCTGTGTGTCGGGGTATGACAACAATGTAAGCATTCTGCCTAAGTTGATAATCAACTAATGGCATGCTTATATCACAAAATTTAATAGCAAAACTATATAATCTCTGCAATTTTACATTTTAACTATGTACTTTTGTTTAACTGTGTACTTTTGTCTTGATATGGTTCACAGATATAAACAATTGGCTGTTTATCCGATATTCATCTTATCAAATGTTCCATTATATTTCCGCCGTGCCTTAAGCGCAATAAAAGATGGGAAATAACAGTCGGTAAATGTCAATAAATACATAATTGTCTGTACTAAATCCAATTATTTGCCAATACAATTAGATACAGTGTCTAAAATAAGATTGCATTTAATAGTGCAATATAACAGTGCCAAGAGAACAATTGAAAGTCAGCAATTGTATATTCTTATAGTACAATCATAATAACGGGGATATTTTAAACTAAATATAATTTTTTTTTCTCCCTGCTTAGGGGAGCAGCTTTTTTTAATCCAAAGTTCAGTTGTTTTATTAACGGGTCTGACCTACATATCATTCTTTGTCGAGTTTGGTTATAAAATATTACTTTGAGAATTACTACTTCAGTTCAGAGTATCACGTAGGGATGCTATTAATATGCTTGAAATAAGAGTTTAAAAAGCATGGGTCATAAGACCAATAGGACAATATTTTCTGCCTTTAGAAAGTTTAAAAAGTTCAAAGTGTCTCAGAAAAACAATTTAGAACTCATGACAGAACGACTTATTTATGTATGTCATTGCCCTTATTCCTATTTATAGTTAGACTCCAAATTGCTTTACTCAAAATAGACAGTATTCAGTTATCACATTGTCTTATCTATGGTCCTCAGATTCGTAATCGAAAAGGTTACTAACAATGCCTTAGAATTCGGTAGATTAACTATTTTATCTTCATATTTATATACACTTTTCTTTTGCTTTCGCTAACTTGTATTTAAGGTAGCAGCAACTAATTGATGTTAGTCAAGTCTGTTAAACTTTTTACCTAAGTGTACATTACCATTAAGTGAAATGTTATAAACACAGACAAAGTTAATGTTATTGACAGCACCATTTGTTTGTCAAGTGAAATGTTTCCACAATCAATTGTTGGGGTAATACCAACTGGTGGTCGATTTTATCAATTTAGTTAGACTTATGCATTTTTTTAAAACTTGGAATGCTCTAAGGTACATATGAAATATTTAATAAAAGCAAGGGTATATACTCATAAACAAGGTCACTAACGACACACATCGACATTTCCTAGACGAGCGTTTAAATAGTAACACTTTTATGTAAATATATTACACTTTTAAAAAAAAATATACTAAGCTTTTATAAAAGATTCTCCTAGAAGACATAACATTGAATTGACTGATATTTTTATACTGGGTAAAACCACCTTTTCATCACAATAAGAGTTTTTTACGATATCCAGTGCACCTTACTTAATTTTCGAGGCTCTTTTCTGTAAACAGTACTCACATACTCTTCCACAAGGCGGGAAACTGCTTCATATACTTTATTAATGAAGGAAAATTTATATTATTGCCAACTGTTCCTAGAAAGATATAACCTTCTAGAATAGGTTTTGAACACGTACACCCTTCGGGACACTAGATTGGAAACCACGTCTCGCTTCTAACTGTGCAACCAACCCCAGATAACAATGTTTCCTGTTGACACTTAACCAACAGACTTTAGGTTTTGTAATATACGCATCGCACTTCAACGAAGAATGTACTATATGAACAGTTTCATAAGAAATACTAGATTTCAGACAATAATGTTTCTTCTGATACAAACTTTCATTATTGCTGAATTCAATGTATGCCTTAATTTCAAGATGTATCCCACTATATTCGGGACAAGGATATGTCTATGTTCATTATACGTCATTCTTAAATGGATTATATGGTATATCTGTATTTTTATCAATTAAGATACAAATTACGATGTATCTAGTTCCATAAAAGTATCACGTTGTTTAACGACATTATGTATGACTTATACTGCTGGTTGGTATGATCCTATTTTTATATTGTATACATTGAAATAATAGTATACATTTGATCGCTCGAACATTTCGAAATGTTCAAGATCCTAAGGCAGTAACACAGACACCATGTAATTATGATATTTGAATTATACGGTAAAATCTAAAATTCAAACATTTGTTTGATTTATTTACACGTATAAAGAATGCAATTCCTAGAAACGTATACATCATTAATACATAAATATTCATTTAAATCCCCAAGCACTTCTTAAGGCAATACTCTGATATAGTAATTGTATAACTTAAACAATAATTCTAAGCAATTGCATTAAAGATCAGAAAACAAAGAAGATTGATTAGATCTACATATGCTTCTGAACTATGACTTGAACTGTTTATTTTCATCTTTATGTAACACATTTCTAGGGAACAACTTAGAGGAATTCTAGGAATTTAGCGCAGTTTAGACTGCGTCTGCCCATGAATCATAAACGTGTAGTTGGTAATATTTCTGATCGGGACCTGTATACCTTTGTAGTCACTGGTTTTGAAAACTTTACTACGACCATTGTCCTCCTCACTTATGTTTTAAGTTAGTAGTTTAGGATCACTGACACGAGTATGCACTTAGTACTAACTGCCGAGTCAGACATTCAATGACACAATTTTATTTATATAGTAAACCTCTTTGTTGTGTCTAATGAACGCATCTCACGTTTGTAACCAAAATACATGAGTGTGGTACTAACACAGTAGTTGAATATAAATACTTCCATTAAGAAAGGTAGTGAGTAGACAGACATTTCTCGCCAAAACACCACTGATACTCGTACACTAAAAGAAAAAGAAAAGTACGACAATCACTTTTCAGAATGTTTTGGCCTCTGAAACATCTTGGTCTATAACATGCATGCATAGGCAATAACTGATTCTTTAAATATTTTAATCATAGTTTCATTTAACACAGGTTAACTCTTATTTAAAGATTAAACACTATCTAATAAATTATTTTATATCACTTTACATGTATAGAATTAATGAAATATGAATACATGTACTGTATTGGTATCATACATTAAATACACATTTTTAATTAATGCTACGTCAGTTTTAATTTCAATTGATAGAATTGAATTATACAAAACAATAATGTGTCATCGTTGTCAATTTATGGCATCAATATATCATTCACCGTCTAATAATAATGGCAGAGAATTAATCTTGCATCGGAAAACAGAATATAAGAATGAAAATAAATGAATACCTAACGCACTCTCCTAGATATAATAACTCTCTGTAATGGTCATCGAATTTCATGCTTGATTATTGCTTGTCGTATGGTTGAAGGTTTTGATTGTTTACTCAGTGTTGTAGTTCACAGATCAGAAACATTTTGCTGACAAAAATCAATACAAAAATCATTTCAAGTCAATCAAGTAAATTGAGCGACAATTGTTCAATGATTGTAAAGACACATTGGTAATACATTTCAGAACTTTTTCTGAATCTGTGGATAACAAAGAACGAGACTGCGATTAATAATCGACACATTTTTTACATCGAAGCTAAAGTCATATAGGCTATTATAGTACATTTTGTTGTTGTCAAATGGATTTTTTTCTTGTTATCCTACATTTTTGTATCAACTTGATCAGATTTATGGCAATTATATAGTTGTTAATTTATAATGATCGACTGTTTTTATTTATTTAGTTCGTTCACATAAATAACATATTTTTGTAATTGCATTAATGAAAAGTCGCGTATATGTTTTCAAACGATGAAGTATTTTTCTGTTTGGAGAATATGAATAATGCAAACAGTATAGTCTTGTACTTTTACTAACTCGAAGACTGTGTTCAAATCTACAGTATCATTATGAATATCAAAAACTATTTCTAAGCAAAAATACCCATTTAATAGATCGTTGTATTTTAGAGATTTCTTCATTATATACCTGCAGTGCCAGAAGTGAATTGACATACAGTAAAAGAGCAAATACAAGAGGAAGACTATTATAAAGTTCTTTATAATGTTTTCGATTTTTATCTACAAATTAATAACAGGTTAAAATAGTAATTGCTCAAATGCAATTTCAAATAGTATTATGCATCATTTCCATACTTCTGAATTATGCATACACAACTTAAGATACTGAAATCTAAGTTCTTATTATTTATTTTTTTATGTTTAATTATTTTGTCTTATCAACTTATTTGAACTATGCATCGGTCATAGAAAGAAGGACTTACAAAAATTACACGCTATACAGTAAGTGAGGTTCTCAGTTCAATAGATGTATGCTACTGCAGTCTAAATATACAGATTACATCGGCTAGATTACAAACAACATTCACAACATAATTAATCTTTATTCTAAGGTCATTACATGTTCATACACATTTAAATAAAACAACAATTGAAATTGAAAATAAGATTAATTATACTAAACTAAGAGCACGAAGGTCGTGGTGATGATTAATCATTCCAATTATTACGTAACCAGAAAAACTTGATGTTTTCGTAGAAAGCATACTAGACATTAATTCCAATTTTAAAGACAGTTACTGTCATTTAGAAGGCAGAAATTCTCAATTCGTTAAAGCTAACTTGATATGTTAATTGTATTTTATATTTTGAAGTGTTTCAAAACAAAGAAAAACACTATTTATAAAAACGTGCCATTTTTAATAGTGACATACAACAATATGAGTACCTAAAATTTATTTATTTGAAGTTTTTACAATAGTTTATCCTTGTTAGCCTTACACAATTTGTTCCAGAACCAAGCCACGCACGCGCCTGACATAAACAACAACAGTCGCTTTCAGTATTGTTATTTCAGTATTATTTGTTAACAATTTTGAGATAAGTAGTTATATGCCTCGGAAAATGTTTGGGGCAATTACAATAAATATTGCAAGTGCATTGCAATCAGTTTTATTTGATGTCTCGCAGCAAGATTTCAAGATACCGTGAACGTGTTCGCTAAAACACTTTGTTATGCTTCTCAATAGCTAAACAGTACTCAAAAATTTGAGTAGAAAGTTATCAAATATCAAACTACATCAACAAAAATAGAACACGGACCAGATAGTGGCGACAATTATTGTAATAATTATTTTAGTGCCACAAAGACGCTTGAAGAAAACGAGATGAGTGCATATTGCAAGGGTTTATTCTCGAGTGCGTTAATGCTTCCCATATCGTACATTTGTCATTTTAAATGAAATTAGGATAATTGTCAATACATGATGTGCCTTTTGTTTAACATCACTAGAGCAATTGTGTAGATGACAGCAGTATGCTTAGAAGATCGAATTCTGTACTGTAAACACCGAAAAGCCAACAAACAAATACATTTAAGCTGTTAAAACGACTTTCTTACCTTTTGATATCTGATGTTAATCTTCGTTGAAGATCGCCGAGATAGTTCCGAATTGGTACTAGTAAAATTATAAAGTACTCGATGAAGATTTGAAAACGAAGACAAGAGTGGTTGTTTATGGGTTTACAAAACTTCTTACCACGATAGGGTTATGCTCTGTCATAATTAAGTAATACAGAGTCGTTAGATCAGGTTTGATGATAACAAGCAAGTCTACTAATAGAGAATTTGTGGGTTAGATTCCCGGGCGGGGAATATTTTCGTGTTGTTTTGTCTTAAAATGATTTATACGGCTATTCTGTCTCCCACCACATATTCTTTATCTTGTAGGACAGTTGTCTATCACTGAAGGAAGTATGTGCCTATTAACAGGTCAACTACTCAATCCGGAAATTTAGCCTTTCCAGAAACAGTGAGAAGTGGACTGACCAACGTTATTCGACCTGTACTAATGTGTTAATACGACGATAAACTAAACAAAAACAAAACAGACATAGACGTTTTTGCTTCCTTCCACATTATGACATTACAATTGTTGATATATTTCATATAGATCCATTCAAATGTATTAACTACCTAAACGGGGTTTCCGCGTCAACGCATTCTGAATTTACATTTATACATCGAATTTATAATTCTTATAAAACGATTTAATACAATCTGTTTTTCTGTATTTTATGGCATGTTTGTTATTCAATACATTCATATTTTGTTTGCTCTCCCCTATAAGGGTATGATGCCTAATGATATTAAATGCTTATCTGACCATTGTCCAATCTCCGTAAACAGAGATCCTGTTCTACTCGCGTTGTCGTACTGGATCTCTACTTAGTCAATGCAAGGTCACGTCGAGATGAACTTTCTGTCGACCAATCAATGCATAGCTTTCATCTAGACGAAAACACTATTAATCACATTATGATTTCGTAATTTCTATTTTTAGACCATGTTTTACAAGCTAATTTAACAGCGGTATTATTCACAGTCTGCGATTGGGTGGCTCATTTTAAATTGCGTGAAGTAGACGATGTAAACAAGTTACGTATCATAACAATTTCGTCATGAATATTATGATGAGAAAAGGTCACCTGAACGTGACCTTCGTTTGGAAAAGGCCAGATCTAAACTTTATACAAACTGAATTAAGATATATGTAAAAATGCACATCAAGTGGATTACTTTATCTTGTAGTTTACTGAATTGTTACATGCTACATTATATTGCTTACTTTGTTGTTCATCATTGGGCTTCTTTTGGTTAAAGTTCGATGACGTATCACTTCGTAGCAACCACTTTTTTCAAATCATTTTTAATCTGAATCCCCATAATGATCGGTAAATAAAGATAAACATTCTAGTGCCTCTCTAAAACGCAACTGCTGATGAAAGTTAATATGCTAATAACATTTAGTGTAAAGTAGTTGGCATGCAATCAATAAAATACTTAAATTATCATTTATCTCCGATATCAAAATTGTTTAGTTAAACTGTTTTCAGTGATTACAACATCTTTACTTAATCAATTCGCTTCAGGTCACAGACGTGATAGCGCTCAATTTCAGCAATAAATGTCCCCATTTAATAATAAAATAACCTAATGAAGCGAAATAGTTAAGAGATTGATACATCACTTGGAGATGTTCTTGAGTTAATGCATCATTTTGTGCAAAGTGTTAAATATCGCTGCATCAATCTCAATTATATTTCTTTTCCACAATCTGATGCATGCTGGTGATATAAATATTGGAAATGTTTTTGCGCAGTTCATTCTGTTTCAAGCGTTATCAAAGTATTGCGTTTTGTTTTGCAAACAGGTGACTTGTCTTATACATATCATTTAAATGTTTCTGCTGTCTAAAGTTTTTTACGTTTCGGGGCGGAATAATACAAAAGCACTTATAAATTGGTATGCTTAGAGATGCTAGGGTCAAGCATTACAAACTTTGAATGGTTACATAAGGGAGTAAGTACGGATGTTTTTGGCGAATATATTAAAAAGTCTATGACGGACTTGGGAAACTTGTTGTTTCAATCGAGGTGAAGTATCTACCAGCCGATTTGTTATTCACCAATTTGCATTCAAGTGCACCTTTCATGTACTCGCTGATGAAATTAAACATCGAAAACACTAATGTAGGTTTGCAAAACGCAATTTTATAGATAAATCGCATAATATATCAATTACTACGAGTCGTACAAAACAAACTTTTGCTATTTCAAGGACGGTGTTGAGCAAATTGTCTCACTAATAAGTTTAAAGTTGATGTTCGTGTCGCTTGGTCATACATCTGTCGGGTTACGCCGATTGTATGATCGGCGTATCACGAGACGGAAGTCGTACTTTAAGTTCGAAAAGTCTTAAAGTACATTTTCAACTTTACCATAAAGCCACAATATGAAAGTACATTCATTCAATAGACTTGAAAACTCTTTTGCAACCATGAAGTTATCAAAAATAACAGTTATGTATTAGAGACACAATAAACAGTTCAAACCAATCTGATTTCTTAATTCAAGTTTGACCATGTATCAATTCCTTTAAAAAAAGGGGGTACTTTCATAAGAGCACACTTAATTCACGTATACGCTAATGTTCAGTGTATCTGATCAACAATAGTTTCAGAGCTTTTTTATGTAATTCATATAAAAGTTTTTCTATAATAAAACATCGACTTAAACATATGATAAAAAATGTTTCAAATATTGACAGCGGAATTTACTTCGAAATGCAATAAATTACATAAAATTATTTAAGCAATATAATTATACATTTACTAAAAATGTTCATTAGAGATGTTTTATATAGATAAATGCTTATTTACTTTGCAATCCAAAGGCAATGTTACTTATGATAATTGCGCTTGTGTTACATCTTTCATTGAGAGGTTCATTTATTTTTGATGAGAGGAAAATTGTTTTGATTAGTGCGTATCAAATTTACAATTTCCTATCAGTAGTGATGGGACATCGGCTGGAAATTATAACCGTTCATTAGTTGGAATCGGTTACTGCTGTCGATGCGATTTTCCGTTTCTAATCGGTTTGCTTTTGAATGAATGTTTCACTACATATCCTTATACAATTCATGTATTATGGACTAGGAAAAAAGAGCTCCTTTTTTGGTTCTAAACAACCCTTGCTTTTGGCTAGTTCGCTTAGTAACATAAAAGTATGTTAGATGGTGCAATGCATGTTCATATGAACAAGCTGTACTTTTGGCACTTTACAAAATCTATCAGTGTCCAGTACTGGCACTAATGATATGTACTAAATCACTCTTGATAACTCTTCGGACACCCGAAAAAAATGTTAGTGTCCTTAAAAAGGCTACCCTTCTTTCATGCCAATGCTTGATTCTGATAAAGTTTAATCGAAAATCAGAATCGGGAGCTTCCAACTAGTAAATATTCGATTATTACCGATCATCGGTACAACACAACCTATTAAAATATAAATATTAGTACTGTCCCACTTCTGTTACCTTCTGTTAGTCAACGTGTACTAAAGAAACTTTCAACACACTTCTTTTGATAATTTGATTGAACACATTGAGCACCTTTGAAACTCATTATGTACAAAGTTGTATGAAAACGTTGCACCAAGTAACGCGAATTATGGTGATAAATTTATCTGCCTTTCTTTTGTTGATAGAAAATGTGTCGAAATCATGAGGGACTCATTCTAAATTGCTGAAGACACAATTACTCTCAATGATTTCTTGCATTGTTTTCTTTAGTCCTCCGTATAACTATCGTTAAGGTTTAATGCGCGGCGTACGGGCGGTACACGGCGTTAAACCCAATAGAAAAAATAAAAACTCATAACCATTCCATCGTTGAACAGACTTCAATAAACTGTAAGTATTATTAATTAAACTTCATATCAAATGGTTTCCGGTTATACCATCCCTCATTTTTTAATTTGTATTTGTTGAAACATGTGTGTATCTAAAAGTAGAACGTGCCAGCTTAATACAAAATGTCTATGTTTTTTTCTTGAGGGGTGTAGCCTGAGTAACATATATAAACAAGAGGTAAACCAGCGGAAATTAGAGTCAAAGGACTGTAGCTCCTTCTTGTCATTGTCCTGATGAAAATTCGTTTTGTTGTATACACTAGAGACCCGAATCAAATGGAGTTTTTTTTGTAGTCGGCCATACGATATATTCGTTGAACCACTTTGGTAAATACCAAATCAAAATAAGAGAGAATGGATTACTGTGGCATAAAAATGTTAAACACTAGGGATCTTTTAAGATCTATAAATTCTTTTGTAAAGTACGCATAAGAAACATTAGTGTTTGCGTGGTGCTCTTAATCATACCTCTTTCATTACGGTCAACAACCCTCAATGGAACGCAATGCATTGTATGTTACGTATGTGAAATACTGGCACAAAAGAAGGACATATGTACAAATGGTATAATCATTTAAGAAGGGACTGGGAAAAAAATAAAAGTGTGTTATGAAGAACATTTATTTGACATTTATTAGTTAAAATAATGTTTAAAAACAACTAAAAGTCTTCCTCCACCGAAATAATAGTTTGAAGCAATGAAAATAAGTCGTGTAAATGTATGGAATACAGTCTTTTTCTATCACATTAGCGTTAATTAGGCTCATTTAATATCCATTCACCATTCCATATACAACCATTCAATGCTTTAGTACCGTAGGAAAATGAAAACAAATAGTATGTAAAAAATAACACTATCGTTAGTTTCTTAAAACATCGCTTGTAAAGTACTTTTTAATATTTCTGGACAAGTAAAGCACATACAATGAACTCTTTTAAAGCCACTATATGAAGATATATTCATTAAATGTTGACTTGAAAATTGTTTTTCAACCACGAAGTCATCAAAATACAACATGCATTAGAGAAATAATAAATAGTTCGAACCATTTTGCTTTATGTCTATTTTCTTTGCAGTCCAAAAAAGTGTTCCTTTTTACGATGGGGCTTAACGTTTGTATTCGGTCATCTGCTTTCTGATAAATAAAATATATAGTTTTTTATCCGTGACAAAGCTTTTGATTACATGTAATCGACCAACACAAAAATGATGACACAAACATTATATTTTACGCTATATTATATATAAACTTTATTTTTTTATTTACAACCAAAGAGATAAATAAGAAGTATTTATTAATTAAATATATACAGTATAATAACCTTCATTAAGCAGCCAGTGAAGGGAAGTGACTAAATTGGCTGCTTAGAGCAGGGGACCACTTAAACCAGGTTCAGATAAAAATGCTTTGACTAGTTCAATCTAAATATTGTTCGTTTTTTTTCTCAACTGTCAAAACATGAATAATTTTACGGTGAATGTGTTTGTTAAAATTATTGTCGTACTACATCCTTGAGTTTCCGAAACTGTGTATTATGATTGAGTAAAGCTTCTTATGCCGTGTGATAAATTTTAGTCAAGATATTTCTAATAAAAATTAGGCCACAAGTACAAAAAACAATGCATTTAATCACCGTGAAATTATTCAAGCTTTGACAGTTGAGAAAAACGGACAATACTTAATTATTAATGCAGTTGTTCAAATGATCTTCAGAAAAAGACACAAGTGACAATGTCATGTATATTTGAAGTCTTACTTTATGTGATGACACTTTGTTGATAAAGTTAAACTGTTTGAAGACTCAACCGGGTGGGTTTTCATACGTCTGTGCCATTACACAATGATGGTTTCACTTTGTTAATTCTAAAATTTAATCGTCCGTGATCACTTAATACAAGTAAATTGGTGAATGTGTAAGGAAATGGATGACCACTGGCCACAGACAGCAGGTTGCTGCTTATAACAGGTTCAGGAGAGGGATTTTCATTGTGAGGAAGCCAAATTAACCACTTACAGCAGGTGGCCTACTGATAGCAGATGGCCGTTAATGCAGGTTATACTGTTAAGCAATTATTCACACGAGTGAGAACTAGAATTATGTAAAGGCCTATGACCATTTAATATTTTACATCTACCATTTGAGTATCTATCGCCATCATGTCTTCGAATAATGTAAGCATACATTGGATAAAACTCGGCGATGTTGCGTCTCAATGAAGAGGAGCTTCGGCCAGGGGAACTACTCATTAATTTCCCATTATCATATTCACGCTCAGTAACTAAAGGGTGGCTATGTTTAGGTCTTGTGTTCGGAGTATTGTAGTTTCCTCGTCGATTACTTGACATTAAGCTTTCTCGATATTTTCTTTTTGTTATTAAACATCTTAAAGCATTTCTAAATTTACTAGATACAAAGTTATAAATAATTGGATTCACAGCATGATTTAAATAGAAACACAATCTTGCGGAAAATGTTATATGGAAGTATTTTTGTATTCCCAAAGAACGTATTTCTTTTTTATCGGCGGATATAAACCACATACTCACAATTCGATACGGCAAATGGAATATAAAGAACAGTAACACTAAGCAAACTATGATGTTCACCACTTGAGCACGCAATCTGTGCCTACGGCGTGATTGCTTCGAATCTTTCGGTTCTCCAGAGGTTATGTCGTGATTTGAAAACTGTAAAATGTAACATATTCGACAATAAAGAATGAGCAATATGATGAATGGTACAACGAAATAGCACACACAAAGCGACACCATATACACCCAATGCCAATAAGGATATGAAGGTAGTCTACACACTTTAATTACTGTGCCATCTCTATAACTGGAATCTCTATATTCGGCGATGAAAAACCATGGTATGTTTGAAATGACACATATCATCCATATTATTGGCACTGCTTTAGCATTCTTGAGTACATCATCACGTATACCTTTAAGAGGCTGACATATTACCCTGTATCTTTCTATGCTTATTGCTATCAGTGTCAAAACTGATCCATGTACCACTGTGTTTTCTAGAAATGGAACTATAGAACCTGAAAAACATATTATAGAATATTTAAAGTATACTTTAACTTTAAGTATAGTTTTATTAATCATATTTCTAATCTTTGGCAATTATTTATTCTTATCAAACGTTGTCACTACCCTTGGCGATGCTTAGATATCTATACCTCAGGTTATTCCATTACATAGCACATTCGCTTCTCTGCACCTATTTACACAAAAGTTACAAAAAAATAATATCGTAAGTCAATTTCATAAACTGTGCAGTTAAAAGTCAGAGGGATGATTAAAATATCTATAATATAATATTCAAAAAGTACACAATATTCTACACAAGTCAAAATTGTTTGGAATTGATTGGCCGAAAATGACCGTAATATTATTGTTCTAGATTTTGACTTACGATACAAATTATCTTACGATTTTTTGTGAAAAGCACCACTGTCCAACAACTACTGTACTCTCTGTTCATCAATGATATTCAACTCGTGTATGTATCTTAGAAAGTAAGGTGAACATGAATACTCGTACGTATCTAAATGGTTTTGGTTAATTCATGTTTATGGTTTTCTTCCAACTATAGGGCTTGAAAGCTTTTTTATCGATTGAATCAATGGTATCATCAATTGCTTTCGGCGCGATATGACCTGTTTGTGTTGGTGCACAGTAAACCCAACGAACAAACAAATTTCTTTAAACTGATATGTATAACAATGTTTGTTATATCATTTTATGGTTTTTGAATGTATGAGTTTCAAGTTTTTGTCATGTTTTAATATTTGTTCAGACTTCTTAAAAAAATTCTTTAAAATAATTTTTTTCAATTATGTTCATGTTAATTTTGGGAAGGATGATTTAGTAAGTTTTTGCGTGTATCGTTTTAAATGTTTACGTGTACTGTTTCAAGATATGAACAACACAGTCTTCTTTTAGCGACTCGTAATAACTGCCAATGCTTTGATTCTTTAACAGGTTGTTTACTACACGTTTTACTTTAAGTTATTGATAAGCTGCCCAGTGTTTATTAAAATCTCATAGTTAGATTTAATCTAGGTGTTTATATAAAATACAAACACAGTTCAACTCATTCATAGATGATCTATGGAAAAAAGGAACTAGTTATACATGAAAGTGCCTGACTGTTTAGATATAGTCCACAGCCTTTGTAATCAGGTATTGTGATATGTTTTGGTATTATTTAAAGGAAAATATAGAAACCTTGTAAGCATAAATGTTAACATCTATATGTATGAACTTGAAAGACTTGCCCAATTCAAGTTGTTTTGATGGCCACATTCCGTGCTAACTACCAATAATAAAAGAGATGATAAAAACCCTTTGGTACAAGAGAATGGAACAAAGATAAACTCATTCTTTGATCGAGAAAACATTACAATAAACAGTAATAACTCTTGAGAATTAAACGATGTCTGTTGCCCAAAAGCGTAATTTAAAGTAACATTATGTAATAAAATGTAATACATTTTTGTATCCAAAAGACTGAAATATTTTTATTATAAGTGGTAAATGGATAAAACTATTTCAAATACTTGTAGTCTATGATGCAATAGCAATACAATATTTTTTTAAACTTACATAGTTTAATACGATCATACAATTATTTCTATGTAATAGATAATGATTTATCTTGAAAAACAATACTTGAGTACATAAATAAATGAGTTATGACTGTTGCATTATAGAATTTAATGGTTGATCAAAAATTGGTCCGTTTTTTATAAATATATTTGAAATCCTGCATTACAATATTTAATGTTATGTTATTAAATTGTCCGTTATTTATGAATATAGGTATGAAACATTTTGCCTGTTTTGCATTACAACACACAGAATTTGCATTATGAGACGTGAATCTTAGCAACATATATAAACTGCTATAACGAGAGTATACAGACCAGAGCAGGACGACACATTAGTACCTCAAAAAATAAAAAAAAAACACGAGAATACGTAAATGTAAAGAAATGGACAAAGTTATTAAAGTTAAAATACAAACGTCAAGAAACATAATTTTTGGCATATAGTAAAGGTAGCAAACAATTTCTGTATTTTTTATAATTAACGTTTACAATAAAAACTTTCATACCCTCTTTGCATTGAATCTGCTTTGAAGTCTGTTTTTACTGTTGTTGCGCCTAATATGTTTAAGACTTCATTTTGATAATGTGACTAACAGTTGAAATTGAAATCTATATTAAGTTTTATTGATAAAATGTATAAAATCTTCAAAAAATGCATTTGCGGCAGCTTACATTGATAGTAAGCCCATACGCCTCGTACATATAATAAACGCTCGCTGTAACGGCATCTGTTACCTAAAATATTGTTGTGAATAAATTTGGTGAATTACAAAAACGGAAACACGACATTCATTATGTTAAATTCGTCTCCATGTTGGTGTCTTTAAATTAATTGATGTCAACATAGGACTGACTATGTAACCAATTAATAGTGTATCAGATAAGTACACTTGAGGTGTCCTGAGCTTCATTTAGATCTAATAGTAGCATAATAAACAGTACATGAACAGTCAAATGAATTAAATGTAATGGCGAATCTTGTAAGAAACTTTGTTTGCGACATCAAGATGCAAAAACGCCAACTATAACCAAGGGTAACATATTCGTATGTTTTAGAATCAAATATTTATTTAAAAAACATTAAAACAGTTTGGACATTTATAATAGTCTAATGACTTATTAGTCTCCTAGTAAATGAATTTGTTCGATCATTAAACGTTATTAATAGAGTAAGTTAATGCGATAATTACTTTACTGTGAGACATAAAACTTCAAATTATCAGATTTACAAAAACCACTTCTCTTGATATCAGAGTCAAAAGTCTTAGAAATCTAATGGAACATAATTGCATTAAATATGCAGTTTAACATTACAGTATCCCAATTAACTTCTTTCGAATACAGACAAGATCATACCTAATTTGTGAGACAAGTGATTTCTCTTCAGTTGAACAAAATCAATCATTGTATGATATCGAAAAAAATACTGAACCTCAGTTTGAAATTTGCTGCACAGTCTTAATGATATACAAAATACTAATGTCATGCATTGCGATTAGCTTTCGGAAAGGTGACGCTAACATCAACTCAGCATCATTAAGAGTGTTCGTTTGTTTACTAATTCAAAAGAAAGTAATTGCTCATTTTTTGTGTGTAAACAATTATATTCCCCCGTGGGTACAAGCGTGCTCAAAACAGGCGACGAACTCTGCAAACATTACAACTGTTACACTTCAAGTGAACCCATAATAATCATTCGGGTAAGAAAATTACAATGTTCTAAGAGCTGTTAGAGCTACTAATGTCTTGAACATATCTAGCAATTCTGATTATTTTATAATTAGTATTCGGTGCATTGTTATCAAGTTTTTCATTTAATGCTTGCAACATGGAATGATAATACGCTATAATGCTTTGACAATCTTCAGAAACTACTTCTATTTGACTTTGTATCCCTTATCAAACTATCCCAATTATTTGTCTTTGGCGGTGTTACAAACTGTTTGAACAGTTTTCTATCATTTTTCCCTCTTACTCTTCCTGAACGTAAGTATTTGCCCTACCACTCTTACTTGCATTATTGAATGTTATCTGTTTGTTTAGTAAATGTGCAGTCAATATTATTCACATAAGTTTACACTTCTTCATTTCTTTCATTCGTTTGCACTTGATTCAATCAAAGTCATCAAATTTACCTTGATGACAGGCGTGCATGACATATGCATTAATAGTGGGGAATGAGTGTATTCAGTCATTAAAAGAAAACAACAATATTATATTAATTGTGCACTAGTAAATGTTTTTATTATAATCATTACTTGATACAACGCCAATATTCATGCTTACAGCTTGAAGCATATAATCTAATTATCAGTTTACAGTCTCGCCATGGCGTCATGAAAGAGTTTAGTGTTTTCCACGTTAGCATGCAATTAGCATATAATAAATAACGGTAAATTGCTCCATTATTTAACTGTTTTATGAAAATAATTCAATTAAACATAATAACGATTATTACATATTAATATCATTTACTTATAAAACTCTCCTGGCGAAGCTTAATTGTAATATAAAATGTATTCTTACATGGAAATTAATATTTTATGCTCAAAGATAATACAATTTTACATTATCCTATCGGTAGTTATACGTAACGTATACATAGTAATAAATATGTTTTAACATCACTTGAAGGTTGTCAGCAAAACTTGAATTTCTGGCATATACGAGGGGTGATCCAAAAATTCGTGGACAATGTGTGTATCTCCATAACGTGACGTCCTACAATGCTGATTTGTTAGATTATCATTAATCGATGCTTTTTCATAAATTGACAAAATTTTAAAACATCTATTGCATTTTTCATCTATTCATGACGTCATCAAAATATGAAGTATTGAAATCGCGGCGCAGCTCATTTTTTCTCCTTCATGTATATGTTTTTACCTCATTCAAACCAATGTAAAATCTGTTCAAATAAAGAAAATGGCAGGAAACGTTATAATAATGTTGTTTAGACATGTATGACGTCATTCTGTAAGTTTCAGACGAAATTTGACGTTGCGGTCATTATACACTCGTGTTTAATAAAAGAAGGGGTGACAACAGCTTCATAAAAAACGGACGTCACGGATCCAGCAAAACTGCAGACAGTTATACAATTCTGTGTAAATCTCGGAAAAAAAAACATTGGGTAAAAAAAACAATGATTGAAAGTGAGACATATAACCATCAGTGTGTCGTACACTAGTGTATAAGAAGCATCTCCGATTTTCGAATGGATGGGAAGGTGTAGGGAATGCTTCGCGGTCTGAGAAACAGAGTCAAAGAAACTAAGGAAAATTGCATGAGAAGGTTAATGAAATCATATGGATAATTTTACAATTCTCAGTTATTCTCTGTATTTATTGTTTGGAACTGTTAACAAAATTGTAACAGAAGAGCTAGAAATGCATGATGCAGGTCAAAGGGGGAATACTTTGAAGATTTATAAGGCCAAACAGTAATTAGGTTTACTTCTTTTGACAACATGACGTCGTTAGAGACGCGATGAGCTGCGCCGCGTTTCATCACGTCCATGTATATAAAATAGTGCAGAATCATTAATTATAGTCGAATCTTACAATATTTTGCAAATTTGTTGACAAGTGCTCACTTAAAAAGATACTAGAAGTTAATATGATTTGCTTTATTACTTTTTGTTTCATGCAAGGTGTCCACGAATTTCTGGATCACCCCTCGTACTATGGCTAAATTGATTGATGTTTACACCTGTTCTAAACATGATATAGAAGATACGATATCAGAAACATCGGATGGTTACTCAATTCCGTTATATATTATCATTCGTTATAATCCAAAAAACATTCTACTACATGTATTATGTTAATATTTCTTTACCACTGTCAAACTAAATATATCTTGAGTTAATAACAAAAAAAACAATGTGTCTGGCCTAATAAAGTTAAAGTAAAGTTTTTGAAGTCTACTTCTAGTATTACTACTCAGTCGACCCTTTACATTAACTTCCTCGGTCATCGAGTAACATGAAGCCGCATTTGTAAACTGAAATTATAAACTTATTCCTCCAAAACAACATTAAAGGTACTAGCTCACAGATTTGGTTTATTTTATCTATAATTTCAAAATACTATACAGTTTCTGTAAATGTGTTAAAATAATTAATTCTTATTATTTTAAGACAAACTGACTTATATGTAGCAAAACAAACACAATAAAAGTCACAAAAGTGCCAATACCGTGACATACGCCGTAGATATTTACTACATGAAACACCATCATTTGTAGTTGTATGACAATTTGCATTAAAATGGTCATTACCAGAACACTACTTTCCTGCTTCCAAAATATTTCCATACAAATTTAATAGTTTTAGAAAAAGTTGATATTTAAGTTGAAATCTGTGGATGAGTACCTTTAAAACACAAACATACATTGCCAGTCTAATAGAATTTCACCCGATGAAAAATTCTCATCACTTAACTGTTTAGTGTAAATATCAGGTAATTGGTATGCAAATAACTCTTAGAAACAAACAGGAATACTAAAATAGATTAAAGAAACAAAGGCACTTTTAAGATGTATTAACTATAAAGTAAATACCAAATACAATTGAACATGTAGATAATTCAAGACCAGAAAATGTTGTGTATTTGTGTAACTTGATTTGTGAATAGAATTGTTTGTTTTGTCTATTCATTATCTTCAAAAGGAGTAAAACTTTAATTTTAGACAGTTGCAACATCCAATTTTATCTAACTGCAGAACATGCATGAACGCAACTGCACAAACGGTTGCCCTTCAAATCCTCTGACGAACATATAAACTATAATTATAATGTTTCAATTATGTTAAGACGTATTTTAGCTAGGCAGTTTAAATGCGCTATTCACAAACTTGAATATCTTTAAGCAAATTAAAGAATCGAAATCTTCTCGTGCAGTGAAATCGACTTTCTGGAAAGAATGTCACATCTGCTACAAACAATAAACAATACATCTAAATTATGCACGTAAACTTGACGAAGATTTATTTCTTAGTTTCATACTACATACTGCATGATTCTAAGACAGTTTTAGAAAATAAGACTATTATATCTGACATTTTGCATTTTATTTGCGTGCGTTATCGTTCCCTCTACTGTATTATTTATGACTGTATTCTTCATTGATTTAG
This sequence comes from Mactra quadrangularis, assembly GCA_025267735.1. NCBI lineage: Eukaryota > Metazoa > Mollusca > Bivalvia > Venerida > Mactridae > Mactra > Mactra quadrangularis. The sequence continues at coordinate 14,817,043 of CM046299.1, forward strand.
TAAAATTAATTTTGATAAGCATGCATAAACTGCTATTATTTGGGGTCTGTTTTGTTACATGTTGATTTAAAAGTACGAAATGGATAGGAATTGACGTTGTGCCGGACCTCCCATTTCTAAATATTCATAATCCGTTCATCAAAACAATATCAACGTATACTTAGACAAACATAGTTGCATGTTTTTAAACACAAAGGATTACTTTGTTAAACAATATAGTCACTAGTCTTAGGACGTGGTTATTGTAGCCTCAGCGTAATGTCAATTTTAATTGGCCTTTTCTTCTTCGCAGCTCAACAAAAACATCTTATTTATTGATGTATATTGTTAAGCTAACATAACTTAATTTCCTTTCCAGTTTTCTTTTTTTTGCTTATATTTTGAAGGAATACTAGTACTTTTTGTATCTCTTAAAAAAACCTTTGTGTTTTATATTTGCAATTTATAACAAAAGTTTGATTGGGTTATTATTCGTTTACGCTTGTTTAACTGACAAGTTTTCCATGGCAATATTTCGTCAAATATCGCTTCACTTAAACAATAAACCAGACGCTTTAAACTTAGTTGATTAACCCGACTTTCTTTAGGAATTGAACTTAAGTGGTATACCAGGAGTAGAACCATGATCGCCATATTATAAGCGGGCGTTTTTTTATGCTGCGCATTGACAAGTACGCACATTTCACAAATTTTCATTAAAAAACGCTAGTCGACACAAAGTCAACCGTATTTAATGCTATTTATCCCATATTTTTTATCTCACATATATTAGTTCAGTTTAAACCAATTAAGTCAGGAAATTCTTAAACTGTTTGCATGTCATTAAGCAGAACATGTGACTGATATGCATTATCTGTTTTGTTAAAATACACTTAAATTGATATAAAATGCATTGCTTCTAATTAGGATAATATTGTTTAATTCTGATTTGCTTTTAATTCCTGATATAAATCACATTATCCAACTGATGAACTCGATTTTTGTTATTAGTCAATTAAGTTTCATCTTAATTCATTACTATTGTAATGTTACCATTGATAGGCGAGATTGAATGTGCCAAATCATCATTTAATAGAACAACATTTTCGATAAGGAACCACTTTATTGAAAGGAAGATCATCCATGAGAGTAATATTTGATACTAGATTATTTACTTTTCTGATTACATTAGCATTTAAAGGTTTCAATTTCAATATTTACTATTTTTCTGAAACTATCAAAATTGTATGAAAAAAAAATTTGGAAGCAGTGAAATAGTGTTAATAAAACTTTTTGTGCAAGTTGACATACAACTACATGATGGTGTTTCATGTGGTTTATATCTACCCTGTATGTCACAGTTAGATAGGGTTTTACACTTTTAGTGCTTTTTGTCACTTTGATTGTATATTTTTTGTAACATATAAGACAGTTTGCCTAAAAATAGTAAGATTTTTTTACACAGTTACCGGCACTGAATGGTATTTTGAAATTATACAAAAAAATCAACCAAATCAGTGAACTAGTACCTTTAATACTTAAAGTTAATTGTAGTTCAAATTGTTAACAATATGTTTATATGCTAAATTTCATCACAATGCATCGTTTTTCAGGCTTAAGACATCATTGAATATATCAAAGTTTGTGTGATGGATGCCCATGACAATGTACACTATCATTTTGAGAAGAACAGATAAGACTATACAAAACCACACAAGAGGCACTCAAAAGGTAAGCACATGTTTTGAAACGCCTCGAGTTACCTGTCAGTGAAACAAAAGTACTTGCCATAATCTAACTGAACTGATGGAATTTTAATCTGTTCAGACAGGTAGCATCATAAAAGAAACCGAAACTTCGATAGGTTACTTCTTTAAATAATGTTACTGAACTTTATCTGGACCATATATCTAAGTGCGGTTGTTTTTAATTACTTAAACATGCTTATCAATCTAATTGTATACATTTCTTCATGACTTAAATGACCAAATAGAATAATTGATTATACCCGATTAAAACGATTTTGTCATGTTATACAAATTGATAAAACAGACGTAAACAATGTCACTAAATTTAAGTCACATACGATGTAAATTAACGAAATCATATGTATTTTGAATAATCGAGCTGACTTTATACAGTAAATTCTGTCATAATTATGTGACTTTCTAGCGGACCATAAAAAACGGTCACATACGACAGTGGGTCTTTAAATCCTGGTTTAAGCCAATATTATAGTGAGTCATTAATATAGCATATTCAGTCCAATAAAAGACCCCACTCAGTTTAGTCTTTAAACAGTTAAAAACATGACATGACATAGCATAACCTTCTATTTCTATTGAATTTAATACTTGAAAGTTTGAAAAGAGATAAATAAAAATCTACAATGACATAATTATAATAAGTTTTATTACTGAATTTGATTTTTATTAATTGATTCAAAAGTTGTCTTTGGTTTGATAATGGACAATTTATAATTGTTTGCATAGAGCGTAGTTAAGAACTGGTATATGGTACAGAGTAGTTTGGTCGGAATGATTGCAAACTAATTGCAATATGCATACTAATAATATAACTGAATCGACTGTGGTAGATGAAACATATCTCAAATCAACCGAGCTCATTAAATATAATCATTACAAGGTAAGTGAAAATGTTGTTACATTAACGGACTGTTTTATGTAAAGACATTATACTCCAGACTTTAGAAAGGTGTTTTGATTAATAAAGGAAGTTCTAAATAGAAAATACACATCTTATTGACATAAGTGAAATACATTAATGAATCATTTACTTAATACTGTAAACTACTCATATTCAGATAATTATTTTACTGTTTGTTTATGTATGCCATGCAAATTATATACAAATCAAAATGAATCTTTGATAGAAATTCCTCTCAAGTTTCATATGCAAATAGCCCGGTAACAGCGCAATCAAAATCTTCGTGACAAACATGACGACATAAAACAAAAAAGAGCACCGCTAGGCGGAGCATTATGTGCCCGAAAGTGTTGTTTTTTTAGTTAAGATGAAGCATTTGTAAGACATGAGAATATTTCATATGAATATCATATTATGAATAATTGTGGAAAACAGAGTAGAGAAAAAAGATCTGTTTTCAGTTTTAAGGTTATAATGACCTTAACCTTTGATCTTGTGACCCCAAAATCGATAGGGGTCTTCTACCCGATATGGACAATCAACCTATGAAGTTTGAATATTGTGCGCCAAATGGAACTTAAGTAGTTATGCTCCGAAAACCAAATTGCTAACAGACGGACGGACGGACGCCAGGAGGTATAACATAATATGACCGAAATTCTTTCGGGCATATAATAAACGATATACACGAACGAAATTTGAATTATGTCCGAAAAGTTTCTAGACTGACTTGTATTTATGCTGTATCTCCGATACAAACGATATTCATTTTAAATATTTCAAAGCCCACACCATGGAGTTTTATTATTGTCTCGCAACGGGTGGCAAAATAAATGTTTTCAATCTATTATTGGCATATATCCTCATTTCCTTGGCGTAGAAGAAACGCTGAAATAACGAAGTATTTTTAGTGGGCTTCTTTAATAAATACGCCATAGTGTCTGGCTTTACTACTTGAACAATTCGAATTTGTAACATATTTTATGTCAATAATCTAATACTCTATACGTAGACGAAATTTGATGAGCCAAATTACTTTAATTTCAATGTCATGTTCAATTTAGAGTAGTTAAACCCGAGTGGCATCATCTGTCAGTTACAATTTAATCAATGTATGCCTTCTTAAGTTCAATGCGATCGAAAACTAGTAAAACCATTGTGTATTTTTTTATATTTATACCATGCCAGTTTTGAAAGACGTTTTTACAATGCAGAAACGTTCCGCCGAAACACATGTGAATACTTTTCTTAATTGAATAATTAATTTTACAGTAATTTGAGACGTACAAGCAAGCATAATACAATTCACTAATCGCCGGTGGGAATAAATTATTTTCTGAATAAAAAACCGTTATGATGATGGGCAAACACAATCGTGGGAAAAAGAACAAACAAGTAAAAAACAATTTCGTAAAATTGACATGTTAAATTCTGTTAATTTTGGACTGTCATTTTCTGGGGGGGGGGGAGGGGAAAGTCCGCGATATTGTGGTACAGTTTCAAAGTACCTAATTCTTATGGAAACAAATTTAAATGTTCAGCGCTATTCTTCACTTAATTTCATCTATTTTTCTTTCGTTCGATGATAATAGAAAATTTCTTAAAATATTCATTCGTTTCTAATTTTGACAGACTCTTCTATAGTAAGATTGTCACACCAAGTTAAAAAACACCAATACAATCATTTCACAACTTTTCTGTATTTTTGCATTTATTACGACAACTTAGACTTACCATGAACGCTCTTAACATTTCTAAAAAGATTATGGTCTGAATTTCTACAAAGATTTTGTGTTAGTTACATTACTGTGTCTTTTGCATATGGATATTATCATTACAGACTATTATTTTGTTGGATTGATTATAACATCGTTTAAGTAAATACATATACGTTCCTCTAAGGACACATTCCATGTCTACGTGGCTTAACTTGATATTTATTGACGTAAATTAAAAGTCCTTTAATTATTTCACTAGCTGTAACTAGTTTTTGTTCGGTATTGTCGGTTTATACATTTTTTCTTTCCTCTAAGCTTATATGTTAAGGTTGCTAATTTTATTTTGATATGAAAATATGAAGGCCAATTTAAATAATTTTACAATATTTTAAGCAAACTTTATCATGAATGCACAACGTTTCAAAATGCATAGTTCGTTTGTAAACGTTAATGTTGTCTTTCATATATATCGAGACTTCATATTTCAATTCAATACCTGATTGCGTTCAAACGTATGAAAAATTAAAGTTATAGCTAGTAAGCTTATGGTCAAAAACACAAATATATTTTAATACAAAATACTTTGTAAATACATTATGTCTGAACTTAAGGAAAAAAGGTGCATATTATTAAGCGTCTTGTGATCTATTTAAGTCATAAATCCTTCTAATGTATTGTTAAAATATCGTAAGATTTTTGATAATATGCTGCCTAGCTTCCTATCATTAGCTAAAACTAATAATAATGATAATGAGGATTTCAAAAAAGCTAAAGATGTAAATGATTTTATGTTTAGATGCTTTACCAACTAGTTTAAAACTTACGCCTCCTTCGCTGTTTAGTGAATACTCTACAGTTAATTCACAGAAAGTGAACGAGAGTGAAATATTCCGCCGATGTACAGAAGAGTATATTAAACTAAAATATTGATGTAAGAAATACGTCGTCAAAAATCTATCAACATAAATAACATGGTTTAAAGGATTGTCCCCATTTTATTAACCTGTGGGGTACAGTCGTTTGTTGTCAATCAATTTCAAATATTATTGAAGTATGTAAAAATATGTGTACCTTTTGTATATCATACCATATTTTGGTATACTATACTTCTGACTTTGAACTGAAACAATTATTGAAATTGACTTATGATATAAAAAAAATTGTAAAATAATCATCACTGGTTTTAACATGGAGATGGTCGAGTCAGCTTTGTTTTACTTCCTCGTATATCTTCAGCAAATATTACCAGGAGAAATAAGATTAAAAAACACCATACACATATTTCATTCTGATACAAACTATTAAAACACGCATGACTTGTTTTTAAACACATTGGCGTATAAAAATTATTTTCAACTGACTGGGAACATATGAAAATGTATAATTAGTAATTGGTTGTTTTTATGCATTGTCTGGCATTTTAACTTTACGAGTGTTATTAAATGTAACAACTTTTAATTATTTATCATTTCTCTCGATTTACATTATTTACTTTAGAAGTTTTTATTTTTTGTTGTTGGATTTAACGCAGTAGCAACACATTGGATAGGTTGTATCACGGTGGTCAGTCCACCTACTCACGGTTCATGGAAAGGCTAAATATCTGGATTTAGCTGTTAACTAATTACTGGGCGCATAATTCCGCCAGTGACTGACTACTGCCCTACATAATTTAGAATCAGTAGTAATAGGTAGAAAATTGGCCGTATAATTGAACCTACGACCCCTCGGTCAGAAGACTTGTGCGCTACCAACTAAGCTAGCCGAGCGGGCGCTCATTAGAGGGAGAATTTCTTTTACTGGAGGTATGTTTAAGATCATGTGAACAGTATGCCTGTTAAAATTTAGCTTACAGTATTAACTCAAACTTGCATCATGATGTTTTTACACTGTCTTCCAATGAACTGGGCTAAGTATTGCGAAGTGTTACTACGTACATTCATACGGATTTTGAAAACACAAAGCTCGAGCCTACAAGAAATTCAAAACATATAAACATAAAAAGTCTTACATTAACAGAGGATATTGCACTGAATATCAAAAGTAACCCATACTTGCCGTGAGGGATGTCTAATTGTATAATGAGACTAATGTATGCTATACAGACAATGGTTTTCTTTTTACTATGTAGGTCGCAAAATGTATCTAAAGGAAAGTTACCTGTTCAATATTTAATTCAAACCAGGTAAGAAACAGCGCGTATCAAGTCATGTGGGACTTCTTAAATTACAAGCCAGAAACAAATGAACGATATACACGTACTATTCGTTTTCTTTACTTTTTACAACTATCATGACACATACACTAGCCAATTTTGATACTTTAATAACATGTTTACCGCAATTTACAACTGACACAAATAATTTCTCATCGCAATATATACCAATGAAATGAGCAATATATATGTTGTTTGGGAATACAAATAAAAAAATATTATACTTAAACTTCTTCTTATTATTAATATTATTCAAAAGAGCTGTAGCGTGTTCAATTACACAAAACGTTACATAACGATACATTCGGAACTACTCGGCCATTAGCTGCAAATAACCTAATCTAATACACAAATATGAGTTCGTTAAGGCAATGAGTGATGTTTCAAAATTTACGGACTAAAAACGAAACATCACTAAATGCCTAAACGATCATAAATTTGTTTACTTTAACACCGGTAGTTTCAAAATAGCGTCTAAATATGTCCGGGATTAATCGCAGCGAATGGCCGAGGAGTTCCGAATGTATCGTTACGGAACGTTTTGTAACGTTCGCGGTAACTGAACGCAGGGTAGTATTTGTAACGCGAATTTTATTTCTATAAAAGCTATACTCTTTTAAACTGGGCATACCGACGCAATTAGTGTAACCAAGTTGTAATTTAATGAAAGCATTGATTAACCTATTCTTATCGGATACAGCAAAATAATGTTCAATTAGGTGCAACTTTAGGTATAGAATGTACAAAGATTTCAACTTCAACCTTATTGGAGACACTTGGCAACATCCACAATGTAGACATTAACGCCAGGGAAACGTTTTGTCCGATTAAGTACATCTAAATCAATCAATGCCTGTTTTTTACATTCATCATTTCAGGGAGCTAATGGTATAGTGGTTGCGTAAGATTTAGCCGTTAGCATTAATGCATTAGAAATTGATCATTAACCTACTATCATTTTGTTCCTCTAAGCTTTTAAGTAATTACGATCTGATTTAGTAATTAAGATCTTAAAGAAGTTGAAAATGGTTCATTAAAGAACAATAATAAAACAAAGATGTGAGTGTTATAAAGATTACAAGAATCACAATATAGTTTGTTAGACAGATTATAAAAGAAACGGACCTTGTCCGATTAACAGTATATCGGCATTGCTTTAAATGTTTAAATTAAAATACATTATGTCAAATAAACTGTATGTTTATAGTACATATACAAAACTACAAGCACATTCTTAATTCTTCAAATAAATGAATCGTTCGTAGAACATCTTGCATGACACAATATACTAATATAGGGGTATGTTGTATTATAATGTACTTATAACGTCTGTTTCAAACACGTTGAGTCAATTCAAAAGTCTTATCAATACACGTATGTTTAGGAATAGTAGGACTAAAACCGGATTCAAACTGAAGCAATTATTCAAGCGACAAACCTATGATTGTATAATACTCATATCTGATATATTTGTACCACTAGCAATGCCAATATTATCATGAACTTTATGTACGCTATACGTAGCATGTCTATAAGTGTATCATCATGTGTGAAAATAAACTATTTTACTGTTTAACCAGTAGGCGATTAAAAGTCTTATATAGAAACAGTGCATAAATATTTAATACAACTTACGAGTAGAAAAAACAACAGCGCAGACGTTTGGGACTTTCAAAGAACTAACTTTATAAACATTGTTTGGTATACACGAACTTAAAAATGGTTGAAATAATACCCAGGCGGATTAGTTTAAATGTCAAAGATTATTCTGAATTTTGAACTAATCGATACGACTATTACCTACATTTTATCTATATATAGAGTATCAGAAATTGATGTCTGTTATCTATACAAAGTCTGATATTTCACTATGGTCTGATATTGTATTGTGAGAAGATTTCATATATTGCCAACTTTAGACTATTCAAAGCCATTTTTCATATAATGTTGGCTAGTATTACATAATTTTGCTTAGACATTAATATCGTCAATTATACAAGGAACGTATATTTATGTAGTTACGACGCTTTAATTGTTCCCTTTTACTTTATAACTATGGCACTGGATCGTTCTCATAGGATTCCATGTCTTGCTGATGAATGTAAAATTGAATTAGGAATATAGAAAGGAAATGGGTCATTCACTTACAGACTTTATTTATAATCTCATAAAAAATATTAGAAGCGAACTTAATAGTTGGTTATTGAATATAGTAGTCGCATTGCTTTTCGTAAGTCAAACTCCATTTGCGTCAGGGATTGGAAACTCGTACTCGTATTGTATTGGGTACAATTTCCACTTTCCTAGTACTCGTCTGCACTCAGTACACAGGTAAATAATTGTACTCATACTCGTACTTACCGAGATACTGAAGCAACAGTACTCGATACTCATGAGTATTTCTAAGTACTTGCAATTTTATTTCTATTTTGTAACATTTTTATCATATTCTAATTATGCTTTTTTATTGAATTTAGCATTCAACAACTTTAAATATGATAAAGGATTTAAATTGGTTATCTGATTATACGTTTTATTTGATCAATGGTAAAGATAGGTAATATTATGTTGCATCCCGAAAATAAAACTTTCGAAAAACTTATGATGACACGATGTCACAATCACTGAAACAATTACTTATGTTATAAACACAGCATAAAATTACATTGACGTTTTGATAGTCATGTTGAAGCTGCATTTAATGCTTTGTGTAGTTATATAATTTGATAAAGTAAGCCTTTCTTTATTTTTACAAAACTATTATATTTTTATACAAAATAATCTGGTACAAAAATTTATGAGTATTTAAGTACAACCCGATTTGTTCGGAAAACCAGTACTCATTAATTATAAGTACGAGTACAAAATTTGAAATACTCAGGTAATTCTCAAGTACAAAATCCAGTATTCGACCCATCACCTATTTTCGTCTAATTTATGTTTAGCGTTTTTGTGTTGTAAAAATGGGATTTATTTCAAGATAAAGAATTCTCTCCCTTCTAATTTTAATTATAATACAAATAGCAAGTTATCAATATAAATTTGTCATTGTAATGGTAAAACAAGCAATATTGCAGAAAAAGTATTTTTAAGAATAAAAGTTGCAATTTTATAGAATTGGAGAACAATTTTCCCATGGAACGCTTATTCCCATTGGAAATTTGACTTTTGAATTAAAATTAAACATATTTTAGCTAAGATATCTAGATGATTTCTTCATGAATTGAAGTGTTATGCCCATAATTTAAGAAGGTATACATTTGTAGAAAATTTAAACGAAATTATATTTTTTTTTAAATAATGAAAAAGTAAGTTGTCTAGATTTGTGGATTAGAAGAGGTATTTTAGACAGTGTTGTATTATAAAATTACGATAACAGGTAGCAGAACCCTTTACATATTTAATAATTCAAGTTAAAAGCTGTAAATGAACCGTCACCGTGGGTATGATAAATAACGTATACGAGTCATTTCCATATAACACATTTCTGATTAGTGTCATGTTCAAACATCAATTTTAATAAGTTAATAAATTAAATTATGACAAATCTGACTTTAAGTTTATGTTAAACCTTATTTAGAATGTATAATGATGATGAAAAGGATTACAATGCAAACGGGGCTGATAGTTTTAAAAATAGTATGTGAACGAATCTGATTTTTTGAAGTTGGAATACTAACATATTATGTTTCCATTAAAGTGATAAGAGAGGGAAAGAAGAATATTATCCTTTGTTATGCTCTGTTTGTATTAAAATACTGCATTCCACATGAAATAAACATCGTACATTTTATACAGTGTAGTTTAATAATGTGAATACTGAAAAAATGATATCTATTCCACGAACGTACATACATGTATTACATTTTTTTATTTAGATAACATTATTATACAAAAATGTTTCTTTTTCTTATTGTATTATTGCCACAATTTGTTCGACGTCTATCAAATTCCCGATTCTTAACATTAGTGTTGTCAGAAGTATATTCATTTTGCTTCAACTGACATTGAGTAATTTGCAAATTCCAAGCACACTTATAACCAAATGTAATAGCAGTGATAATATGTTCCCCTGATAATAATTCAATAAATGCGAGAAAAAAAGTAAATCTGAATTTATTACGTTACAGTATTAATGTAAAAATGATGATAATAACGTAGTAAATCTTTCTTTCGGATACTTTTGTAAGGTTTTATGTCTGGTATAAAAGATAGTTCTTTTGATGATTAATGTTAACATGATTTATGTGTGCTAAATGATGCCAATTGTCATCTGTCTTGTTCTGGATTTGTGTGGTGTGAATTACATAGGTACAGATGTAATGAGTATAAAACTACTGAGAAACTGTATGTAAGACATGTGTATAGTCTACAAATATTACATACATATATTTGTCATGACAAAGTATAGCTCTACGATGGTCGATATAGTGTATGGTCTACATTCAATAAAGACAAGCACCAAGGATAAGGTAGATTATGTTCTGATAAATATTGTGCCACAATACGATTAATATGTATATATGAAAACTATATATATTTAAGGGTGGAAAGAGCTATTTTATGACTGAAAATATGTAAAACTTTGCCTGGTGTTTTCGTTGGTGCTTTTGAAAACCATGTATTGGGAATGTTAATAGCCATATTTGTTGTGCAAAAAGCTAACTTTGGGCATAAAAGGTTACTTTATATAACTTTTATATATGTATTTGAACGTATTTCCAATATGAAAAAAGCGCTATACAAATGTGGTATATTGATAAAAGTATAAAAAGTGTAAACTATACTTACACATAAGGTGTCCAAAGTACCAGACTTCTCGAGCATATATATCCACAATCACTGGAGGCATACAAACTGCTAGTACCAATATATCCGCTATACACAAATTAATTAAATATATATTAACAGAAGTTTTCATACTCCTGTTTAAACAAACAACAAAAATTACCAACGTGTTACCAAATATCCCAACTATGAATGTAATGACTAAAATTGTTGTAAAAGCCACTTGAGATGTCAATTCATAAGACGGTATTGTCACATTCATTTTTGAAACATTACAGCCACTAAATGTTTCATTGTCAAGACATGTCCCGTTTTGCAATGTCATTGTGAAATTATTATGATACGTTAATTATTAATTCATATACTGTAATGTATATCAGTTCAATACGTTATTGTAATAACATTGTATTTGTTTTGGTTACACCACTAATGCATTATACGAGCATTATACATAGAAGCGCAACAGAATATATTTTACATATCAATAATAAAAGCGTACATATAGTTATAAAACATGCAGTGTCATTATCCGGTAATAATATAGTAATATAAAACTTTAACCCGAACAGACAAATATTTCTGCTATCGTAAGGATTTCAATCAAATAATATACATTAACTGACAGGTGCCAATGTGCAACATATTGAATTATTTGAAATATCCAAGCTCCAAACGTATCACTTTTTAAAGTATGTCCATAATAGATTAATTGTTTAAATAGCGTTTTCTACAGAGCTAATTAATGTACAACTTCAAACCACTTCAGTCCCAAGCAGTAAATAACTAACTGTCTGAATACTGAGAAGCCCTATTGCTACCTAGTTATATTGGATGCTTTTTCAACATCTCGATTGGATAGTTAGTTACCAGTAAATATTGGTAAATGCTCTGCTTCACTCATCGCTGCTTCGTCAAATCTGCTGTTCGTTAACTCTGTTGAAAACATAGCACGGTGATGAAAGTAATCAAAACAAATAATAAATTGTAAAACGTGAGTAGCAAAAAACGCGTTTGTGTTAAAGCATCACACAATCATAATTTAAGATATACTATCATGATAAGGTCAAATTACCCAATTACTCGAATATCATAAAATGCATTCCCACAAGGCTTTTAAACAATACCTAATAATTGACATGACGCCGGATCTCCCATTTCTTAATCATCGTATTCCGCTCACTGATAAAAGAATAAGCGTATACATACTTTTTTAAACATAGCCGCACATCTTTCGACACAAAGGCTTCCTTTGTTAAACAATAAGTCAATTGTCTATGTACGTGGTTATAAAAGACAGAAGGGACAACTACTACCATAATTTATACAAGGGTAGGTTTGATTTTTACGCGCCAGTATCGTTTCCCTTGTGCGTCCGTTGTGAGATCAGCGATAGAAATATTTGTGTGAATATAATAAGCCGACTAAATAAATTTCGGTTTAAAATAATGAACAAAATATAAAACAGTTTTTAAAATGCATCGGAAGAAAATTGATGTGTTAGATGTCAATAGGTAAGAAAATCATTTGCAAGATTACACTTGTTTATTCATGTATAATGTTTATGCTAGGTTTACATCTGGCCACGATCTCCCCGATTAGCCAGAGGCTAAAAAATCGGGGAGCTCTACGATTAAATGGTATACTCCACGTTCTGTTACGCTTCCTTACGAAATCAGCACGTTTTGTTGCGCTCTACTGCACGATCGAGCCCACGATTTGCACCACGTTCTGTTACGCTTTGTTGCGATCAATACGATTGGCTTCCACGCTCCACCACGTTCCGTTACGTCCTGTTAAGATCTCCCACGACAAAGCCGCTTTGTTGCGATCTCCTGCGATTTGACCTACGATTTGAGACAAATGACCACGTTTTACGTCACGATTTGATATTTAAACAAGAAATAATTCTTTCCCAGCGACGCGGGATGAAAAAATAAGTCCACTCTGGTCCCGATCTGTTGCGATTGTACTCCACGTTCTGTTACGTTCTGTTACGCTTCGGTACGTTCCGTTACGTTTTGTTACGAAGGCCACGCTCTGTCACGAATAGAAAATGAATCGGGGCAATCGTGGTGAAATTTAAGTTTGATTTAAAATCTGTCCCGATGCCCACGATGTCCCCGATTCAACCACGTTCCGTTACGCTCCCCCATGATCACCCCGATTCGACTCCACGCTCTGTTACGTTCGCCGCGATGCTCTGGAATCGGGGATATCGTGGTAAACGTGGCCAGATGTAAACCTAGCATTACATATGACATAGCTTTACGTAATTTATGCTTCGCTTGTAATGCTTTCAAGCATTTGTACCTCAGCTCTATGTTCTATATAGCGAAACTCACGTCATAATATTGTTTGCATGCTGACTTACAATTGATTACAAAATTAGATCAGATAACCGCATTTATAGGTTTTATAAAATTATTTTGGGAATGACCTGAAAACTATAAATACATAACTATATCATACATTTTGTGAATGAATTGCAAACCTCTGTCTATAAAAATGCCCGTTTTAAGCACGTGGGGAGTGAACACGCGATGACACACCCTTAGGTTTACAGGAAAGTAACGGAATATGTTTGCAGTGTTGTTATTTTTTAATTTGAATAACGCCAATACGTTTATTCATATGTGATACATGTATCACCTATCTGAAATAAAACATAAAAAACTCAAATTAAAAAAAATGAAATACTAGTCATCTTTACTTTATAGGATTAAAAGTTTACGAAACAATTGATATAATCATCTGAGGAAATATTCATGTTGGAACTTTAAAGGCCAGGGTAAAGCATTTTGTCTCTGTATTCATTTAATTACATGATACATGTAGACTGCAGTATGAATCATATATGATACAAAAACACATACATCATTTCATCGATCAAACAAACCTATAAATATCTGCTTAAACTCAACTTATACATCATTGTATATAAGATATATGTTATTTTATACACAATATTTAATTATTTGTATAGTCCGTACAAAACAACATTGAATTGATTGGTTTATTTTAATGTTTACACGCACACGTTTTATAGTTTGTACGAACTGTAGTTGAGCTCAAGGAAAAAAAATTGTTTTATAGTATTGCAATTGTCTGCAAAAAAGTAGGTGTCTGAACCAACACAACTAATCTCAGACGCATTATTCAATTCATTCGCTTGTAACACACACAAATTGCACCGACAGACGTAAATAGTAACTTGCACACTATATTGTGATATAAAAACGCCAAAAACGTATAGATAAACCAACATCTAATGAAAATAGATACATTTCTTAGTACAATAAATTAGTGTACGTCAAGTCAATATTTCTATGTTCTTCCTGCATTGTATGCAGAACGTATACAGCTTCGTGACATAAAAGGTATCTGATCGATCCTACTTATTTAAAAAAAGAAGCAAACAACTATGGATATGACATTGAATATTTTTGAATGCCTTGTTCGGATTGTCATAAATAAGTTATTATGTTTTATTTCTTCAATAGTCATAAGGTAATTTGATATATTAATAAATATATTTACAATACAGATATTTTGATAAAACGTATTAATTTCAACAATTTATGGCCATCAAGGATAACATCATCATAGCTTCATGATATTTATACACACACCTTCAGCATCTCTAATTAACCATTTAGGACCTTTAATTATCTACAATCGCATGGCGTGGTGTGTTTTTATGTGTGTCATGAAAAATATAGTATGGTTATTTTGGTTGCGCCGCCTTTTTGTGGTGCATGCTTATTATGTATAATTAATATTTGTGAGATCGGGTAAGCATGTGATGATAAATGGTTTATATTAAAGACATTTTTAAAGGAGAATTTGACATGAAATTAGCTGAAAACGCCAATTTTATTATCTAGTAGAACACGTTCAAATGGTATATCTGACTACTTATTTAAACATCTGATACTTCAATTTACAAGTTTATATATTCGGTTTAAACTGCAAACACTATACCATTGAAGTCCCAGTCATCTTTGCCTAATTTATTTGTAAAGAAAGATATTCCTGTAAGTTCAATAATGAAATGGCGAGTGTAGCATATCTATACATCGTGCAATGTTTATGATAAAGGAAGTTCTACGTTCATAGGCATCCTAGTGGTACTTAAAGTTACATGTTTTCAATTGAATTTTAATAGAATACAACCCCAGTATCAACTGTTTTAGATTAAATGGTTAACGAACTCATAACAGCATCGATTGGGCACATAGTTTAATATTTTCCCCAAAATATATAAATTTTAAACGAGTATACATTTATACGATACTCGTGATACTCTAAATCATATCTTATACCAAAGACCTAAAACTAATATCACTCATAAATTTTAAATAATTGACATGATTCAAATATATCATTTATAAGTTCGTAATTAGTAATATATGTTACTTATTATTATATATCTTAAGACATTCCCAAGTTTTCTGGAACGTTGTTTATTACCAGACATACCTAGTAAAATACTTTCATCATTCATGCGTTCCTCAGAAATTCGTAGTATAATTGCATTATCTATTGCAATGCCTACACTGCTATTCAAAGTGTCTCAAGAATATAACTAGGTAAGATTTTTACTGGTGGTGAGAAGGAATTAAAATATATAAAACGCTTTTCGTGTAAATTCTATCCTTAAAAATGACATGCTCAGAAACGAATCCGTCAATAAAGCAACTAAATTCGATTAGTTGTTTAGTCGTCTGTAAGGTTATTTAATGTATCTGATTCCTAGTTTCAAGTAGAAAAAGTTAACATCATCTTCCGTTTTTTAATGTAATTTGCACATTTGTTAAAAGCTAGCATGACTCAAATAACTATCAGTTTATTTCATCAATTAAGTGATCTCCTTTTTTTAGTTTATTTGGATTTTTTTATAGAATACGTTGTAGATAATTTATGTGAAAAGTTTATGTGCAAATTTTACCAACACTACACTATGATCGGATTGTTCACCGAAGTTTTATCTCAAATACTAATTAAGGCTCTAAGGTGACGTCTACATTATAAATAATGTGATACAAGAACGTACTAAACGTAGTTTAAAGTTGAACCCATTCATAAAAAAAATATTTGAAAAAACTATACAGTTGATACGAGTAATCGGCAAATCTGATAAGCATATCAATTTTATTACTCAATATTCAGCAACATTATTTACCTTAACAAATTAGTTATGAGCATGAACTGATACATTGTAATAAATAGGGTTTTTCTATTTACACTTGGCACACTTATAATCAATTCATTCGTACATGGACCTGTTATTACTGTTAGTAATATTTTTGTTGATATTTATCGTAATATTTAAGTATGTAATGTAACTTAGGTCAGCTCATACATGCAGATGTTGCTTTGAGAATTATAACTGAGTGTGGATTTAAATCATTGTAAATACTAAATAACTAGTGTGGTAGTAAACTCTATCTTACCTTTGTTTAATCAGACCAAGTTAGCCCTTGTGATATTTTAAATAAGTGTGAGGTTTATACAATATAAATAGTTCATAACTTAAGTAGTTGTAAACTCTTGTTATGCTCTACAGTATTAAACCAGAGCAAGTTAACCCTAGTGATATGTTTGATAAGTGTAAGGTTTATACAATATAAACACTTTGTAACTAGTGTAGAAGTAAACTCTGTCTATGCTGCATCGAATCAGACCAAGTAAGCTCTTGTAATATGTTGCTTTGTAAAAATTATCAATGGCTGAGTTGTATGTATTAAATAAATACTTCTACTTGTAGTATGTTAGTAAATTGAACCTGAATTGATGATTAAAACAGAAAAAATACTCGTATAATCACATAGTACGGATAGAATCAATGTAAGGTTGTGTGTGCTTATCTCTACATGAGATATAAGAAGATCAGATTAATTTTGACAGGGTTCCAAGGTTCATGAGTACATGTACTCGTTCCTGTTTTCTGAAATATTTTTTGTAAAATATTTAAATATGCTATTTTTAATACATTTTTTGAAATTAAATTATGATAACTAATACGATACAACTATTCATTAAACATTACTATGCACATTATCAACCTTTTTTGCACAAAATGTCAATTTCTGTAAAATGTTTACAAACCTATTCTTGCAACTGCTAATATTTATTAAGTTTTCAAGTAGTGAAAAGTTTATCGTTAGTCATGTAACAAAAATTGTGCTGACAAGCTCGTTTGCTAACATGATTGTGTATACTTATCTTTGTATGTAGTAAAAAAAAATATTGACTGGTTTAAACGTTCTCGTACATGATTTCAAGTCCATGGTACAGTTATAACATGATCTTGCATACAATATTGAGTTCTTAAATTCAACTTTAAATTGCATCATTTTATTCTTACAGTTTGTGTTACACAAACTGATAAAAATCTATACAGAATGACAATAGAATTGCTGTAGGTTAAACCCTGTTTGCTTTATCTCAAACATTCTTAGAACAAGATGATACACTGAATGATGGTATTAGAATGATAATGAAAATACAATTGAGTTACATTATATCAAAAAAGCTTCAGACTGACGAGAATACTTCCAAAAAATGCAATTATTATAGGTTTCGAAAATCTGTAGTTTCTGTTTTTAGTAATATCTTTCGTCGTGTGCAGGCATTTATATAGCTCGAGCATTTGTTGATTTCATTCATGCAAATTAATTTAGCATCTTACACTTAAAAAACGAAAATAAAACAAGTACACCAATAGTCAATTAACTAGACTTTCGGTTAATGGACACGTGCAGGTGTGATAAACACTGAAAATGACATTTGCTTTAATGTTAATTCATATAGTTTTATAAAAGTGCACGTTAGAGGCGTGAACATTTTGCGACGAGACAACAGCCTCTTATAATTATTTTGATTTCAATTAATTAAAAGTTTAACAGACAGAAATATATACTTTGGTTTCTTATTTTTTTCATGCTCAATTGAATGGTAATGGTTGAATAGATTTTGTTTTAGAATCCATATTTTTACCCGATTTAATTGCTTTATTTTTATATAATTTGTTATTTATCTATTATATGAACCGGTATAAGTACATTGTATGTTATAACAATGGTAAAGTAACACTATGTTATTACTCCCTATTTCCCTGACTTTGCATTATAATTTTTTAATAATTGTGGTTGCATTAGACAATCTGATAGATTACGTGGCAAAATATATTAATATTTCTTATAATATTTGGGGTGCATTTTAACTAGATCTTCGTGGGTCAGATCGGCTAATAGATAATTGTTAAATACGCATTTACTAATGAGAAAATACCAGTGCTTGATATTGAGCAACACCAGTATAATTCTATCACAAAGATACCAATACTGCATCAGAATGTTGAAAAAACAAAACGGGATTAAAGAAAATGTTTAATACTAACAAGTACGACCAATAACAAATATTATTGGTAAGTAATTTGATATGCACTAAACACTGCTGTAACGACTAACCTTGGTTCTATACTTTTGCCAAGTCATTTGCCTGTATCAACTATTAAATCGTTTATGCATTTAGGAATATTCTTGCTTATATTTATAAATTCCTGGAACATAATACTCACTTAAAATATTCTTTGAATAAATGAATAAACTGAGACATTGCAATTTACAATAACTTAAACTAGGGAAAATAATAAGTTTTACTATAAAGAAAAGTAATAACTATTATTACATCAGGATTGTTCTCTAAAAAAACAAATAATGAGTTTGTCATTCTCCCAGAATTTTTTGGTACAATACGTGCTTGATACATGACAAGGATGGTATGATAACGATCAGAGAGACCTTAAGCATGAACATATGTTTATACAATCAGCCGAAAAATGCGTTGACGTAGTGTCATAGCGGTGTACCCATGAAAAAGAACCTAGCGGTGGTACAATTATGTTTATCTTGTTTCTAATCAGGTAGGGTATAAGTTTTCATAATCATCACTTTGCATCCAATTGGTAATAGTTTAAAATTATATTTTGAATATCTTTTAAACCTAGGTATAACAAACTAATGGCGTCATCGTTGTACGCCTATTGATTAAGAAATATTTTCACGGGGATGTTTAATAGTACGTTGATGTGATTCTTCTACATCAAGTTCGAGAGTGATAAAACTTACCTGTAACGTCTAGTTCGATATTTTGTTCAAATGTTCAGCGATGAAATAGGAAGAATGTAGTTACTAACTGGGGAATGCGTTTTTTCATTGAGAATATCATCATAAGTGTAAGTCTCCAATATAGTTAAACACCTGCAATAAAGAAATAAAAATACAAGAAATGAAATAACAATGAAAAAAATATTTGCGCTGAAAATCGTGAATGTAATACTCATTTATTGCAAGGGTAATATTTTTAATATCTTTTCTGTAATCGTTTTTTTCTAGTGCTATTTATCACGTCATTTTAACTGGTATTTTTGATAATTTATTTACAAAAACAGACTTGACCTGACACGAAATTCCTGCAAATTAAGGTTTTATAGCATTAAACCAAAACAATATCAATGGAGAAGTTCAGCATTAATCTCAGTGGTAAAGGCACTTTAATCAGTGGTAACTAATGAGCCATAATTATGCATATTATCGTAACAGTATGCCACGCCGCGTGTAAGAAAACAACTCATTATTCATTTAATGAGATAGTAACACTTCAAACAGATATTGAAGTTTTTCTAGTATTTAATCAATCTGAGACAAAAAATACCGAATATGAAAATAACTACCTTTCTGCAAGGAATATACTAGAAAAAGAATTTTGAAGTAAACTTGTATGTGATAAAAAGGGACAGTCGATTAATGAAGATGTTCAAATTTTGACAGAGCTCTTATTTGATATTTAGATATAATGGAGTGTTAGTTTATTTTCTAACACAGGCAGGCGCATTTCACTCTCTATTAAACGTGACATCATCTATATCTTATTATTGAACACAAACACGGCTGTTGTCAACTTGTAATTGACCCCAACGTTTATCGAACTTAATAAGAAATCTATTCATTATTCGATGATAAAATCGAAAAAAATACCGCTTTTCTATAGTTTGTCTAATAACTCGAGCTAAAGCGCTCGATATTTTATTTGGCACTTCAAAACTCGTGCCTATGTTTATAAACAACAAAGTAGAGACAACTGTATATTATTTCTTAAATATCAAATGATAAAATAGTTCTAATTTTCAAACTACGTAAAATGCATTTTGCCAGTTTGTACTCTACTTTGCATCGCTCAAAAGTTTCACTTGTTCACTCTTTACACTCTGTTTTTAAGACTATGTGCAAACCGACATTTACATTTTTAGACAGAGACACAAAAACGTTTTAATGGCATGACTTTTGTGTTTTAATTGATGTGTAATCGACGACAAGAATGAAAACAAATATATATATTTTCAAATGTCGATATGCACAGACAGTTGGACAGTTTTGCATTAGTAAAATAAAAGAAAATTAATCTAAATGAAAGTAAACGCTGATCTTTTTACTAGTGCATCTCTGTTCATTTAACTTTGAACATAGAGCATTATTCAACTTAGATATCAAGTAAAGCCACGCTATATACGACGTCATGCGCAATTGCATTCGTCACTAGTATTATCAATCTATATATGGTTTGTTTACCCGTCTATTTATAGTTTTAGTCAGATGATCGTTTCTACCAATGAAAATGCGTATAAAGTTTTTCAGTAAAATTGGAATTTGGTTAACTTTCATTGGTAGTTCTCAGATATATGCAAAAGGTAAGGTAGAAAACGTTATAATGTTTAATAGACCCGATTACATACACATAATTATAGTTAAAACATGTCGTACGGAAGATTGAGAACAAAGTTCCTTAGCAATGTCGAGATAGATTAAGAAAACGTTTTAAATTGAATCGACAAAAACCGACAGACATATTATATTCAGCAGATATTTGTATGCGTGATCAAAATATTTGATTTCCTTATACGATAAATTTAAATGGAAGGGTAAAAGTTCCATTATTTAGAATGGAAGGCAATATATTTACATGAAATTTGTAATTCAAATGAGAAAATACAATATCATAAGGATATACAGATATAAGCGATTTCTTTGTGTGTGTCATCCGATCTGTTTTAGTATTCGTATCTAAAAAGTCATATTGAGTGGGGGGGGGGTTTGCAATCAAATGCGTCGTTTTGTAAAAGAATGCTTATCCTTTTATGTTCTGAACAAGTAACGATTGTATCAGTGTATTACATACTAGATGTGTATTTTCAATATGGCTCCGAAAAACAGCGTGTCATTTCAATTTTTAATATATTTCAGCACTCATTAAACATGCTTCAAAAATTTAAGTTCTTCTCAATATTTTACTAAGACAAATGCTCGCTGTCAGACAGAAAAAAACCTAAAATTATCTTTTCACATTTTTTTTTGTATATTGCAATCGTGGAAAATTAACAATAAAATTCGCAATAAAAATCTATTTTAAGTTTTGTATAAATGAACTTAAAGTTCGAGAACCGTTTCGTGTAGATGAATTTAGCTATTTTGCATTGATTTCAGCTTCAATGCCAACACAACTTATTGTAATGTAACTAATCAAACCTGCATACTACACAAATAGACAATACATTATTAGCAAGAGTATACTGAGCTACTTCTTTGTTCATAAGTTTATCGGCGTCCTCCCAAGATATTACCAATCAACATAAAAATAAATTTCAAATAGACGCCGTTACAACTGTACGTAGATATATAAATACGTTTATTCAATTACATGAGTGCTTGGTGTTATGTAACAATTTTTCTATTTTTATTAGAAACAGTAATATTTTCATCAATGTTGATGACAATTTATGAAATTGTCATTAAGATGGATGAGATATTGCATTTGTCATATTAATGCTAACATAATTTTTTATGGTTATTACCAATTGAAAAGAAAATTGATGCTTCAATCTTTAACTTTAACCATTGTATCTCACAGCGGATGTAAAGGTATCCAGCATTACATTTTGAGACTTGTCGTTATGAAATACAGTTCAAGTGTGAGGTTAATGACGACAATTTACAAAGTTATATTTATCCCACACCTACCTTTTTTAAAACTCGCGCATCTAGATTGTTATGAGTCATCACTTATTTGAAACTGTAGTCATTTTAATCTACAAAATTCATGCTCATAAAATACGTCATAATGTTCTCTGCTTTAAATATGGATGCTCATTGAACGATTGTCTTTTTAGCTATTAAAATATTGCTAGTATAGATTAAGCAACTATATGAGGCATTTCCCTAATGTACCTTGATGGTAAGTGTAATATAATAATACCCTCAGGAAGTTATACCAAATATAGAACTTCATTTATCTTAATTGGAGCATCAAATAACATTCAGGTCTGTTCGTATCCTAATTAATCAGAACTAACTCCAGATTTTTTAAATCTGTATTACAATTAAACTTATATCAGAAACTCACAGTATCATATAAGTTATTATCAACTGCACATAAAAGTTGTTGAATTTATAATCGTCACTGAAACACTTTGGACATCATTTACCTCTCCCATTCACTGCCAGTGATTTTTTGTATTTATCATAAGTGGCACATTTAATTAAATGTAAATTACTAAAGAATTTCTTGGCAATCATTTTTTCTAGAAATTGAAAATCCATATCATCATTGAGCTTTAATATCAAATACTTAATCTAGAAAAAACATTCAATATCAATGATAAAAAAACTAAAACACAAGTATTTGTTCAACTAAATATGCTTTCTCTAAAAGAAAAAATCATGTAGTCATAAATAATTAATGTGTAATTTTCATACATGTTTATCCAACGGTTTTATAGATTTAACAAGATACATATTGTAATATTCAAATCAAGAACATGTGGTTAGTATCATAGTTTACGATATTTTTCTCAATGACATATTACACTGAAACAAATGTTGTAGTCTATAAACATAATGTATATACTGAACTCAAACAAAACGACATGGCACGATATGATCTAGATTTTATGTTTAATTAGACTAATTTGCTTAACAAAGTAATTATTTGTGTCAAGCATCTAAAGCCGTTATTAGTTTATATGGTTTATTTGAAAAATTAGACCTAGAAATTGTTGATAAGTTTTAATTGTTTGACTCCATGGTATCATCTACTTTGCTGTATGGTAATGAGATATGGGGGTCTCACAAAGGACCTGATATTGAAAATATCCATATTAAATTTTTAAAACGATTGCTAAATGTTCGAAAGCAAACACCTAATATAGCTATTTACGGAGAACTTGGTCGATTTCCTATATTTGTCATTAGAAAAATAAGAATGCTTAAGTTCTGGTTCAAAATTATAAGAGATCCTACATCTTTATGTTTTAAATTGTTTAATCAACGTGATAATTTAGGTAATTTTGTAAATCTTTGGTCTCGAAATATTAAGCATATTATAGATGATTTGGGGTTTACTTATCTATGGGATGTTGGACCTATTTCAAATTATCAATGGAATCTTTTAATAACAACTGTATATGACCAATATAAGCAAAATTGGCTATGTCTAGTTCAGGAATCATCGCGGCTTAAGTCCTATATATTGTACAAACGCGTTTTTGAATTTAAAAAATTATCTTAATTTTGTTAAGAATGTAAGTCATAGAATTGCATTGACACGGTTAAGATGTTCTGCTCATAAGTTGTTTGTCGAAGAAGGTAGATATAATAATATTCAAAGGAATGAAATAATCTGTACAAAATGTAACATGAAGTGTGTTGAAAACGAATATCATTTTGTTATTGTATGTCCTTTTTACAGAAATCTTCGACAAGAAATTCTTCCAAAATATTATACTCACTGGCCTACATTAATCAAATTTGAAAATCTTTTGTATTGCAATAATAAATCCGTTACAATTAAATTAGCAAAATTTATCTATAAGCTATGTTGTTAAGAGGTTGATATCAGTCATGTTATTTTTGAATTATTTCGATTCGTAAATATAGTATTATATCTATATACTCAAATATTGTTTCATTATACTAACTATATGTATAATATTACTCACACTTTTCTCTCGTTTGCTTATTTATCACTCGTCTTATATTCATAATTATGTATTTATACATGTATATAGGTGTACCGCCAAATTGTTGTAATGGCGACGAACACCAATTGTGTTCTGCAAATAAAATGTTCTTTTCTGGTCTGTTCTGTGTCCAAAGACATGCGACTACGTGTATGTTTGTCCAAACATACGCTTTCCATTTCATTGGTAAACGGTTTATGAAAATTTAGAAATTGAAGTCCCGGCGTAATGTTAATTACTTTTATTTCTTATTGTACTTCGGAAAAACGACTTCTATGGTAGATCCCGCGATATACCTACTTAGCAATAAGTACAAATAAGAAATTATTTCCTGTATCAAAATGGAATTATTATAATAATCATTACATACAGTTTTACAACAATCAAAGACAGCTGTTACAGTCACATTATACAATATTACTATAAATGTAAAACTATCTTTTTTCCACAATCTTTGGTAAATTGTCATGAATACAGTTTTTGTTTTTATAGCACTTTACTATAGTAAAGTCTTTCATATAAACTTTCTGTACACAAACCTGTGAAAATATGTAACTACAACTAGTACAATAACCTTTTCATATAGATTATAAAGACATAAAGCCATTTTATCAGAAAACAAATAGAATAATTTTATAACAGTAATGCCTAAGGGAAGGTATTCAGGTCACATGACGCTGAATAAACGCAGTATGTTTATTTCAGTTTTATCAGTTTTATCAATATCAGAAATTTAAAATTGCTTCTATTATTCATATGTTTTTGAAAAGCTTGCGTCAACGTTTTATTGCAGTATTAATATATATCCCACAGATACAGAAAACTGTTTTGTAGATACATGTATTGATCGTCATAATGATACGCTATTATATGCGTAATTTCTTGGTATAGAGAAGTTTTTATCGGCGCCACTGTCTAAGCCAGATTTTTACCTATATTTTGGGCTAAAAGCTACGGTATCATTTGTTATTTGCGATAAACAGGTGCGTAGCACGGGCCGTAGTTTCTGACTATTTACTTTGTGTAATATGGGTGACTCACTATGGTAATTGATTATACATTCGTCGTGGTACGTTTCTGGCAATATGTCTTAACAGCGAAAATGAGTATTTATACTTCGAACAACATTAACCCTGTATAGCGCCGAATATGATTTAACAAAATTTCTTGTTTCATTTAAATTGTGTGTAAGCGCTGTGTTGTATTGTCCGTGTAACGTACAAGCTGTACGATTCGCTTGCACATAAGAAACAAGCAGTTATTTCAAAATCAAGACCAATCATATGTATAGCAGTTGCTTACCTTTCATCAATGTCTTAATGATCTAAGATGTAACAGATTCTAAGATTGTGTTGGGCACCTGTTCATGGTAATAAAGGCGCAAGCACTGACATGTCTAATGTTCATATTGCCTTCACTATGTCATGTTTATGATGATTACGTACTTAAACGTTGTACAGTGGATATAAAACCCAATGTAAAACGTGCACATCACGCGACTGTTCGTCATAACTCAACAATACAATGTGAACGATAATTAAGAAAGAATGATTGACCTTGATGAAACAGATATTGGACTTAAGTTACGTCAAGGTGTGCTGAAACGTTAAATGTCTGGTAATTAGTGCTGCGGTCGATGAACGCTATTGAAAATATTCAGTGTCAAACTATTCATTTAAGCTTATATTTATTAATCATTGGCCATGAAACTGATCAGTTAATTTGAGTTCTTTCTTGTTTGGTTTTATGATCTCAAGTATTTCCAATTTATAAGACGCTTAAATTGTATGTATAAACATCCACATTCTAAGGCTTCGTCAATTATCATTCTTAACTTAATACTCTCCAAATAAATACAGGCATACTTACATCTCATGCAGATTATAGAATACATCGAGTAACAAAAAGTGATCTACCAATATGATTTGTTTAAGATTTCAATAATATTTCCTGACACTATTCCCTCCACCTCTGGCCAATAATTAGACAGTTGTTAAATCACATATGGAATAACTGTATAATATAAGCCGCCGTTGTAAAGATAACTTATTAACAGCAATTAAAATGGTACGTAAGTTGGTCTACGCCAATTTTAAATCAATACAGTTTTTATTGTGATGTCATATTACGCGGTTAAACGGAAGGATTTAAACGATATTATCAAGCGACTGGAAAGTACATGTTTCACAATTATGATATGGATATAAGGATAATGTAAGGAAACACATAGAATCTAGATCTACGCGCTGAAGGGATGTTTCATTGATTTGTCAAAATGGCGAAGACTCAAGAAAGCCGATGATTTTTAGCCAGTTCATTATATCTAATTTATGCACAGAGTGGCTTGGATTTATACTAGCCAACCTTTGTATTTACCGTATAATGACTGGATATTCGTCAAATGAATCAACGAATGGAATCCAATGTCAATGCACACGATGCAGCTTTGATACAGTCAACGTTCAGACATGTTTGAGTTTTTCCTCGCTGGATTTGAATGGTGACGTAAGTTATTCTAAGATTTGTAATGAATTTTCTCATGAAAACCTGTATCAGACTATTCATTAAAAGCGCGAAACTCTCGCATTTGACCCCAATTATGTACAAAAAATCTCCATTATGCAGTCGCGTGATTGCCGTGTAATCTGGACTGAGCTGTGTCGACTAAATTTGTAGACTTTCGTTTTAAAAATTAGTTAGCAACAGGATATGTTGGATTTGTTTATATCATCTCCTGCTTTAGCATCAACTAATGCATTTGTCACCACTGAATGTTTGAAAAAGCTCCAGCTTGTCTGTCTCCCTTGAAAAAAGTAGTCCGTCATTTTTTATATTTTCACCGTAGTGAAAATATAAACCGATATTTTCATCGTTTATTTTCATCGTATAACACAGCATTTCATCGTAAAGCATGAAAGAAACTTAAATCTATTCATAGTAGGCCACCTGGTACAAAGAAAAATTAGAGAGATGCAAACTGATATCTTTCTTAAAAACTATGTAACTTTGAAAAAACCCACATCTGTCATTTTGGCGGATATTACATTAATTTGCTGCGAGAGGAAGATTAATGAAACATTTACATGTCAGATATTGTTATACATGTACAATGTATTCAGTTTTTACATTATCAGCTTTTTACGTTGTTTCTTTTCCATTAAAGTGACTAATAAAAGAGTGCGGCAATTCTTGTCTCTATCGTAGACAAATGTTAAGTTTTCCTATGTCATTGGCAAATGGATTTATATGGCAAATTAATATCATTTTTATCGGAAGAGAATTCGTTTGTCATATCACATCTATAAATCAAATGTAAAGATGCTTGTTAACCTATATTCATGACTTGTTCTAACTATCCAATAGTTATTTAAGAAACAGCAATATTTTTTCTCCTAATGATCATTGTTTTGTAAATTATGTTTTTGTCATTGTGATAATGTAAACAAGTAGTGTTTTTAGAAAATGTTGTAATAATGTAACAACTTTTGTATACTGGATTATATTCTATTAGCTTTTGTTTAAATGTTTAGGTACAAACATAAAAAATAGCAAAATATTATGTGGCTACTGAATAAAATGGTGCTTCTACCCATTGTTGTTCATGCACATCTTTAAAAGTGCACTGTAAAAGATGAAAAAAATTACGACACACAATAGTTAATACTGTTTGGATCAGTTCCCACTTGAATCAAAGAAATCATTGTTTTGTTACAAATCGTATTAAAATGTTCTAAGACTACCGTTATAATTCTATTACAGATATATTGACAGGAAGCACATGTTGGAAACTGTATTACATCACGGTAAGGATCTATAACAAATCTTGTAATATTTCTATGCCGTCTTCAAAATGTCATGTATTTGCCTTTACTTAATGTCTTAAAGTTACTACTAGTGCTTTCTTTAAAGTAGCAAATGTTGAATACAATTAAAATGGACAGAAACGTGCCATTACCCGATCCTATGCTAGTTTCATAACAGCAGTTTGTAATATAAAATGCAATCTACACTGCTATAAAAACTATAAATATTTAACAATTGTTTCGATAAAAGCCGATTCGGACAATAGCTTTATGTTTTGTTTATGTTGTGCATTTTGTTTTTTGTCAATTCTACTGTATCCATTAGGCAAACTCGTACAACAAACAAAGCAATGTCAGTTATGATTGGAGCTGAAGCATCGTAAATAGTTACATTTTTTTCAAATGTCTGGCAAACAATTTGTCATTTTCTCTCCAATTAAATTTGCCAGAATATATTTTGCGTCATTCCCTTATAATGAATGTGATAACGGTTGAATTTATGATATAAAATATAATGACGATTTTTTTAATAATGTACAAAATATAATAGTATTCCAGCGGCATATTGACGTTAAGGTTCTGGAACTGTAATGGTGACCTTCCACAATCTTTATTATGATATTGTTTCTTGAATCTATACTATTAAAGACATTGAATGGTGAATTTTTAGGGAAGTTTACCGTTCGTAACTTAAGTTATGTGCATTTTTATAACGTGACCCTTGATTTTCGAAGAGACCGTAAATTGTGCCGTGACAAAAATGAAAAAAACATTGTTTTTTTTCAAATTCTGCAGTTTTATATTCACATTTTAATCAATTGTTCCTGTTACACAATTATATCATGATATTCCAGGACAATCAGATTACACTTTGGACAAATACTTTTAAAAATATAGTGCTTTGTATACATGTACCCCCCCCCCCCGAGCAAATATCCGTGTTTTTGAAAGTGTTCAAAAAATTACCCTATCTTTAAAAGCTAATATTTCAAGTTTAAAGTTAGTTAGACACATGCAACCAGTTCTAAAATTTTCTGCAGTCTTTTCTGCCCATGATATGAAATATTAAAGAAATTTTACCGTTTCTAAATTTTTTTATAAGAATCTGTATAAGATTACTACTATGAAACTGCAAGAGAATTTATAGCGAAAAACATACGTCAAAATAGTAAATTACTGATGATACTCTTTTATTGAAATATATCATCTAAATTGGTACTGGATATAGCAATATAAATGTAGAACTCTGTATTATCATATGGAAATCTTCTCTTTACTGATTTTGGCTGGTTTGAGGGGATTTTAGAAACTTACAACTTAACACGTTTTTTCGTAAAAAAATCTGACTAGTTAGGTATAACGGAGTCAAACACTTTCTGTATCAGAGACTCTTGGTTGACTATCACAGTTTTGACCCCCACACACATTTAAAAGTCCATTCTGACCAGCCAGAGAAATATCAGAGGAAGTTGAGCAGGCTTGTTAAACCTTATCCTGTCGTGTTTTCTGCAATAGTTTTGCACACATATTTTGACACCAGACTTAGTAATGTTGGCATATTTTTAGCCTTAGCTTTCAAATAATGCTGATAATTGTATTATTTACTTTTTAAAAAGACAGAAAAGTTCAACAACATTGTCTTCTTATGCCTCACATGTGCGGATCCAGCGGGGGGGTCATGGGGTCTGCCCCCATGAATTTAGAAAATGTACATGTCCATTAGTGTATTTCTTGCTTGAAAGTAATTTTGTTTTAATTTGTTTTATTTAAATGAAGCAAATTTTCTTGGTGCTTAACGTATATTTAATGGTTATGTAGTTTTTATTGCATGGGGTTTCCCCATGTTTAGTAGTGGACTGTGGAAAATCCACATCAAAATTTGTCGCAGACGATTACATTCGGTTGTGCGCGCGCAAATAAAGTCATAATTACCACTGCAATTGATATAGTCCGCATTACGCGTTAACAAACAGACGATAAGACACGTGTATATCTTACCTAGTTGGTGTAAGGTTAAGGTCCCTTGTATCGCTGGCCCGCTTCCATGTGTTGTATACGGCCATATACTCTACCAAAACCCCATGTCTGACAGCGCTATCGGTGCTTTGATTATCAATATGTTGCTTTTTTCTGCAAAACGTGTACAATGTGGTTGTGGTTTGAGGTTTGTACACCCCTAGAAAAATTCGAACCCCCCTTGAAAAAAAATCCTGGATCCTCCCCTGCCTCACTATATTCTACCGCATACTAATTGCTGAATATGGCAATGTGTTGTGCGTCATAGTATTCGTACCGGTATATGAGGTGATATCTTCTAGCGGTTGTGATGGCAAATTTAAATCGCAAATACAAGATAAAACAGTGCATTTTACACCTGCACACACAGAATTAACTCAATAGTTTTGATCCTATACGACGTAACTTTGTTTTGTCGATAAACCATTACTTATACATTAACGACGATCACGCTTCTAGCTTCTGGTATCGCAATTTTCGGAAAATGTGTTACGCTATAACGTCATGGAAAAACCGGGTCGCGAGGTGAAAATTACTAAAAATAGCAATTACGAAACTTGACGACGACAGCTTTTCGGGTAAAACCGGATTATACCGAGTGTCGAAGTTTACGGAAGTTAGTTACAGTTCCAGAACCTTGAGTTCCAATATAACGATAGGATTAGTTTAAAATAGATAACAATAAATTGCTTTTACAAGATTATATACCCTTTCAAATGATTTCTGTCACTACTTAGGATGTTCTTGAAGTAAATGATGTACATTATTTTCTCTAGAAGAAGAGCTTAATTATATTATAATGATATATTAACTTTCATGAAATTTCAATAACAGTATATTTCACGAAATTAAAGTTTTATCGAGATTAAATGTGCTAGATACAATTTTGGGAATAAACGAATGTCTAAACAATTGTGCCTAATGCTGAAATGTGATAACAGATGTCTGTTATCTGATCCCTAGATACTCAGCTGGTGCAAATTTTTGAATGAATTATCAAGAACTTATATGTAGATCAATGGTTTTATAATCACATTTGACTCGCTCGTTCGTATACATGTATATATAAAGTTCTAAAATCGTATACAAAACGTATGATATGTATTTGATAATTTATATTTATTGTCTGAAAGTTCCCACTGCTTCATGCAATCTCGGTAAAACAAACCTTTTCACATGGCATAATGTTTTTGTCGTTCAAAAGTGCAATTTGTCATTATTTGTTTATTTTGTCTACATGGGCAAAAGTATTTATGATTGCCTTAGTCGGTTGAATTTCTAATTATGATTCGTAGGTATCCTGGGATTGTGGATAGGACTTACTTATCTGTGTGGATCTCTGTCCTAGTTTATGAGCTAGTGTCCAGCGATCAATGTACATCAATGGGGCGCCTGACAGGCACGATATTACTGACTTAAATGTTGGGATTCAGTGTAAATCATTACACAGGAGTTGACTCAAAACAAAGTTAATTTTACATTGTAAAAGATATCTTTCTAGACCAGATAAATCAGATACACATACTATAGTAATTAAATTGTGTCTCTTTATGTATGATTAGTTATGAAAATGAAGTACTGTGCTCTGACCTAAATGAAAGACTAATTTATCAGCCCAATGACATCATTTACTGCACTCTTCGACATTTATGCTATGTATAACAATGATATAGTACTCAGTGTCTAGGTTAATATGAATTATGTCAAAGAATAGTAGATAAAACACCATTAGTGAAGAAATAAATACTTGTAATATGTGTCAAATGTCGTAGACAAAATAGGATAAGTACTTTTATATTACTTCATCAGGATAAACAACAAGGAAGTAATAAGTCTTCTTGTATCAAATTGCTGAGGTATTTGCTTGTTATACTTGATAAAATCGATCATAAGATATTTGTCCGCTATGTGAAATAACTTTGTTGTAAGTATGCTTGATCAGTTTGACTAATTAGCCTATCAATGTGGATTACATGTCGTCATTGATGTCACATTGAGTATGTAAGAGAATTGAATGTATTAATGCCCCACTATCAAAATATAGAACAAAGTAATACAAATGTTCAGAGGACATAGGCATGAAACAAACAATAGGTTATATTAAAGGCTAAACAAGACGCAATCTAGCTTGGTATTGAAAGTTTGCGTAATATCAGTTATCAAATCTATTTTAGAAACTTATCATGTCTATAAGACATTTCCAAATGTATTATATTCATTCTGAATAGAACGGCAAAACAATGAAAATGTATTACAAAATGTATGACAAAAGATTACAAGTAGTCTAATAAACAAAAAGGTTATAGCTTCTTGCAGTAGACATAAATGATCAAAGATATTTTAGGAATGATCAATCAAATTAAAAAGTTCCATGATTATTATTCTGCACCTTAGGACAAGACAAGAAACAGTATCATGAATAAACGACTATAGCGATTTGTATTCAAGTTGTCTGAAGTCAAAAGGCTCGCAATAGACATAAAGCTATAAATTAGTCTATCAACGACTATATCGTTTGCGTGAAAAATACAATTTCATTCTATCGCTTTATATGCGTATAGAAAAATCGGTTATTTGTCGGAAAGTTGTCGGAAAAATACAACCTTTCAATACATATTTCCTTGTTTTGAAAACAAACTTTAATATGGCTTCAATTCATTACAAAAGTGGTTTAAACAGGAAATGAAAGACATTAATATTTCTTCATTTTTCCTTATATCTCACGGCTTTGTCAATGAACTTTTATAAGATTTCTCGCCTTAAGTACTTACACCATTTTTGATATCATTAAGACGTGTGTTGTTCTAGCAACACAAGTAATACTAAACCAAATCATAATCTGAATTGTATGTTTCGTAATGATAAATAATGGACTGTTGACCTGTGAGTATTGGTACTATCATTACTGTACGAATTAGGCACTTAGCCTAACCTCTGCAAACTGAATTATATGTTGACGACGTTCATTAACTTTAAATATGTTGTATAGTGAAACAGGACAATGTCTGGGTCATCTAGAACAAATGTCATTGGAAAACATGTAGAACGACATTAGTTATGGAATTAATGAACTTAAATCTTAAAGAAAGGCCATAGACTAACTAGATAAGTGAATTATCATATAATGTTAAAGATTTATTCAGCATAATTATATAACAAATAAAGTACCGTTTCGCAGGGAATACAGATGCTAAACTATATTTGATTGATGGAAAGTGAGTCGGCCTACGGTTTGACATATATTTACATTTTACACTAAGTACAGTCAATTATGATTTTGTCTCTAAGAAACAATACTACTATGTTATAGGTCATTAAATCTAATCATACAACGATACTCCTTTTGCAGATATGAAATCAATTTTTCTTTCTAGAATGATATTGGTGCCATGTAAGAAATACTGATCTCCATATGACAAAAATGCATAAATTAATCCAGAAAAGCTGCATTTCTGTTATACATATTACCCCAAGAACACAGTATACATAGCAGTACTGGATAAAATAACCGGCACAAATCGAAACGATTCCGACGCATGCAAATTAAGTCGCCTGATGGTATTAACGTCCTATTGCTATGAATATTTTTGAAGTAAGAAGATAAATATATTCTGTCATATTTGCATGCAGAACAATAGTTAACCGAAATTGCTAGATGAAAAAACGTTGACAGGGACGAAGGACTATTGTCCATTAGATACGAACACTAAGAAACTTAGCACCGTCAGTAGGTTGCTATGTGGTTCTTCATAATACTAGAAAGACATTCAATGACAGAGGTTTTTATACAGCAGCTTCACAACTTTTGAATGATCTTTCTCTAGAGTTTAGACGAAGCAATTTAATCAATTCTTTTAAATAAAAATAATAAAAACTTATTTGTTTCAAGGATATTTTTATAGTTAATCATGTATACTAGGACGAAAAAGAAACGCCGGGTCACCTATAATGATTGTTTTAAGGGATAAATTGTATTATTGGATTATTATATTTATTTTTGTATGAAATGTCATCTGTATGGAACCAGCTGTTGAAGTTTCAATCGATTTCCGATGCTGATTATGTGAAAAAATACCCCCTTTTAACGATGACCCTTCTTGTTTTGCGAAACACGGCCGGATATGTGTTGCATATTTTATGTACCCGGCGTTTCTTTTTTGTTCAGTATATAACTATGTAGAATTTGTGTTGTAAATGTAAACCGCCATTGAACATGTTTTATTAACGTAGAAGTAGGCGTTTACGAAAATAAACAAGTTTCAAGTTTAGTTATTAGCACTTGACGTAATTCGTTATTCAAAATTGAATCTGTAACGTTTGTTTAAATTTTAATGGTTAAAAGTCTATCGTAATAAGCAACATACACAATTACATAATGTAATTAAAAATTTATTGCAGGCTGGATTAACTTCTAGTAAGTCTATCCTTATTTGTGCTTGAAATGTATTTATTTGGACTGATTTAAAACATATTTGAGTTGTATTGTTTTACTACATTCATCGAGTAGATGAATATTGTTATACAAAACACTTTCTTCTTGTTATTGTTGCGTGAATAATATAACTTCTATAAAATGGCTTTAGATGGATTATTGCATCACTCGTGGGACATTAAGTAGGCTATTGCTGACTGATTTATTGAATTTGAATGATGTTTAAATTGCATTTGTCCAAAGCTCATATGCATTTTATGTACTAGTATTAGGTTTTACTGAAATATACAAACTTGTTCATAGTGTAGTATTTTATTAACGGTTACAGTTATTCCAAAACTTTATATTATGATAATTACTTACTGACCTATTCATTTTCTTCAAGTACATGCATTTGTAATGAAGACGCATTATGGTTGATTTTTGTAAATAGACAAAATTGAAAGTTTGTTTAAGGGAATATTTAGTATTTTAAACTACTTTTTATTAAAAGGAAATAGAGCATTAGGAAGTAGTCGCACGGATGCATTGACTTGATAGTGAAAACTACACTTGCAAATCCTGTCTTCTCAGTCTGGGAGGTTATCAGTAGGTTAATACATTGGAAATTGTAGTCTATTATAACTTGTGTGTGTGTGTGTGTGTCAAAACTATCTAGTGTACGATCAAGATGGTACAGCAAATACATGTGATATTCAGAAAAATATTGAGTGTTGTTGTTAGACCATTGAATACTTCCATCTACGTCAAGCTTTTTGTTGGTTTTCTAGTGAACCATAATTAAAAATATGTCTAGCAAATATCATTATACTTGTTGAATAGAATTTACGTTGGTATCAAAATCAGACATTTTCATCTATCAATGGTTATAACGTCAGAGGAGTGTCTGTGACAGTATTTTCATTAAGCCTATAGTAATTTAAGTACAGACAAATTTTGAAAATTGGTAAAACATCTTTCGTGTCAATCAGAAATCTCGATTTCTGTCAGTGACATATGCCATATATCTAATCTGAACCATGCGTTAGTATTTAATGAGGTAGACATGTGGGGTTATAGACATGGTTGGAATCTCGTTATGGATGATACATTTCACCTATGTTACTACAAAAACATTTTACGTCTAGCAATTGGTATATTCACAAGACTGTAAAGTATATAAAATAGGTTGTAATGTATTTAATGAAAGAAGCAATTGTAAAAGAAAACACTATCTCACATGTAATCACTAATATTTTTTATCAAACTGCTTATATAAAATTAACCATCATTATTCGTTTTAATAAAGATATATACTAACAATTCAGTAAAAAGGAGACAAATGATAGTAGTGTGTGAAATTGGACATCACGCTAATGATGTAACATTATATCTTACATTTCGTTGCATAAAAATGAAACTATTAGAAAATCATTCTGGTTTAAAGTTGCATTAAGTTTAGGAATTTGTGATTATCTCAGACTTATTGCGATACAACAAAGTAGTGACCTTATCACTGGAATTTAATCACTACCTGTACATATGCAGGATGAAATTAAACTACTCAGTGTTTCGTAATTTCATAAATAACTGCATTGCCAATACATTCATAATTATAAGGTCTCATTGAGTTCATCAAATACGGGTGCATGTGTATAACTTACTGACACTGGTTTCTAATTATACTTTTGTACACAATTGTAAATGTGCATGAGCTTATTTTTAATTTCATAAATGTGCATAAACATGACATACACGAAAACGGAAAAGTTGACGTTTGACTACAATTTGAGTAAACTAAAGATGCAAATATAATGTGGGCTGGCAACATAGAGATTGTAATGTGCTATATGTATTGGGTATAAATAGTGAACACTGTATTTATCCTATTAACGTTAAAGTTTTTTATCAAGTTGGATGTATATTTTTTATTTAAACCCAAATGCTAATGCTGATATAACGTGAAAACATTTTAACTTTTAAAAAATACAGATTTAGGCTTTACATTAATGTCTTCATGTAAGCTGCAAGGAGGCGTAAAGTAAGTAATTGAGGCATCGTCTTAACGTGTCTCAAACATGCCTTTTATTTAAATATATTAGGTAAAGTTGAGGTATTTTGTTGACGTTTTTCCTGGATGTGTGTTAAGAGTTATGATAAACGTTTTAAGACATGCTGTGCAATCTAATGTTATTGTGTAAAAGTAATAAGGTGTGTTTAAAATAAGTTATGCATCTGAAGGAAATTGAAATATATCAAATTAGTGGTATGAAGATGGAAATTAGTTTTGTCTATATATCCTGCCAAATCTTAATAATGATATATGCAATTTACTATAAATGATTTTATAGAGAAAAAATAAAGTTCCGTTCTACTTTTTAAAGATCAATGTTAGCAAACTCATCAAACCGCTGATACTTTCTTGCATTTCATGCTGTCATATAAAGTATTTGTAGCTTTGCGTTTTAGTCGCGTCCAATATTTTTTTCTATGAATATAGACGAATATTAGTCAATTTTTTTAGAATATTTTTCCTATATTTGCAAGACGATTTTTTCTATGTTTTTGTATGTATCTTAAATAGTTTACGGATTAAATACATATTGTAATTATCTCACAAACAAACGTCAGTTGACCCTTCGCTTCGTGTAAACATAAAGTTAAAATGAGATCGTAAAACTAACTAGCCTAGAATAAATGGAAAGATGTACACATCAAAACCATATCAATGACTGTTTTTGTTACTGCACTTGATGACATCTCAATGTTTTAAGTGCCACCGGAATAAAATAAATTTCGCAATTTTATAAGTCTAACATCCTGTGTTGTTGCACTTTAAAAGTATTTCAATGGGTGAACATTTTTATACACTACATGTCATTAAAAAGTTAAAATATCGGGAACCCTGATAATAATTGATTTAAGACAATAAAAAGATATGCTTACAACAAGCGTTGCAATTAAAACATACCGGTGTAAGTAGCGCTCGTTCTGATAACGTACGATTGAGGCGTACGATTGAAGTGTTAAACGATCAAATCTAGTTGTTGTATCTACAACGCTTAATTCCCTTGATAATAGTACTGAAGATAGAATGTTAGATAGGTTAATTAAGGGGCAGTAATGGAACTGGTTCATTTAGCGAATTTTTATAATGATGTTATACACGGTTCTTTCTAAATTATAGTTAAATGATGGTAGACTAATGAATGCCTATAGATGTTAATAAAAACATTAAAATCTAATCTCTCATCGACGATATATTATAGACCATCTTTGTTTTAATGTAAACATTTATGAGTTTTGTTGCAATTACTCTACACGCGCATATTATAACTATGCGTAGGCTTATCAGCTGCAAATCGATTTTATGTAATTGTTCAATGCACATTGCTACAATTTGTAATTTACTCTAAGTTACAGCAAAATATAAAGTCACTTCGTAAATTAATATACGTTATGTTTAACAGTTAATGTTACCATTAGAATCCATTAATGAATACATTTTGATAATCTAGACAGATGTCCATACCATTTAATTGTTTCGGGAAAACCAAGCTGTTTTTGTTCCCTATTTTGCTTCATAAATAACTGCTGAGTATTTAATAGTTAATAGGACAAATAAGACGTTGTAGCATGTACAAACGCCATTCTAACAACGTTTGTACAATGTTTGGTTTTATAGAGTAATTCCAGACAATTATCTTGTCTCTAGGTTAAATGATATGAATGTGAATGGAAACGTCCTAGACCGATGAACTGTTGTTTTTCTGCAGCGATGATTTTGAATGATTTTTCTGTACTTAACAATCGGAGGGATGTTTTTGGAAAATTAACAAATAACACGCCTTTATGTGTTAGTTAAGTCGATGACCGAACAAATATCGTTCAATCGTGTTTAAATTGTACACACATAAATTAACATTTTTTTGGCGATGTCATTTAAAATAAAATTAAAGTAATTGCAGTCAATTATTATAGTATAATAAATATTGTTATAAATGTATTGTTTTAGGCTAATTATTATAAATTCAAAATTCGTAATTAGAATAGTTCCAGACAAGTATGTTTCTAAGTTAAATGGTATACATGAGAATAGAATATTTTTGGTAAATTAACTGAAACATGCCTTTAAACGTAAAGAAATATTTTAACTGTCGTTAAGATGAATACAGTTTGAAATATTCTAAGCAAAATTTTATAACAAATCTCTAGTCTCGACGTTTTCTATAAAAGCGTGTATCAGTATGCTTACAGTAATAACGACGTAGGCTGTTAAAGTGATGAACAACATTTTGTTATTCTAATATATTCAAACCAACACTATCGGTAGTTCCGAAGACATTGTCTCCTATTGTACTTAAGGACTATGTCATTTATGAACTGACATCGATATGACGCGAACGAATTTTAAATGAGAAAAACATGACAATCGTGATCAGAATATAGTTCCTAATTCAGCACAGAAACTTTAAATAAAGATATTGTTGACAAAAATGCCATAATTTTTCTTCAATTTAAGATAAACAACTGTTCCAGGCTAAAAATATACGAGTTGGGTATTGTTTCAACAAGATACATTGAACAGATATTGTGTGATGATAATTATTCAAATCGTATGGTAATAAAAGCTATCGACTTCAATGAAGTCATTGACACAATATTTAAGCTGTATTTATTTTATATGATATTTTTCAATTGCTTTCGGTGTAAACATGTATCTTGAATAACATGTTTAAATTCATCTTTTATTATACTTGTATTATCTGATAGTCTATAAGAACATGGGACGTCGTTATTTTCGAAATAATGATTTAAATGAGTATTTTTTACATAGGAAATTGTTTTTTCTAGTTTTAATGAGAATACTTATTCTTTACACATTTCTAATAAGTTTTTTTTTAATTTGACCTATTACAAAAGTATCAATTAAGTTTCAGATGATTTTACTACTAATACAATCTTTGCAATGTAAAGTTGTTAGTATTAGGTTGTTTATTAAAGAACATTGCACTGGATCTAAATTAAAATCTATTTTATCGGCTGATAATACCACAGTAAGTAAATTGAAATATTTTGTTGATAATTGTATGCACATGGTGCAATGCCATTCAACAAATGTTAGGGCAACGAAACGTTTTAATAGCATATCATACCGTGCATTACCATGTTTATTATGTTATACACAGCAAACATCTTGGCAATAACTAACATACATATAACTCCATCTATACAGCATCATCAAGTCCTTACTGTACATACATTATGGCGTAAAAATAAATAATTTACCATACTAATATATACACAAAGATGTTTAAAGATGGCACGTACTCAACATAATTCAATCACTCATTTTGTGATCAACTTACGAGGTAATACTAAGATGATACATTTGTCAATTTATGTTTGATCAACCCCAGTTGAGTTTATATATTAAGGTTATTCATTGTTAATTACTATATCAGTGTTATGTGAGGTTGCCCTTAGATGGTTGAAGCACAGACACATTTATTGTATACACCGTTTCTCTTAATTATTGCGAAATTGGTTGTATCTTCTAAATGTGCAATCTACTTTTTATAATCAGCGGTTAAAATTACATAACTTTAGATTGATTGAAACGTTGACTTTTTTATTGCAGCCGTCTGTATAAGGGATTATAATTGTATGAAACATATAAATGATATGCACAAAAAGGGACAGCATGACGTAAACTAAAATTTGTGAAAACTAAAGATGCAAATAAAATGCGGTCTGGAGACATAGAGAATGTTACGTGCTATATGTATTTGGTATAAATAGTGAACACTATGTTTTAACCTTTCAACGTGTTAGCCATTTTACTAATTGTATGATTATTTTTTATCTTAACTCCAATGCTGACGATATAATGTTTAAACCTTTTAACATTTGAAAAACCATATTAAGTCTTTACATTGATGCATTATATAAACTTTAAAGATAAACATGTAAGCTACTGGAAGGCGTAAAGAAAGTAATTGAGACGTCGTTTTAACGTTTTTGAAACATGCTTTATAAATATGAGTAAAGTTAAAGTTAATTTATTTTGTTGGCGGTTTTGCCAGATATAATTATTGATCTGGTGAACTTAACACGACATGCTGTGCAATCTGATGTTCTCATTGTACAGTAATGAGGTATGTTGAAAATTAGTAATGCATCTGAAGGAAATTGAAATATATCAAATTAGTGGTATGAAGATGGAAATTAGTTTTGTCTATATATCCTGCTAAATCTAAATGATGAAGTATGCAATTTACTATAAATGATTTTATAGAAAATAAATTACCTTGAAGTTCCGTTCTACTTTGCAATTCTCTATGTTACATGTAGCAAACTCATCAAACCGCTGATATTTTTTTTGCATTTCATGCTGTCATATAAAGTATTTTAAAGTAGCTTTGCGTTCTGTCGCGTCCTATTGTTTCTTCTAAGAATAAAGACGAATAACAGTCTAATTTATTTTGAATATTTCCACTAACTCAGCTAGATGAATTTTTTATGTTGTAGTTTAACAATCTCTTGGACTTGGGTGAAAAAACAAATTGTACTTGTGAATATCACGAACAGACGTGGGATGAACCGTCGCATTTTTAGACATACAGTTAAATGCGATTGTAGGACTAACTTAAATGGAAGGTTGTACGGAATCAACGCATGCTGAAAACTGTTTTTGTTACTGTACTTTTTGACATCCTAATGTTTAAAGTGCGAACGGAATGGACGAAATTTCGCAGTATTAAAATTTAAGAGTCTAACACTAAAATGTCATTTCACTTTCTAAGTATTTAAATGGGTGTATATTTTTAAACACTACATGCAACAAAGATAAAACGATCGGGAATCTGGAATATTTATGATTTACGATAATAAAATTATGACAATCTTTATAGTACTGCAATTAAAGCATGTCAGCGTTTGATAGAGTGAGGAAAATGTAAAATTATAACAACTAGAAGTTGTATTTGCAACGCTTTATACACTTGATAATTGAACGTAAGATACAATTTTATATAAGTTCATTAAGCATGTAGTCATGGAACTGGTTCATCTAGCGAATTTTTATGATGGTGTAATACATAAACATCAATTCATGTTTCTTTCTAAATTAAAGTTAAGTGATGCTTCATTAATAAATGCCTTGGGGTGTTAGTAAAAACCTTTAAATCTAATTTCGCATCGACGTTTTTGTTCAAACATCTTCATTAAAATCTAAACATTTATGCGTTTTTATCACTATAATTGCAATTACTCAACACGCATTGCTATGTATCGTGATTTACGCTTCAGTAACATCAAAATGTAAAATTACTTTATACATAAACACATATTATGTAAAACAGTCAATGTTACCATAATTATTCATAACTGAATCTGTTTCATAATGAAGTCAGTTTTTATTGTTATTGTATTGTTTAGTGTAAACCAAACTGATTTGGTTCTTTATTTTGTTTCACTATTGACAGCTGAATATTTTATAATTGATAGTACAAATAAGACGTGGTAGCATGTATTAATACGGTTAAATGATATTAATTTAAATGGGAACATCCTAGATCAATGAACTGTTGTTTTCCTGTACCAATGCTTTTAAACGACTTTTATGCACTTGACAATCGGAGAGATATTTTTGGTTAATGTACTGAAACTTGTCTTCATTTGTTAGATAAGTCAATGACCGAGCAATTGTCGTTCAATTGTTTTGAAATCATGCACACATTCACAAAATACAGCATGTCAATGTCATTTTATTCAAAAAGGGTAATTGCTGTAAATTATAAAAGTATAAAGTTATGTTCAAGGCTAATTGTTATAAATTTTAAATTCGTAATTTGAATTTTACAAGTTCGTAGATTTCGTATAAAAAGTAAATTTTATATTTCATGAAAGTAAAGTTTTGCAATAGCAATCACTTGAATAGCAATATTTCCTGATCCAAATCAGCAGATTGACAATATAAGAATGGTTGAAACAGTCTCAAAAATGCACGAAGGAGTAACACCGTAGCAACACATTGTATGGGTCATATAACGGCGGTTAGTCAACCTACTCCCCCCTCCTGGAAAAGCTA
This sequence comes from Mactra quadrangularis, assembly GCA_025267735.1. Classification (NCBI taxonomy): domain Eukaryota; kingdom Metazoa; phylum Mollusca; class Bivalvia; order Venerida; family Mactridae; genus Mactra; species Mactra quadrangularis. The sequence continues at coordinate 14,859,807 of CM046299.1, forward strand.
AATATCTGGATTTAGCTGTTTACCAACTACTAAGCGCATATTTTCGTCAGTGACGGAGAACTGCCCTTCATAATTAAACATTATCGGTAGGAGGGAGAATGGCCGTAGAAATAATTTCATGACCAATCTCCACGTAAGTACAACCCGCCCGGGAATCAAACCCACGACCCCTCGATCAGTAGACTTGCACTCTACCATCTGAGCTAGCCGGGTATCAAAACCTCATCACTTGGATGAAAAGTAAATTTATTATCGAAGAAAATAATTACTGAGTTAACAGTTCGTGTAATATTAGATTATTTGTTTTCAATTTCAACAGATATATTAGATGTAAGATGAAAACGAAGTTTCAGAACAAATAATACAATCCTGCCTAATACAACATTAGAATGGGTATTTGATGAAAATAAACTTGAAACATTTAGGAGGTACAGTAATGGCGTATGCATTTTATTAGGACTATCATTCTTCAATATTGTTTCATAAAACGAATTTACAGCTATATTATTCTAATACGTTTGATATTCATTCACTCATTCAAAAGAAACAAAATGATAAAACATCATTAAATGGACAAATTAGAAACGAGTACAACATTCTGGTATTCTTTTATGTACAATTCATCAAAACGTTTCAAAATCATTTTTACAAATCATCAACATACATTTATCAATTAAAGAAACTTATGGAAAATACATTTCAACATTAGGAGTAATGCCTTAATGTTGATTAATATAAAAGAAGATAATATTTCAATTACTTTATACCGATATTTAATAGCTCAAGTTAAAAAGAATGGCAGTTTTAGTTACAAAGCCGTATGTAGTACACTAAAAATAAATAGTTTAACATATTTCTACACGTTTTTTTTCACTAAGATTGAAATATCATGAAATTAAATATTGACAATTTTGTCATCGTTTTGGTGGAGTTCGGTATTTTAGTGATGTCTGTGGCTGTCTGCTAGTAAAAGAACATTGTGTCCTCTGATAAATTGCTTTTATAGAACAATGACCATTACTTATTACACGAAATACAATGAAAGGAAAATTAAAGCTATTTGGAATATTGACATGTACTGTAGATACTAAACTTGTCTGGTGTTCAATCTAGTGGTCTTATTTTTTAAAATAATCACTCTCGATAATGTTATTTATGGTGATAATGTTTGTGAATGAACAAGGTTAAACATCTAACAGACAAGAACTTGACATGACAGTGACCAGATCAACTGAAGTTTCAACCAGCAAGCAGTTTAGACAAAAGCGCTTTTGAACATATATTCAATATGAAAAGAGCGCAGTACAAATGCAGTATATATTAATAATAACAAAACGAAATTAAAACAGTATTGTGCTCATTTAACATAATTTCAATTTTGCTCTAATCGAATTCTTTTCCGGAAAATTAAGTTAAACTGTATTGAACTCATACAAGAATTTTCGTTGTCAAAAGTTAAACCGTGACTATTGGGATCTTTATTAATATAGCGTAAAACAATACTTTAACTGGCGTTAAATTGACTAAGGTTTGAAATAGTAAATTATTAATTACAAATCTCTAGTTTCATCGATATCTATAAAAGCGTGTATCAGTGAGCTTACAGTAATTACGAAGGAAGTTGTTGTAGTGATAAACAACATTTTGTTATTCTAATATATTCAAATTTACCCTATCACTAACGAGGGCATTGTCTCCTATTATACTCCAGGGCAATGTCACTTGTGAACTAACATCGATATGACACAAACGAATTTTAAATGAGAAAAAGAAAACATAACAATTGTGATCAGAATATAGTTTTTAATTCAGCACAGAAACTTTTAATAAAGATATTCATGACAAAAATGCCACATTTTCCCTTCAATTTAAGATGAACAGCTGTTCTTGGCTAAACACAAAAAATGATTGGGTATTGTTTTAACTAGGTACATTGAACAGATATCGATATTGTGTGATAATTATTCAAATCGTATGGTTATAAAATTTATCGACTTTAATGAAGTCATTGACACAATATTTAAGCTGTATTCATTTTATATGATATTTCTAATTGCTTTCGGTGTGAACATGTATCTTGAATAATAACTTGTTAAAATTCACCTCTTATTATACTTGCACTATCTGATAGTCTATAAGAACATGGACAGTCTGTACGTTGGAAATGATTCTTAGCTAACATTTTAAGTATATTTGTACACTTTCTAGTTTCAAGACGAAAGTTTAAACATACTTCAAGGGGATATGCAAATATACAAACACTATGAACATTACCCATGCTAACGTCAAACATTATTGGTGCTCTCTCAACGCAACTTCACATAACATCATGGCAAACTAATATAAATAACCTTCATAAAACGCTGTTTTATGTATCATGTTTTTGTATCATGGCTTAACTGAAACTAAAGTCAATCGGAGATAACCAAACATGACTTGACATGTATATGCTATTATTGTCTCGTTAGCTGGTCACAAAATGAGTGATGTAACTATAATATATTGAGTATGTGCCATCTTTAAACATATTTTTGTCAAATATTTCAGAAAGTGGTAAAGCTTTGTATGCCTGACGCGACATTTTATTTTAAGGATATGAATAGTATAAGCAGAAAATATTTTATGTCATCAAAATTATAGCGTCCAGGAATATTTAAGTAAAAGATTTAGCTATGATATAATCATTTTGATAGATAAATACTTTTATAAACCGCGAAAGTAGAACATCAACTGCTTTAGTAAGACATTTTACGTATAAACATTCACATAAATTGTATGGGCTATAAATTTACAAATATAATACATACAGTTATCCCAAAGTCCCCACCGAATATACCGCTTGATAACGAATGTCACTCTTTACACAGACAATTGAATATGATAGTAGAATTCTCGGCTTAGTTTTGCATAGATACCCGTTGAGGTTTGAAAGTACTTCATATCTATAGATTGATATTCCTGTAGTTATCAGCCATCATTTCGTTTTCAATGTAATACTGATTACATTTAAACAACAAAATCACCGTTTTTGTGTTCATACGCTGCACTTTATTCAGCTCGTAGGCAAATTGTCGAGTTGTGCAATGAGTTGAGCGTTTAAGTATACAGATATAAACACATCGTCTATGTATAGAATGTGGGCAGTGGAGCTTGATCATGAAATATTTAATTATCATGGCTATTTTTCTGTATATTTATGAATCATTATCATTATTATCATCAAGCTTCGGCAGGAGATTCAGGGCAATCAATGGACCACTAGTAGGACGACTGATTCGCACAGTTTGTCTTAAATATGTTACAATGCTGCGTAAAGCTACATACATTACTTTCGTATTTCAAAGATAAGTATAGCTTCTATTAAATGGGATAATCAGACTATGTTATCAGATTTTAATGGCTTTTTGAAATCATCCCGACTTTTTTATAATGAGAGATAATGTAACATCGTTTGGTAAATTTAGTAACAATACCATCTCCAATTAAATATAAAAAATCTAATTAAATATAAAAACTGGTTTCACAGAAAGATGAAACGAACGAAATGTCTGAGTTTGTCTGGAGTATTGACTTGATTTTGACTGGCAACGAAATATTACTGTTCAGAAAATCAATATGATTCCAGCAGATGCATTTAATTTTGAATTTACATTGTTTGATATTTTAGCATCTTTTACTACGTTTTGAGATCTGTCATAAAGTTGGTCACACATCTGAGAGCCGATTTGTATTACTGTTTGAGTAGCATGAATGTTTGAGGCATGAACACTTGCCTTATTATGTGTATATCTCTGAAGCTTTGTACATTTGTACTAGTATGCGATATTGTTCAGTTTGTTGACTGGTGACCTACTTTGTAATTTTATTCAGTATTGAAAAAAGAAACAACATATATCAAATGTAACTAGACTAAAAAACCAAATCATTGCATGCTCTGTCATCATGTTTTAACAAACAAGGAAATATTCTTAAATGATGAGTTAACTACAAGGAACAAAACCTGACGATTTATTTCACTTATGAGAACGACTGGTATAGATTTTAGCTGGTTGTATTTTGTTTTCTTCAAAAGATCGTACAGCAAATATATCGACAAATAAAGACAGATACTCCTGATACTGTCTGAATTTGGGGAATATTATTTACCTTCCTTACTGAAGGTCTTAGGTTGATATTGAATCAGAATATGACTTATCATTTTAAAGTTGTCTTGTTACTAAGATTTTCAAAATCGTTTTATAATATCTTGTTCTTTGAAATATAAAGAAAAATAGTTATGCCAGTTAGCATGTTACAGTGTAAAAATAAGTTTATATCTGCATTCATATTTTTGGGAATTTCATATTGTAAAAATGCTGATACACATGTCTCTACTATTCCAAATTGTATCTTAGAATTTAATTCAATACATATATATTCTATTATCTCATGTAATTATTTTAACACCATCAAATACATGTTAACTACATTGTCAATTTCAGAGGCGTTTAAAGCAAAACTATTTTCTATAGACTGTCTAGCTTAACTTTAATGCAAAAGATACTATGATTGTTTAACACTTGGTTTTGCCTTTCTTAGATTTTAGATATTTCCTGATGTTCTTGAATTACACGCTAAAAAAATTTAGAGACATTTTTTGTGAGTGTTTGTATTGTCATACTTTTGTTTTGCAACCAGTAAACTGTTTATTAATATTACGTTTTTGTTACAAGCTTTTAACTTTTGTGTGTTTCACTTGTTTCCTTCAAATGCATAATGTATTTTTCAGGCGACAGAAGTTTGATTGTTAAACTGCCATCGGGATTACGCAATTTAAAATGATGAACACATTTTGTAATGAAGTTATACTTTTTATTAAATATGCGGAAGACATTGTCTAGGATTAAATTTAAGATGTCGACAATTTAGACTTAGCGTAAAAGGAAGTGGAGGAACAAAATTTAATCGCTAGAAAATGACGTTCTTTAATTCCTTTTTGAGGAACTGTTTGAAATAGAAATTATCGTACATAAAAGCAATACATTACCATTTTAGTCTTGAAAATAATGATCTTTTAATGATTTTTTAAAAAAGATGTCTGAAATTCAACTCGTCTGCGTTATATAATTTTCTAACGTTTTCCTGAATTGTACTGTTTGGTCTGTTTTATGATATTTTAGTATCTCTTAATACACTGTGTTAAACATTTGCTACGATTATACAAAAAGACAAGTTTGTTTCCCTCCAATAATTTTATTTGTCAATGACTGATACTTGTGAATGCGTGTGTGACGGTTTTAAGCTGATTTCTTGAGTTACAAGTATTTTCCGGGACAATTGCTAGTTCTGCAGATTGCCGCGGTACGATAAGCGAGATAATAAAGTGGCAGTGAAAAGCACCATACAACATAACTCCTTATCCATATTTAAAGTAAAACAATGCATTGATGTTAACGTCTTAAATTGGGCCAATAAATTCAAATAATACTATATTACAGCATTGACTCTAAAACACAGTGTAAAAACTAATTCTAACGAACTCAAATTTGTGTCAAAGTAATGATGGGAAAACTGCCTAAACCTGTCAAGTAATTGTCGATTACCTCTAATTTATACAAACGCTAACAAGACTTTGAAATATCGATTGTGGCAGAGTATAATCGGATTATGTTTTTGTAAAAGCAATTAAAGGCACATTTATAATCTAATATGAGTTTCAAATTGGGACTCTTAGAATGTCCTTACCTTATTGGTAACCATCAGCTCATTATTCAGAAGAATAAATGGCTAATCTTTACTGAAGTTTTTTAAACCTCTAAATCAAAGCACTGAACGCGCTGCACTGTAAATGAAACACATTATAGTCGCCTATGTCGTACAATTCTGTCACTGAGATTCATCTATTATGTTGTTATATGAATGGATAATATCGTGTCTCTTATGAGTCTTTTACGAGGGAAAATATCTATGTTCCAACAATAAATGCTGGAAATGACTGCAATTGGCCAATATGATGTCGTTTTTTCTTGTCATCTCATTTTGAATTTATGAACTCAGAAAGAGAAACGTAATCGGGGAAACTAGTTATGAGAGTTAGCGCCCGTTAAGAATTGTTGATAGACACACCAAAACATACAATTACATTGTCATCGTGCTTTTAACGGCACATGGTTAAGACGTATGAATCAAGATAATGATATAAATTCGTTCACTGTTGTAAATAAGCAGCTAACAAGAGCTATGTTTTATTTACCATATACAAGTAGTTAGCACAATTTATTTTTTAATAAAAATCAATCAGTTAAATCTTTATACAATTATTATATTTTCACTCAGATAGACAGTAATTTACGTTATCAGTTTCTAATCCAAAACTGGTTAACTCTATTTTATGAACAATGTTCAATTTACGTAATTGGTATAATGGGCTAAACACAAATTACGAATTACTCGGCAAAAATAAAAATAATTTGATTATTATAGCAGTGTTTTTTTATTGACTCTCATGTTACGGTTTAGTCAGTTAGACGATACATTGTCGGATCTGAAACAAATAAGGCATTTGATTAAACGATTGTTAACAAAATGTTGTACTTATATGTTTGGTATTATTATAACTTTGATATAATAGGTGTAATCATTCCCAATGTTAAATAGACTTTGGTCTTGATGTGCATTCGCCACTTTCTTTCTAAGATATACCTCAACTGTGATATTTATTATCCCCACCTAAGGGTGTGTAATTCATTTTTATGATGAATCAGATTCACTGTTTTTGTCGCATTTTGTCTAAAATGAAATTTGTAAAATTAGGTAATAAAATGTCAATGTAATATAATGAAGCATTAAATTGATTTGTTGATTGACTGTCATTTCAAACTTGCTTAAAGCAATATATTAATAATTGATTCACCTAATCTAAACAAACGGGGTTGATTCAATTCTAAAACATTATACTTGTATTATTTCTTGCTTGTTTAGGATACCATGATCTCATTTATAGAGAACTAATCTTGTATGTATTTTGATAGATGAAAGAACATTCATGAACATGCATGTAGACAAGGACCACGTTAAAAATACATTGCCAGACACTCATGCACACATGACAAAATACAGACATGGACTTCGCATCGCGGTGCAAACAATTACCAATTTAATACGCTTTTAAGCGATTTTTTTCATCAACTATCTAGTGGTATATATGTTTTTTTAGTTTGTTCTATATTACAATTGTTATTTGATCTTCATATGTTTTCATTTGTCACTTCAATTATCATATGATAATTTGGTGTAGATTTATGGTTAGATATGTTTACATAAATTGTTTTCGTAAAATTTCTTGTTGTCTGCGTTTGATCTTTTCCTTTCTTACATATCCATTGGGAAAATCTGTCTTGGTAATAGACTTACTAAAGACTTATTTTTGTTACACAGTACATGTAATTATCATCCGTTCACTTTATTCACTTATTCCTGGTATTTCTTGAACATCATTGATAAGAATATGTACTCAGTGAACTGAATTTGTCTCAGATCATCGGAAATGTGTTTCTTTTATCAAAATGGCCCTTAGAAATAATCTTAGCAACAACGTTAAAACGTTACTTTAAGAGTCAATAGTGCACTCTCAAGCGTTTTCTTAATGGAATCTGGTTGGTATTATTCACATTGTGTGTAAATAAACCGGGATCAGTGATGAAATAGGATTTATCCGAGTACCATACATGATTGCTTTTAACTCAGATTATCAAAAATATGTTTCTGACAATAACAAGCGGTAATAAAGTATCAAAGATTACCACATGCATCGATTCTTCTGTCAGTTTTAAGAATTTTGTTTCAATAAAATACTAAGTTATCAATACCTTTTTATTAAACAACAATTAAGAAATTTGATGTTCTTGTACCACAGACCTGAAAATTTACTCATTTATTAGTTCAAGTCAATTATTACTACCAAGTTTTTTTCATAAATTATTATATATGTAGAAGTTAATCATACAAAAAGTAAGCTTCAAATTATTTCCCTAATTGCATGCTCTAGATTGTTACCTCTTTAGTTTGTTCAATGCTAATGAAAGTCGTCGTAAAAACTTGCTACAACTTTAAAAGTTCCATGAGTACTGTAGATAACACTTTCCATGCCAATGTAAGTTAAATAGCATTTCACATTTTATAACGATAGTCAAGTAGTTTTATTGAGCACATGTGTTTTACATATGGCTTATCTTTTTATCTTTAAGAGTCATTCCAATCCTAGAAAACGCATTATAAAGATAAAGTACATTTAATCACTTTTTATGATGTATAAACCTATCTTAATTATCAGAAGTCTACTTATTTTAGTTTGATATTTGGTATAATTATGTAGCAAGCATTACACGTTGTTCGTCTCTGATTTATTTTTACCAGAAATGTCCCCAGATTATTAGAAATGGAATGAAAATTTCCAACAAAATGTTTTGCCTTCTATGGACGTACTGATTACGTTTTGAAAAAAAAGTAGTCATAAATATGAATTTTAATTTACATTACCCTGAGGCTACTATAACCACGCCAATACACAAGTAGCTAACTTGTTATACAAAGTAATCCTTTGTGTCCAAAGACATGTGACTATGTTTTCCCAGTATACGCATATACTTTCATTGTTGGACGGCTAATGAATATTTAGAAATGAGGTTCCGGCGTAATATCAATTGCCGTGTAGCAAAATCTTGACATGATGTGATATTTTATAGGTGCTTGCCAAGCTGTTGAGAAAATTACCCCATTATCAGTTTTTGACTGATATACATCATACAAAAAACTCGTTGATCTTTGCACATTCAATGACTGCATGGGTTGTATTCTACAAATTTGTAATGCATCTTAAATTTTGACCTGTTACAATACAAATGAATCGCTAGATTTGCGGGAGTCTTTTCAATACTGACTGTATGAATGAAATAACACGTAATGAACATGCAATAAATTTGAACATCTTCACTAAGTGTGTAAGCACTTAATGAAATGCAATAATTTACATTTATCAATCTAGTGCGTGGTAATTACAACTTTTTTGAACAAATTTAATCATGTTGTTTTTATTAGTTTTCTAATAGAGCTAATTACGAGTTTATTGCTTTACTTATTATAAGTTAATTAACATTACCAAAAGTTTTTTTTAATGAATACCTAACAATAGTAGAGCTTTATTTTGTTGTTAATCGGTATAATACGTTTAAGTAATGGGATACAATTAAAAGTATTTGTTACATCATAAATATGTTATAAAGGTGAACTGTCAGCAATTAGTGTTAGATATGAGCACATTTTCATCAAGAACAATTTGAAAAACGCTTGTAAATTACGTTCTTTGATACAGATAATTTTAATGTACTTTTTGTTATTCTTAAATTTAAGGTCGTCTTATTGGTTATTATTATTTCACATATCGTATGTCAGCTTTCCTAAGTATCTAGGTAATGAATCTTTATTTATCTATTTATTTTTGGTATTTATACGATACTTCTTTTTTTCGTTTTTTTTGTTGGATTTAATGCCGTAGCAACACACGATATAGGTTATATCACGACGGCCAGGCCACCTACTCACTGTTCTTGGGAAGGCTAAATCTCTGGATTTAGCTGTTAACCAACTACTTGGCGAATACTTACGTCATTGACATACTACTGTCCTACTGTTTTTACTGTTACTAAATTTAAATTTTCCACCAAAGTATGCCTCGCCCCTAGATTAGTAGACTTGTGCGCTACCGACTGAGCTAGCCGGGCCGGCAAATTACTCCTTCATTTGCCAACATTAGAGAAGAAAATTCGATGACAGAATTTACATTACACAGAGGCTACTTTAATAACCACATGTTTAGACAAGTTACTGATTAATTTTACAAAGTAGTTCATTGTGTCTAAAGCCATACATGGTGGGTTTGTCCACGTAAATGAGTATCCCTTCTTAGGAGAACGGATTATGAACATTTAAGGCTGGTAGGTCCGGCGAAATGTCAATTGTATTGACGGTTCTCGATGGTTTAGTTTTATACGATGTTATTGCATAAATGCGAGCAGTAAGTGTTTACATCTGACTAAATAAAGATATTTTTGTCAGGTTGTTGACCCTGTAAATTGCAATGGTGCCAATATAAGTACATATTATTCATTCATGTTTACTTTAAAACAGTGATAAAAAACAAGTTGAACACATTGTGAAATACACTTATTTGATTTTTAAATGGAATTAGGAACCCATTAAATTTTGAAGTTGTTTGTATAGTTGATGGTGACAGTTTATATTCCAGTTGCAGTAAAAAAATGCTGTTTTTTCCTAGAATTCATATATAATTGTAATAACCCTTTATTAGGGATAAAAAGAAAATCGTATTACATCAATTTGTTATTCAAATAAGTAAAGTATCATCATCTAAGACAATCAAGTATAACTTCTATTGTACAAGTAAATCATAACAGTCACATTGATTTTTTGATAAAATCATACAATCTCATTTGCATAATATAGTTGTCCTGAAAACGTGTGTGTATAATTGTTTAAGACAGAGTACATGCTCAAGATTCATTCCTGGACTCGTTAAAGGACCAAATTACCGAATATGTTTACAAATCACATAGTGAAGATTTTCCTTCAATGTATGTGTAAGATGCCTAGCTAATGCCTAGCAGGGAACTTTTCTGTAGAAAAACCATCAACTACTATTTATTCTAGTACTTGCATCATGTTATGACGCCAAATACACAGTATGTTTCCCTTAGCTTATCGTTCACATGAATTTGAAACTGTTTATTTTATTTCGATTTGATATACAATTTTACGTAATGTTTGGCTTACAAATTGTGTAAGAAATATCATACATCATACATCATTTAGATAACAATAATGCTGTATTGAAGAAGATAAAGTATGTTTTATATATTGAACGTTATAATGATAAGATAGTGCCGATCGTCGAACTTATAGATCTAAATGGTTTAACATTGTATGTTAATATACTCAACGGTTCATTGTACGATATGTCAGATTATTAACTGCGTTGTTTACTTGAAGATATAGCAATCATTTTACCAGCTGTTAACATCTTTTATTTAAAAGTTGTTTCCCATGTATTATTGGTTTGCTAAGAATTGTTTTAAACCCTCTTATGTACTTAAATCGGTTCTGTTGGCATCATATTAATTCATAGACGCTGACTCACTAAAGTTAGTTCTAAATTGAGCTGTGATGTTTAATTAATGCGGTAATAAGTAAGAGTAACTTATGACTATTTTCAAAGTTCAAGACAACTACCAATGAATTTAGAACTGATCGCTTTTATGCATATACTATATTTTACGGACAAGCACAAAGGATTTCTTATATATTTTCACATACTTTGGATAATAGCATTGCTTGCATTGGATAATAGTTCGAATACTGTAACGGAGGCATCGCAACTTGAAATATTTCCCAAAGGTACGTCTTGGGACCATTTTATCAATGCATAGGAAGGAACGACAAAAATGACACGAAATATCAATGTACAGCACGCATATGGTTTAAACTTTACATTATATATGCAATAGTTTATTTTGAGATATTTGAATTAAATATATTGAAATTGAACGATAGAAATTGTTATTTATTATAGTTAAGTACCTAAACTTATTTAAATGCTATTTCCAAATCTTTAAATATAGTTATTACTTTATAAACAAGAAAATAGTTTTGGAGTTAAGTTTCAAGAAACATTGCGTGATAGTAATGTTCGGAAAATACAAACAGGAGTGCTGTAAGCTTCACTTTAAATATTTTAGTAGAAATATTTCCAGGTAGACCTATAAGTTAAATAACGTCTGTGAATTTACCAAATAAACGTTTTTGAAACGCAAAAAGAAAGAAATATAAGCACAATATGGCACATTTCAGGAATAACAATTTTAATAACTTTATTACCATAAACAGTCGGTGTAATGCTGATATATTCCCCCATCAAATGTCGAACTACAACCACAACTGATTTCTTACTAAAATTCCATTCCTCTGACTGTTTGCAATTATATAAAATCTTACGCTGCATGAATAGCAAAAGCTGAGCTTTAAACTCATGGTGAAACGTCCTATTTGTTTCAATCAATTGTGAAAACCTCTCATAACGCATCTAAGGAGATGCTGCAAAACAATGATAATAAGGAATATCTTATTACCGGTACAAAACAGCACTTGTGTATCTCTTTATTTACTCCTTATTATCCAATGGTTGTCTATAAACTTTTAATTAAAAAGAATAACAATGAAATTGATTTATCGGTAGATGACTCCGGTAATGCATTGACTATTATGTTAACGAATACATGTAGTAAGTATAATGTTCTGCTTGCAAATTACTTATTTAGCATCGAAATAAAGTATTAAGTTTATTTGGAATATAACTGAATTTAGGCTGGGGATTTGACGATTGACAATAGAATAACGAAAACATGTATTTTTTGTCATCGTCGTTTGTTATGTAGAGGTCGTTTTGCATTTATATTGTATTGTACATATTGCATATGTATAATATTGTCGTGTCTACGAACTTTAATTTAACGGACTGATATTGCTTCTTTGGCAAGTATAAATAAAATGAACAGTTGGTAATTATTGTTATTTGTTTTTCTATTAGAAAACTGTAGATAAAGATTTAATTGGAAACTCATGCAAGTACATTACAATATGTTTTGGAAATTGTTTAGTCACATACTACATATTAATATTACATTACGCAAAACATATTAGCGTTATATTCAAAATTTAATAGAGAAATAACGAGAAGTCCTGTCCACAAACAGGAAAGTATGCGAAACCTTATAATTATGGTGAACTTTATAAGCAATGTGTTATGATTTCATTTCAAGGTGACTGTCTAGACGAAGTTCTTGTTAAATTGGTATATATCATTTATAAGACTTCACCATTTAAACATTTCTGCAGGAAGTGTTATATGAAATTGGTACGACACTAGAGCTATGTATGGTTATTTATTGCATCTGATAATATCTCTGTGGGTGTGTGTGTTTGTGTGGTGTGTTGCGTGACAGATACATTGTTTATATTCATTTGTTTGTAACAAGATACCTTTGTATACGTTACTGTAATAAATTATCTGTTCTGTTGAAAAAAACAACAGGTTATGTATTTGGTAGTGTTTAACGCCGTAGCAACGCATTGTGTCTGTCACATCACGGCGCTTGGTAAACATTTTCACCATTCCTGGAAAGACTGAATTTCTGGTGTCAGCTGTTATCCAGTGACTAGGCGCATACTTCCATCAGTAATTGACAACTGCCCTAAGTGATTAAGACTCAGAAGTAGAAGACAGCATTGTCGTAGAAAATGTGTTATGTCCAAGCTCTACAAAAGTATGCACCGCCTTGAGTAGAACCCACGACCCGTTTATCTATAGAACAATGCGATTATGACTTGGCAAATCAGTGCACTTATTTCTTATTACAGAAGTGCAGCAGACATGTAGAAATACAACATAAAACTTGGAATAAATGATAAGCGACGGGCATGATTTTCGAAACAAAAATACTTTAGTTAACACAAAAATTCACGCAGACATGAAATGAAGCTTTTATATCTGTGACAAATAATTTAGATTATTGCAGGCAAATGTCATTCTTAAGTTTGTTATCAATGTTTCGGCGCTTTGTATCGCTTTTTTGACACCGTTGCAATGGCGTCAATAATATCGTTATTTAGTTGAACGACTTTCTGCCTCGCCAAAAGCTTAGATTACTAAACTTACATGGTGCATTTTAAGGATAATATTAATCAAATATAGTAAAAAATTGTTGGCACTTGCCCTGATTAATACAGCTGTATCCGGAATATAGTTTTAATTATACTCTTGCAAATCTACGTAGGTCTTATATTATGTTTGTTTGTTTACCACTGTTCAACTCTGTTTCAAAAGTCGACCAAATAGTTGCAATACCTAGTTTTTTAAAGCAACCTGATTAAATGCCATACAACCGATTTAATCAATCACATTTCATACAAAAAGTACTAAACTCTTACAAATACAGTTTAAAACTAGGAATAAATAGAGTGTTTTGTACGTATTTCTCAGTTACATGAACTATCACCAAACTAGCGTAGATAACCGTGTTTTGTCAAATCTAGTTCAACATTCTATCACCATTCTTTCACAACGACATGCTATCTTGGTCTCCTTCTCCTTTTTTAGACTTTCGCACGAAAGTCTTTTGGTAATACCTCAATTGGAAAACTATCAGCGAAAAGACCTGAGGAGTTTAACCGGCGGAGTAATATAACGAGGTATGATAAATAAATGATCAGACATAATTAAAAGATGCAATGGTTTACTTTCTTAATAACATAATGGTGAATTTTGCAACAAAGAGCACATAGATATTGAATGTAGTTACACTTTTAACGAAGTGTTTGGTTTTAATGATGTACGCATTAATGATTGGCACATTGTTGGATTTTGCAAAAATGAAATCCAACACAAGGAATAGTTTTTTTCAATTGTCATTTGCAATTTGATATGGTTAGCTTGTCTTGATCCACAAAATACTGATTGTATATTCTTCTTACATATCTGAACAGGGGAATTAATGTACAGAACAAAAATGTTAGACTACAACAAAGATTTGAAAATGCGAGAGATTCAATGTCTGATTTTTCAAAGTGAGCACGTGATCAAACAGTTTTTGGACACAAGGAAAACTGCAGAAATACACGTATTATGTAATTGAATATGTACGTGTCAGTGGTAGCTTATTTACATATGATTGGAATAATCAATCCCAAACAAATACCGGTATAAGACATATTGTTGAAATATGATCAAAATTGTTGTTTTTTGTCGTGAATAATTAGATATATGGCAATATAAATTCCGAGTTTTTCCATTGAATTAGGAAAATTACTATGATACTAGTAATGATTGTCAGTTTTCTGTAATGTAGTTTTGTTTGTTCTTAAAAGTTCTTAAAAGTCGTTGTTACAATTCGTGGACAACGTCCTCCGTATAAATGTCAAATAATTTTCAACCAGATTACAAAATGGTGATTCATATTCTTTTAGCTTAGAGTTTACATTATAGTAATTGATTTCTCTTATCTAAAGTAGGTTTGTTTTTACAGATCAAATCCTGAGACACGAGACATCACCGTTTAAAGGCATGCGAATAAGAAGTTAAAACAAAACATCAAAATACATCAGCTCCTACGGCTGGTACAGTATATTTAAAAACCTTACTTTTTACAAATATATATTATATGAATACCATTTTCATGTACATTTAGGGTATTTTTAGTATATGATATGCTTATCTTTTAAACAGATTGCAGTTCCAGTTCAAAGTTACATGGGATTGCAGATTAGATGTTGTTGTTGTAAATATTATATCATTAAAATGTTGTTGTACTTGTACCGGTATGCTTTAGTTCCTACTTTCATATTTTTGTTTTGTATATTGAACAAGAACTGACTGACACATTATTTGCTTAAATTATCCGATTGTTTAGAAAATTCAAGTAGATGAAACATTTTTATCTTTCTTTGTGAAAGAGACAATATGACATAATTGCTTTATTGAACGTGTCGTCGGTAGTTGACCAGTGTATGCAAATGAAACATCCTAATTTTTTTCAGACAACGGAATGTGTCTTTTTCAGCTTTTGTTATCCAAGATAAAAAAATGTCACAATTTTCTAGTACACAAAGTTCAATCATAGTCATTGTCCTTCACGTATTTCAACATTCATCGAAGACTGCTCAATTCACTAAGAGAAACTGTTCTTTGAACTTAAATTTCTTTATTGTAATTTTCAATTTAAAACAACAACATTTTTCAATTAACTCTGTCAATTGACATGTGTATTTGGTTGAACATTAACTTGATAATTATGTCTTTGAGAATCATCTGCAACTGTTTTTTCTATTACCTTACAATACGGACTCTTACATCGATATAATTCTGATTCCAATTAATTAAAGTAATTAAAACAAAAGGCTTTTGAATTTTATGAAAACGATATGGAAATCCAAAAGTTGCTACCACTTTTTTACTCCGAGGTATTTATGAGCTACATATACGCCGTTCAATATAAAATTATCTGATTTATCTGTTTATAAAACTCGTTTAAAACTTTCGATCTTCTAAAATTAAGAAAGTTAATGAGCACGAATTATATGAACAGTTAAATTACTACTTATCGTTCTTATTTAATGACTATTCGTTAAATGTTCACTTCGTTTCAATCAAAAATGACTTTTCAATTTATATAGTAATACAAAAATAATGAAGTCAGTAAACGTTAATTAATATAAAAATGAAAATATAAGATAATGAACTTAAAATCTTCAAAGGAAAAGTCTCTACTTCTGATTTATTTTTACTCCATAACATTTTAATAGATTTTCCAAAGCCAAATATCGAAATATTCCACCTCCCACGGTGCGTACCAATTGCTTTGAAATTATGTTAACTTGTTAACAAATTTGGTATAATCATACTAAATTCAAATGACTTTAAAATAGAAAATCATTATCGAATTTGATATTCTAAAGAATGTGTACATCTCAGCAAGCAGAATAACGGAAAAACGTACTAAATGTAGGTTTTACTATTCTATGAGCAAAGTAAGATTTTTATTGAAGATTGCTGATACTCTACAAATATCTTATATTTTTTTAGTTGTTCTAATCTGCGTTTGACTGAACTTTTATATTTTCGCATCTATATTTCTATTTCGGAGTGATATACTTAATTTTTTTATCATTAAATTAGTTAGTGCCTAGTCTCATTTACCTTGAATATGATCTGAATCCAGTGGCCAATGTCTAATTACAAGGAAATATCGATTACGTCATACTTGAGTTTTGATGGAAATTATCATCAACATTTTAATGTGTCCCTGGAAGTAAAATGGAAAATATATTCCACATAGTGGCAATGAACTCATCCAATTTGCCGTTCACTGCTTTTTTTGGCGATACAAACACTTATATCATGTTAAGGCTTTCAGACTGTGCTAATGTTAATTTAAAAATCTGACGGAAACATAATACCAAGTCAAGTGGTGTGACTGAGGTTTATTGCCATTCTATGGAAGTAAGTTATGGTACGACAAAATTTATCAGAACTGACAACTAGACTCACAACTCTGTTTTCTTGTCAGTTTCTTAACCTCTAGTAACGAGATGTATAATTGAAATGATATTTGCCGTCGTATACATGACCTAAATATGTGTTGAATACGACGTTAAAAAAGAAATAATATTAAGTTCCATGTCGTTTAAGGATATAAAGTAAAAAAACTAGAAAATATAGTATAATGATAATATAATATAAGTTGTGTCTCATTGACTCTTTAGTTATCAACCTGACATATACTAATTGTTTTAAAACAGTGTGCAAAATCGTGTGTTTTATATATAAGGCATTTCATGCACATATGACGCTGTTCATAATACCTATATGAATCACGGCCAGTGTTACATCCTCAGAAATAACTTAAAATACTTTCATAAACTCATTACTGGAATACATTTTTTACTAAATGCAATATTTTATCGGAATAAGTATAAGTTGCTTGGGACAACCTCAACCTAGTCAAGAGTGGAAGAAGCGAATACTAAAAGTGTTTTTGTCATTTATTCAGAGCACTGTGTGAACTCATTTATAAATAATCTAAGTTTAATTGGTATTAAACCATATGAATACAATAAACGCTGATATCATCAATCAGATCGCCCCATTTACTCGACATTATTTGTTTTTAGACCTTAACACTGGCGTTTTACGATTACTGACTGTTATAAAGTACACTACCTACTTTACACAGTGATAAACTTTAATTGAAAATACTCAATATTGGTTCCATTTGATATGTTCTTTTTCCAAAGAGCTTATTGAAACTTTTTAATCTAACTCTGTAACCTTTGATATTTGAGAATGATAAAGCACGTATATTGAACTTATTATCAGTATTATCTCATTGACTCCTGTTGGAGATTGGAAAATATACTCGTTGTTTACTATCTAGAAGCGTCATAGACTGCACTTAAGTTAGATTGCTGATATTGGACGTACATACACTGAACAAAAGTTCTAACCGATCACTTTTCAAATTTTGATTATTTTATAACGGACTGATGGATCCTTATTAAATGTTGCAGAGGTGATTTTTGTGTCATTTTCTACCGATTTATGAGGAAAATGAATTTGATACGGTCCAATGCACTCGATCGGCACACAGGGTGTGGTTTACACATTTTGACTAGAAATGTTCGTGACAGAGAGTGATGAGTATTAAATTTCACTTTGCATGAATCCTTGTTAACTTTATAAGTGAAAAAACATTGAACATTGCACAATTGCCGATGCAGGATCGTGGCGTAGCCAATGGAATGTTGAATACCGGAGCCTCTATCAAACAGGTGAGTGGCTGTTCATGGAAACATCTTTAAAAAAAATCGAAAAGTATTTAACTGACGCCGAAGCTCAAGAACAAAGGTTACAACTCGCCGACAGGATCGACATTCGTGCAATGTTTTATGTTTTTAACAAGGATTCATGCAAAGTGAAATTTATTTACTCACCATTCTGTACACGAACATTTCGTGACAAAATGAGTAAACCACACCAAGTGTGCCGATCGAGTGCATCGGATCGTATCAAATTATATTTTTCCCACAAATCGGTAGAAAATGACTCAAAATCACCTCAGCAAAATTTAAAAAGGATCCATTGGCCAGTTACGAAATAGTCAAAATTTGAAAAGTGATCGGTTAGAACTTTTGTTCAGTGTATAAATGAAGCCGATATAAAAATACCACTGTAGTATTTTGGAAGTCACACACATGCTCATTCTACGGTCGTTTTGTATAATTATTCAAAATAATAAATATTACCCTTAACCATTAAGAAGATCGAGAAAATGCCAAATAGTTATATTTTGATTAAACCGGACAAAAACAAAATATTTAAGATAAATGTTCGAAATCTATTATGTGTCTGATACATATAAAGAGTTATACAATTGCGTACAACTTCGCAAATATATAATTAAGCAAAGCAAACATTTGTTCGTGTCTTGGTGTATTTACGTCTAAGAATAATGTGTTAAATGGTCATCATCATTTATTATTAATGGTCAATGACCTGTTGCAGAAGATGTTGCAAAATAATATCAAATTTTTTATTCATGACATCAATACATCTTGAAATTGTCCGAGTATGAAGGCAGCAATTATATATTCAGTCTAGTCTGATTCATAAACCATTTTGCAGTAATTTGTATAAAAGATGTGTTCACGAAGGAAATAAAATTGATGACAATGTATATAATTTCCTTCATAATCATGGCATTTTTTTCTTAGCAAAACCTTTCACTAGAAATATAGTCCAACAGAATTAACCTGAGCTCGAACTACCTAATTATAAAAATTACACACTTCACTTACATTAAATTGTGAGTTTCCGTATGCGTGTATACGACTATACACGTGTAAATCAATTTATTTAAAGTGGCATGTTATCGCACTTTTAATTTTAGACTCATTAGTTTTTGGGGAAACAAGTAAGTCAGCAGTATTATAGCATAGTTTCGAAGTATTTATTCTTATGAAAACAACATTAATTGTTCAGTACGTTTATTTTGCCTAAAGCTTCCGATACAGCGCGATTTACAAACGAAGACAAAAATAGACTGTAAATACTGAGTTTAAAATAATTATAGTCTTGCATAAAGGTCAAGCTCAGGTTAATTCTGTTGGACTATACATTGTTCGAAAACTAAATTATCATTGAAGTACATTTTTGCTTATCTAGTTAACTTTAAATCGTTTTACAATTGCCTAAGATTAATAAATTCTGCTAAAATATAATGAAAAAATTATTAGAAATGAAATATGTTATAAAGTTGGGTCAGCATAGTCGCTAACTGAAATTTTACAGAATATATTTTCCTTTAAGTACAAAAATGAGAAGTTTACACATGATTTTCAATTTGACCAATTAAATACACATGTATATATCCATTTGACGTTAGTAAACGCATTTGTGATCGCAATACGGAACAACAAAGTACTTTCAGTGATTTGTCTCATATATATGAAGAAATACGTTGCTAGTTAACAATCCCATGTAATTGTTGTTATATTCTTGAGTTATCAAGATTTGATTGATTAGAATGTCTGCTATTGACATTTACATTAAAATGATAAACAAGTCTAATAACATAACATTGGTGTTTTATAAGATTGTTTTAAGATTGTGCAACAGTTAACAGTCTGGGATGGAAGTAACACTTTAATAGTTAAACAACAATTTTGCACATTGTAATGTCCTATTGCCTACAGAATGTAATAATATTCTATGTGCACTGATCTTCAATCTTAATCCACTTATGATAGGAGATAGATATAAAACAGAACAGATCAGAATTGTTTACATGGTACATACTAGTCACAATAGCATACACGTATACAATGAATATAAACTGCCAAAGTTTTTGTTTAAAATCTGGAATAATCAGTACTTGTTATAAACAAATATCAATATTTAGCAGTACGTGGAGAAAAATCGAAAATATATTACTGTTTTAGTTACAATACATAAATCTAACCTAGATGATTTAAGATAGTGTTTTAATGCGAATTGCTTTCTCAGAATATAATGCAAGATTTAGGAAATAATTGAAATAAGGTTTAATATAAAATTTACGATTGTTTGAATCGGCTGGACAGGTAAGGACAAAATGGTATTCATCATCAATAACTTAAAGATTACGAATCTGACAATACCATTTATTTCCGTGAATATTATTACTAGAGTACCACACATTACTTATGTAGACACCTAAGACTCTAGATATAAATGTACGTAAATCAACTGACATTGTTAACATGAACTACCTTAACAAAATTGGATGGCATTTGTTACATTTGTGTTGTACTAGCCAATAGATTGATAGTAAATGACATTTGAGGAACTCATGTTTAAGCAAAGCATTCGTTAACAATAGCCTTATTTGTCCAATATTTGTATCAAGTACTACTGCTAATGTCATTCAAATAAGAAAGTGTCTGGCGGTTTTTAATCTCTTTCAAGGAAATTAACCACCGCTCCTAGGAACTTGTATAAATGGAAGACGAACAATCCATCAATTAATGTAGAATAATGTATTGAGACTTTTGTTACACTCACCGTCACAAGTAGGTCTCATTCATATTGTCGGCGTTGTACTTCATCAACGGAATTTCTAATCGAATATATTTCTGTTTGCAAGTGAACTGGTTCGTTACAAGTTATTGATAGCTGCCGTGAAGCGAATACCAAATTGATTGGTGTACTAATATCAAACCTTCTGAGTTCAGATGATACTTTTTTAAAAATTAGATTTCATAATGTTGTCAACTTTTACGACTACTTGCTCACATGTCTAATCTTCATATTTGAATTACACTATTTAACATAAAGTAATAAGTTAGGGGGAATTGCCTGCGCTGACAAATAAGACAAAGAGTCATTAACTGTCGTACCGATATATTCTTAAATCAGTGACAGAGTGTAATTATTTCGAGCCCATTAAGGAAACTGATGAAATTTACCATTTTTTTCACTATCGAATCTGCATTATTATTTAATTGCAAAAGTGAATCACTAACAGTTGACATTACAGTTTTGTTGCAAGGCAATTCTAACTATTTTGTTACTACATTGCGAGTGTTAGTTTCTAAAAAGTTATACAAATCACTATTACATCAATAGTTGACAATTCAATTTTTGTCATGCCCATATAGGTTAAACAATCCATAATAACTACTCAGTTGCATTTAGTTTCGACATCATGCTATAATACTGTTGCATTAATACCTGACATAAAAAAGAAGTTGCTAATGCATTATAATTATGCCATCTGAATTGATTACCATGCTTCTTAATTGTTATAACTTACCTATATATGAAATGTCACATGAGTGTATAGCAAAGGTTTAAACCAAACGCAAAACCACGTTTTTTTAGATAAAACCCTTCTTCTATTCATGACTATTTATTTCGTCATTTGGCATGTAATGCATGAGTTATAGCCAAATTATATGATAGGATGTAGTATCATACTAAGCCTGTTTTTACATAAAACAAAACAAAACCAGGGACGTTAAATTTTTTTTAAATAATAGCTATTTCATTTAATCAAGTTTATCTCTCATATATCTTTAATCCTTTTATAATACTGACTTGGTTTGAAATTAATCTAATGAACGAAATAACACTGACCGAAAACAGTGTAACCATCCATTATATTTATATATACTTTTCCGACTCATGATTGTCCGTTTTTCTCAATGTACCGATGTTTTGTTAATGTTTTTTTCTCAATTTTTATTTCAGTACAATTTTATACTATTTGATACATAAATGATATACATTATAACAACTGCATTTAAAAAGGCACTAACTAAATATGCCAAGAGACCACATCACATTGATTTGCTACATCTGGTATTTGGTTGTCCTATCAAATATGCTTTACATTATATACATTTGTACTGATAAAACGTATTTAAAAACAAACATGAAACATAACACGGCTTTGCATAGTAGAAAAAAGAGACATAAGGTTTAAGAATGGTTGTTTTGGAAATCAGGGGATGAAAAAAAAAATTTCGGCAAAGCAGTACAAACTCTGTTACCCTCCGTTATGATGAAGTGAACTTCGTAAATAAGAGAATATGTTTAACGTAACGAAGCGTCATTCAAAATTTGATTAAATTGAACCACTTGCTAAAGCAACCTGGCGATGCAATGGCAGATATTATTGGTGTTTAAGAAGATAAAAGCTAGGATATGAAAGTACCGGACAGAGAAAATGCTACTTAAATTGTCCTCGTGCTGTTTTACATTATACGCAATTCAATCAGTAAGTCTTGTGTCGTCTTTTTAATCAACAGCCAATATAGAGGTCTTGTCATTTCAAGAGTATGATGTGATTGATTAAAACCTCTGTTTATGGCATTTCATCTGATTACATTGGCTAGACGTAAAGCGATATTGTAATTATAAATGAATCGACCGAGGCCAACATTAATTTGCGAATGTCAGTGGATCACACCTTGGTCTTATAAATGATGAAAATTCAAATTAATCTTACCTAATTTCGGAATTGATACTTGCTGGTGCAATGAATGAGCATACATATTTTTCCAGTTCCTGAGGAAATATCGACTTGTCAGGCATTTTATAAACACATGAAATAATATTATATCTTGATTTTTTGTATACTAATATTGGTATCAAAGAATATAATTGCCGTGGTAGAACATGCGTTAGTTCAGCTACCTTTTCTTAGATTTCACCTGCAATATGAGTTTTTTTTCTGTGAATCAAATATTTTGATATCTTATCAACAGACTACGTTTTGTGCTTCGAAACAACGATCCTTAGTAAATTGAAAGTATTATATTTAATTTATTTAATGAAGTGGTTAAATTGCCATCAGGGTAGTAGTGTTTTGTGTGTCACATTGTAATAAATCTACATTAAGGGGTCTACTAAACGCGTTTGTATCCCTTGTTATATGTTATATATGTATATACGGTATGTTTGAAAATCAAAGAAAGGTCATGTAACAGAATGAGCAGTAGTCCAGTGGTCAGACGTGCTCTTAAGGATCGAGAAGTCCTTGGTTCGAATCTTACTAAGGGCACTGCTAGTTTCCTTGAACAAGAAATTACCTGCGATTGCTTCTCTCCACCAAGGTGTATATGGTACCTGTTAGGGTCATGCACTGTGTGCTGTGACTTCAATCTGCGCCGTATGTTAACAGCTGGTGTGTGACTCGATGATCGGGGAGGTTATTGTCAACAGTCGACTGAATAGTGATACTAGAAGTAGACTTTAAAAACCTTGCTTAAACTTAAAAAAATATCCCTGTGGACACTGGACAGTACTCATGATTGTTGAAGTATTTTCAAACCAAAATCCCCAAAGGTATGTGGAACTTTTATATTGCATACAATCCATATGGATAGATATTGTTTCATACGCGAGAGTCGGTATGGGATTACAAATTAGTAGCTTTGTTAGGTATAGAAGAAATTGACCGGTGTGTAATAAACATTTCTAAGCGTACTATGTTTAAATTAAAATCATATTGCGAAACAAACATTGACATATCTATCATTGATAAGGCTAAGTAAGAACCATTAGATAACATTTAATTAGTTAAAACAAAAACAAAAACTAATAGTCTTCGAATTAAAAAAAGTTACTATTAACACATACGTAGTTCTTCTATCATTGTTTTTGTTTTGCTAATTTAATTATCCTCGATATATCTCTCATTATAGTAGATATAATTTCATTAAAAATAGAACACATAATCTCTTTTCGCAGACTTTGCTGACTGTTTGAGAGGTTAAAGCCACTATATGAAGATGTATTCATTAACAGTAGACTTGAAAACATTTTTATAAACAAGTTATCAAAATATAACATGTATTAGAGTACAATAAACAGTTCAAATCAATCCGCTTTATAATTTCAGTTTGGCCAAATGTCTATTTCTTTAAACAGTGGGATACTTTTATAAAAACACAATTTATACATTTACATTTCAATATACCTGATCTAAAAAAGTTAAAGAGCTTGAGTATATGATTCTGAGCTTTGTCAGTAATAAGACTTCATCTTAAACCTACTGTAAACAAAACTATTGTTTCAAGTATTGACAACCAAATTATAGTTTTGGTTTTGATCCTCTTTTACTTTAAACTTCCATAAATAACACATATAAGCAATATTTGCATTTACATGTATTAAGAAAATCTTTTCTATTAGTGGTATTTGATGTCTATTTTCTTTGCATTCCAAAACTAGTATTACTTTTAATAATAAGGCTTTAGATACATTCTGGGAATTGGGATTCTGGTATATATGTCGATATGACATGGTTTTTTCTATGTACGCTAAAAACAACCCCACTGTAGCTTAGCGTTCCCCGATGTATCAACAATTTGGTTTGATTTAAAAATAATAAGTTCATTTTGTACTTTTCTCAAAAGAAGGTTAAAATATGCTCTCGATGGATTTTGGATTTGTCGTTTTATCTTTGAATATAGATGAATTACTTAACTGTACTCTAACTTGAAAACACACTTTTAGTTTAGAACACATTTTAATTTTTAAATAACATCTTAAAATATTTTGCGTGATATTTACATCTGGAAATGTGTTTA
Source organism: Mactra quadrangularis (assembly GCA_025267735.1). Classification (NCBI taxonomy): domain Eukaryota; kingdom Metazoa; phylum Mollusca; class Bivalvia; order Venerida; family Mactridae; genus Mactra; species Mactra quadrangularis. Next base: position 14,885,043 of record CM046299.1, read on the forward strand.
ACACTGCCCGGAATTTTAGAAACGGTTGTGGTTGAAAGCACTGTTATGAGATGACGACTATATTGAGTTGAGAAAAATGTGGTTCGTACCATTGCACAAATAACATTTAGAATTTCAGATGTGGAGATGTGGGAATTGAGACAAAAAGCTGTGTGCTTAAGCTACTGTTAGGTGTATATACGAACGATATTGAATTTCTTAGAATCTTAAAATACAATATCACGTGTTTGCTTCATTATATTTATGGCATGCCATGTTTTAGAAACAATACTTTGAAACAGTTATCTAAGTAAGAAAACTAAATTACTAGTATTTTAGATTGAATTTAAAAATCAAATTTGCATAATTACAAAAGAAATCGAATGTAAATATAAATTGTTACATTATAAACAAATACGGAACCGTGACACATATTTTGTTTAGAAAAATAATAAAATGTAAAATATTGTAATTACTGTTTAAGCAATTTCCATTCATATTTAGATTGTGGCAAACGTTTTTATATTTTCGATTAAGTCATCGTGTTAAACAATGCTTGCCTGCCTGCCTACTATCAATTGCTGCTCTAATTACGACGTTAATCAGTGTAAAAATATTGCTTACGACGAATAATGTAACAAAAGCATGTTCAGTGTTTTTATATAATGAATAATGTAAGCTTTGATTGCGTTACGTCGTGCGAAAAGTTAAACAGCATAACCGCTGCAGAGTGGCTCTTTACAGGACAAACCCTCTGCACAAAAACAATTTTTGATATTTCTCGAAGGCATAATTTTAATTGAAGCTAACCTCTGTAGAGCAACAATCTCTTAACAGCAACATATTTATGTTCCTCCCAGTGGGTGTTCTTCATGAGATGTTGTGCTGTGCTGTAGGCAAAATTGCAGTATGATTTTTGTATTCTTTATCACTCATGTTACAATCTTACAATGATTTAAACAGCAGTATCAAATCGTATAGCAGCTGTGGTATTATATTATCTGGCATTTTCTTGTTTTCCATGGCGACTTTCCAAGATTGACTTAGATTTTTGCATTGGTTAGCAGTCGTTGCTGGTCATTCGTATTCGTTGGAATTTAGTCGTCTAGGTGTGATGAGATATTTTGATATTTAAGTTGATATGAATAAAGGTTCAATGCCGAATACCGCAACATGAGTGTGTCATAAATAATGCAACTAGTCATGCCGTTTGTATTTACATGTCATACGTAATACATTTTAAACATACACCGACGAGTTCTTTGACTTTTCGTTTAATAATAGTGTAAAATAGAGAAGTGTATCTCACATTTAAATTAAAAGTTCAACTTTACTTAGTTGCTGTTAATTTGAAATAAAACTTTTTTTAATGAAATCAATGTAATTCTCTCGAGAAATATCTGACTTCATTTCCTATCATATTATACTCTTGCATATCCCAAATGGTTTTGAATAATATTTAAAAATGCTTTTAAACACGAGCAATACGTAATTACTTATCCCACGTGCTCTACAGTTTTCGAGTTTTATTGTTCTTCATATATAATTATTTGATTTGTTTAACATGTTGGCAATCTCTGGAGTCGAGCTTAGGCACCCACATGACATTCTGGGCATGCGCGGTAGTGTCGCACCAGTCGATGTAAACAAACAGCGATAACAGCGTTCTTAGTTACAATGTAGAAACCGTATTTATACAGTTTTTGAAGTATTGGGATGAATCGTCCAATGAGAGCAGTTTTTACAATTTTCCGGCATTATAAGTGACAGATTTGAAAACAAAACATTTCGTAAATGAATAATAACAAATGCTAATCTTTTGTAAAAACAGATAAATGACATAAAAATCCCATTTATCCTGTCTAGTTTAATTACGTTGTGCTATTGTCATTTATCTTTTTACGTCATACTCTCGTTCAATCGCCTTAAATTGGAGAGTACACATTAGAGGCAATTTGCCACACTAGGTTCACATTTTCGGTGATAGTTTATACATAATGTCGTGGAATGGGATTGAACACAGAAAATGTTTTTATGATAATGATAACGATGATAATGTCGTCACCACAGTCAGTGTTACAAGAATAAGAATATCCGTTTGTAAATCCTAGGTGATTGTACCCAAGACCGATTATTAGAATTTGCCTTATTGGTTTCATTCAGTCGTGTTTGCATTAAACCGGGTGTACGAGTCTGTATGATTTGTTTTAGTTTCTCTAGAGATATGATAATGGAAATAATTGCTTAACAATTTTTTGTAATCATGTTCAATAATAATTACCTAATATATATACATGAAGATCTTTTCTTCACTCAGTCTGTCAGTTTTGCGAGTAATTGGTTAAACTTTGAAATGCACATTTTTTAACCGTCTTGAGACAAGGCTGTTTACTTTTTTATGTTTTAACGTTTTGTTTATCTTAATTCCGTGTCTATTTGAACTTCACCATGAGCAGAATTTACGTTTGAAATTTGCATCTTAAATAACCGATATCAACATACAAGTATCAACAAAAATAATTCTATAAACCTGCCACATCGGTTGTTGAACCGCTGGAATCATTTGAAGAAAACTTCAAATAATTTTTGAATGTTGCGTTCTTATCGTTTTAATGTAAAAGCATGATCCACCATTATGACAGGAAATAATGCATAAAAGGCACATTATGCTGTTCTTTAATTTCTTACTATGATCTATTTTTACCTTAAATTTAGCATTATCTCTATGTTTCTCAGCAATATTCAACTTATAGACGCTTGTCTTACAACAGGTGGTAAAACAAATAAATTCAATGAATAAAAATGCATGCTGTTTTACTGCTATTATATTCAAATTCTTGTCTATCAATATTGGAAAACTGAACATTATACGTTTATAATATCATATATACTCTTAGGGGATTTAAATATGATATTTACATCGTTGCTGGTCTGAAAAAAATACGAGATAAAAACGACTTATATCTCTGTTAAATGTGCATATGATTTGAATGAATATTTTTAATATTGTTTATACATTACGTTATGTTGTAAATGCTGCTTCTGATTGGTTTAAATTATCAGAATAGTCTGGATTACATGCCCCTTACCAATATCCTTATCGGGCCAGGCAAACCGTAATCATGCGCTTTAGAATTATTGATGTGCATATACGCGGTTGTATTCCGGCAATCTCTGATTAAGCTCTTTTAAGATTACTTGAGAAAAATCTATATGATAATCTAGGTAAGCATTGTCTCATGTTATCCTTAGCGTGCTATATCTTTTGCATGTATTGAATAATTTGGGGGAAAGTGTGGAAAGCAATGATCATAAAAACGACATATTTATTTTAAATCAAATATATAAAGAAGCATGCAATGAACTGTCATTTTTATTTGTCAAAACTACTTAGACAAATGCCTTAATGGCTATACAATAATGGCTAAAAATCTATGTTGAAAGCTCAGAAACATCTTTTTGGTAAAACAACTTTTTCCTAATATCTTTATAATATGTATGTATGATAGACATTACTTGGACAACATCATTGCATTGCATTGATTGATTATTCAAGCTTGATATTGCACATTATGTACGTTTAGATACTGAGATTTTTTATACGTTTCTCTGGCGATATTTAGTATGTGACATACTTTTATTTGCTTGGTTCAACTTGATTTCAGGCCCAATTGTAGCATTGAAGTACCGGCTGACGTGACGTGTATAAATACTGTTTTATGTTTAAGAGCTAATATCAAAAAGATTTCAATTTAGGCATATTTGAAACAATCGATGATATTGGCAAAAATGCATCCGTGATATACAGTAATTGATTGAACAGCTGAAAATGTTGACAAATTTCATTTTTCCTGGTTCATTAAACCGATTTATTTGCTTGAAATGATTCACTAAGTGCATTGTCTACTTGTTTCAAAAGTATATTGAACAATTGCGTGATGCACACGTTTACAATAGCGTTTTACATCAACACAATAATTTATTAGCAAGTAATCAGCATAAACATGACAATCATTATGATAGGATTAGTACTAAATATGTCAATACTTACGCATTAATTCCATAAACAGGTGTCAGACAAACGCGATGAATCAATAAAACTTGAATTTACGATTGTTAGAGAATTGAAGAACGGTAAACAACTGTTTTCTAATGAGGAGTCTTCGTCAGTTAAATTAATTGCTGATTTACAGAGTGGATGTGAACTTATTACTTACATATTACTTATATGTCTTTATACCAAGCAATGATCTATTTAACATATTTGAACTAGCATAGATAAAATATTCCAATATTCTATATCAACATTATTTCCAATATGAAAGTATGAAGCAGCTGTTCTGATTTATTTACTAAATCAGCACACGTCGTGTTTGTCAATGAATATTCATTGTAATATTTTTAATGATGTATTAATATTAGAATGGTTTAAAAATAATGACGGCAAATTTATGTTGAATTATTCAAATTAAGAACCTATATGTACTTGAAACAGAACAAAAATATATTTTCTATAGTGTGAACAATTTCAATATCAATAAAAACATTTAATTTCTTTAGTTATAAAAATCGCATCACTATTAACAGACATCCTCCTGGTTTAAATATAAAATACCATGTTAACAATATTGCCTAAACTGTCCACTGCGACAGACCATTTCTTCATATTTTGACAGTAATTTGTCGTATATTAATACCTTTCATTAAAGGAACAGAACAGAACAGAATTTTATTTAGAAAAGTACAAAGTACATATTCATAAATAAATACAATAATAAATAACTTCCTTCATTATATTAAATGTCTACAAATACTCGTTTCTTTTAGCCCTGGCGATAGATAAATGCCTTACTCAGGCTTAAATGTGATTGGGATGTGAACTAGATAGGTCTGTATTTTTTCATTTTGTTTGTTGATGTCCTGAGATACTGATTTACTGCATTATGAATCTGATGCATTTTAGTGCAAAACAGTATGGTTGGTTGAATTATGTTCTAACGTGGCTAACTGTTAATCAATGAATTGGTATTTTGACTTTCGAATGAGACTAAAATCTAATCTAGAAATTGGAAAAAACTTCCCTATCGATACCTCAAGAAAGTTGTTTGCAACTGGAAACATGTTGTGCTAAGTATTGGAAAGCAACTGTCTAGATATCCACACCTCTCCTCGGACAATACTAAGTATACTACACGCAGCGATGTGATTAAGAAAGAAACCAACAATATATAACACAAAGAAAACGAAATCAAACAATTATAGAGACAAAACAAAACAATCAACATAATGTTAAGTGGAGTGCCAGATAACTATTTTCACTGACATTTATCATTTCATTCCTAATATTGACTGGTTAATTGAGTCCACTGATCAGCTATATCAAATAAAGCATACAGTGTGCTCGGACGACTCATTGCAATCAAATAAACCCAAATACAAATATTCATGTTGAACTGTCAGATATATAGTTAATATTTGGTCGTTTTGAAGCGTTCATAATAAGCTTGACAAAACAAGCAAAATTATACGAAATTTCTTCGAACAAGTGATTTTATTATGTTTCGATGAAGAATGCATTGAACATTCTATTGAACAGATTTTTGTCATCATTACTATATTATTGATTTTTTTATTTTCACTTCGTTATAATAGTTGCTGTTATTTTTTTTAATCTAATATTAATTATTTAGGTTAGATTCGAAGTACCGCTGACAATTCAATAAAATATGTACCCAGCGAGATCTAGAGATTCTTAGATATTACAACTGACTCGCTGGAGACAATAATTCCTGTGACCGAATGCTTAAAATTTCTACTACAACTGAAATAATAATTCTTAATTCTTTAAATAATTTCGATTCATCACTATTTTTTTCTAAAAGTACTTTGATGCTGTAATTTAAATAAATGAAATTATAAATCAATGCACTCGTATTTTCCCAAAGGAAATTATGACGCATTTATCTCCGAAGTGGGTTATGTCAATTATGAAATGATAATACAGTGTTCACGAATATGTAGTTTTGCGTTGAACCTGAACCACTATAAACCGTAAATATCTATAATACTACAACATTGACTGTGCTTAGATTTTTCACACAATAAACAGATGAATAAAAAATCCATAGGCTGTAATACAATATTGCATTGCGTGTCTATGGAAAGTATGTTATGTAATTGAAGAAAAGTTGTGATTTTTTTGGATTTGAGAAGGAAAATGCTAGTTATGATCACATACACAAATTCAATTAATTCCATCCAATAGTTATTGGGAAATTTCATGTTTTTAGAGGTCTAGGTTCAACGCAAAGCACATATAGCGTCAAAAGCAAGATTTGATTTTTAGAGAAATTCCAACGGAATATGGAGCGATCATTTTTATGGCTTAATGTTTAGCTTTTATATTCTATAAGACGATGTATTCAAGTAGCTGCGTCTATTAAATGCGTTCGCAAAGAAAAAAAAAGACTTGACTTTTGTAAGTCATAAAAATAAAAGTCTAGTACGTGATAACGATATGCGGTTAAAATTACTTAATTAAATGCTGCATTGTAAAAATATACTTTAAGCCATGCATTTATGCATCGGAATAATTTAAACTATCTGAATGCTGCAGATTTGAACAAAAAAGTTCTAATAATTATATACGTATACTAGTACAAATCCAATAGACACGCAATTTTAATCGAAACATATTCTAAGGAGACATATATTAGACTACGTGTTGTTTATAGGCAATTTTAGTAAATAACTCTTTATTAGTTATCGTCAATAACACACCCAGGTACATTAATGAGAGAGAATAATTATTTGTTTTGTTTTTAAATTGTTTCCACTAATTTAAGCCTATGACAACAGTTTAATTTCTGATGGTAATGTTTCTCAAAATGGTATTACAGTATAACCGGCAATTAGCAACCACTGAATGGAAGTGGCTAGATTGGCTGCTTACAGCAAGTGGCCACTTTAACCAGGTTCAGATATTATTACTTCGATTAATTCATTGTTAATAGCTAATTATTAATGTAGCTTCTTAAAAATGATCTTCGAATAGGGCACAAGTGACAACGTCAGTTGTAAATTGGAGGTCTTACTCCATGTGATGACATTATAAGTTTTGACCGTTAAAAGATTAAAGTGGCTTGTTTTCACACGTCTGAGCTATTATATAATAATAGTGACACTTTGTTAATTCTGTGACCACTTAAAACAGGTAAATTGGTAAGGAAATAGGTGACCACTGGTCACAAACAGCAGGTTGCTGGTTATCACAGGTTCCAAATTTTGTGATTTTATTTGGAAACCAAATTGTCTACTTATAACAGGTGGCTGTTAATGAAGGGTATACTGTATTTCATAATTTCAAGTCGATTGTAAAACACATTATAGAGATAAATACCAAACAAAATATTGTTTTTATTTATAAACATATACTCCTTAAATGTTTATTAATAATAAAACCGGTATGATTAATCAAGAACAGAAAGGAGTAATAACGACGTTTAATTTCTTATATTTTTATCGAATTCCTTTTAGTTACGATAACGCTTTCATTTTATATGAAATTATAATAAGTATTACCAGTCCTGTTTTGTATCAAATCAACAATATTTTATAACTGACCACAAAAAACTGCTACATCGGTTGTTTGACCTGTGGAATTATTAAAGGTTAAACTCAAAATAGATTTTTACTAACAAGCTCTGATATCTTTAATGTTAAATACATGTTTTGCCACCTAAATAGACGGTAGTGAAGTTAAGCTACAATAATTGTTTACACTTTCTTTAGTATGTTGCCATATAAAACACTTAAATTTTATCTTTCAGTTTCTCAGCAATTAGCTTAATGAACTAGAATAATGAAATACAAATTTAAAACGAAATTTAGAAATATTTTTGATCTTAAGTAAATACATATATCTATATGTTATTTCAAGTAATAAATAATTACAAAAAAATGAAATACGCTACTTTCTTACGCAATGTATTGACATATAATTAAACATAATTATATAAAAATCATACCAAGTATATCAAATATGTATCAATTTTTTTAGCAATTACTGTATTAATATTTTCCATTTAAAATGTCACTGACACTAAACTTGACTGTTTGATAATTGTAGCAAAAAAACGTACCATTTTAATTGCTGTTAATAAGTTATCTTTACAACGGCGGCTTATATTATACAGTTATTCCATATGTGATTTAACAACTGTCTAATTATTGGCCAGAGGTGGAGGGAATAGTGTCAGGAAATATTATTGAAATCTTAAACAAATCATATTGGTAGATCACTTTTTGTTACTCGATGTATTCTATAATCTGCATGAGATGTAAGTATGCCTGTATTTATTTGGAGAGTATTAAGTTAAGACAGCCATTCCTATATTATTTGTGCATTTCCAATCTAAGAAAATGTGAAAAATCATACCTCTTCAATTTGCTCAAAAGTTAGATTTTCTTGAAGACAAATCTATATTTTTTCAGATATGAAAGAGTTTCTCATAAACTCTCAACCGTCAATTTTCTATACCAACTTGTGAAATTGGATCAAACTGCTTTGGTAACGGAGGTTAAATGCTTGATCAACTTTTAAATTAAAGAGCTACTGAATTCATATTCAATTATAATCTGTTTAAATATACTAACAAATAATGTCAATTGACTTACAATGTAGTTACAAAATTCTTTCCGGTACATATATTGGGTGAAATGTCACAAAGTAACAGCATATCAAGACTAAATAAATCAGTCATACTTAGTTCTAATTCACTTTTTATTCAAAAGATATTTGGAACAAGAAATTATTTCAGAAAACAGAACAATTGGTGAACAATAACTTATCAAGTCTTCTTTCGTTCAAAAAAAGCCACCTTAAGTTAAAATTGCGAGTTCCTTAAGCAATAAGTTGCCTGTATTGAATGTTGTCAAATTGTAACGGAAGTTAATCAAGTCTTCAACGATTTCGAAACGTAAAAGATTCATGCTTATACCCTAAAAAGCTTGAAATTCTTGTGAATGCTTAAATTATCAATGCTCATACCCCCCCCCCAAAAAAAATACAGCAGCAGGTTTATTACAAATAAACCGTTAGATTCATTTACTTGAATAAAATTGTATTTAATATGAAGTCATAAGAATGAAATCACCAGGGATGTCTTTAAACAAAAAATAGTTAATAAATGTCTATACATATATAGATATGTATACATCCAGTATGCAATCATACAAATTCTAAAGCAATTTACAATACCATGAGGCTTGATTAAGTTTAAGTTTAATGAAAAGGGCTAGTTGCAGTCCACAAAATATAATATGATGGATTATTGGACCAATGCAATGTTGTATTTGATAGCTAGTTTTATTTTACATTTATCTTTACAACAGATGGTTGAGTTGACAAAACACATAAATTATTTCAATTTATGCATACTAAGTGATAACCAGTTTCTACAAGAGGTCAGTTTATCATCTATTAAGACTGTAAATATATTCATGATATTCATTATGTATTGATTACATGGGAAATGTGTTAACCACAACAAATTGAATGGAACTATGCAAATATTTAAAAAAAAACATTAATACACAAAACCTGCCATTCCAACGTCTTTGTCACTCCATGGGGAATACATGATAGCCTCGAAATGGCTTGGTCAAGAATTAAATAGTTATACGTTTATTCAAGCTTCATATAACATTCCAATCTAGTCAATTATTTCACAGCTATCCCTAAACTGAGTTTTTTGCTGTTCAAAGGGATATAGTTTGGTAATCTTAGTATTGTGTTATAATCTTTCCACAGCACATCTTTTTAATTTGGCTATCTAAAACAATTACCCATTTTACCAGATTCTTCCATGAAGTTAATTTTGGTGCCAACTTTATCCGCACTTATATCATAAATGACCTCAATATACCATTCGGTGTCATAGACTTTTGCACAGAATAAGCCAATATCAATAATTCTTGCTCATCTATATCACCATGTGTCTTGGCTATATCAAGTGTTGTTCCAATTGGTTCACTTAAATCTGAATCAGTTGTGTTTTAGAACGTGCACAGACCATCGATTACATTCAGATTTAATACATTACTTCTGCAGTTTATGCAATTACATGATAATAACCTAATGGCTATCCTGATTTTCAAATGATCAATGGGGATTACAGAATGTAACTTAAAAGTGCCCCTCACCTCGGGATTAAAACATTAGCTTTTTTCAATTCAGTCAATCAGTCTCGTATGCTGGTTAATATACATAATAATAATGACTCACAGTTTTCTCGTTGCTTAGTTTTAGCACAATCCAAGAAATCAGAACAATTTTGAATGACAGTCTTGGCTTATGCCAGCGCATTCTATCTAAACTCCCCTGAGAACATCACAGAGGCCCTTTAAGTGACCACTTTTCAAGTAATCTCACATAACATTGATATTAAAGGTGAAAGGAATATTAAAAAAATGAATTAGATGTTATCCATGCATAACGATGTATTTCCAGTTCATGAGGAATGTGAATATATAGGTGCTGAAAGGATGTTTTGAACTTAAATATTCGTTACCAAAGACTCATTGTATCAACGTTACTTAAGTCTTCTTCTTGACTACTTGGTACAAATAAATGTAGGCTTCTTATGTTTATACACAAGGGGTTGGATAGATAAGACTGTGGAAAAAAATAAAATCCATCATTGTCTTTTTCAATGAGAGAATGTGGGGGCTTTAAAACTAATTTTAACATCCGTTACCTTGGACTTCCTGACATATGTGAAGACACATATGCTGAATATACTATGCATTTTGTAACCATTCATGTCGCCACACAAATAAGGATTGAACTTCAAATGACTTCCATAATAAGGCATAACTTTACGTCACCCCAAAGCATATGGCTATAAAATTAACATCCGTTACCATGCTATACATAATGGTTTAAAAATAATAATTTGAGTACTATACCACTGTAACTTCGGTCATATCATTGACTTGTTCCAGCAAAATTGCTGACATTAAAAGTCTTCAGTGCTCGCTCTATTATGGAAATAATGGAACATAGTCTCCAAAAATTATCTATGTAAATAACCTAACCACTGTAACAGCCCATCATGAAGATGTTTTTTTCTAAATTTTCCATACACGACGTTAGTCAAATTAAGCGAGGAGCAAACTTTGTTTAACCCAGTGTGTTTGTAATATATACTTGTCATGATATCTGCTCATTCAATACGCAATTGTTAGATAAAGTCACGGAGGTTAATGGTCACGGAGGTTAAGAAATTTAACAACATTGGTCAGTTTTCTAGTTTAGATTGAGTGTAATGTTAACAACTCATTGCGATTCATATACACTAGATTATGATCTACATTGACATTTGGATGACAAACGAAAAAGAAAGAAGATCTTTAATAGTAGGGACCAACGGAGGTTAATGATGATTTTTACTTATTATGGCTGACTTACTTGCTTAGCAAAACATGGAATAAAAGAATAAGGATTCCCCAGTTTTCAAGGCTCTGATAAAAAGGGACTTAAAGTACGAGAAAATTGAGTCAAATGGAATACTATTGGATGAACAGAAATATCCAACCCAAGTTATCAAAGTTCGGTAACGGATGTTAACATCAATATGGAGACACCATTATGAGTCTGACTAAATATTCTTCATTGTTTCAAAATAAAGTTTTTTTCACCATTATGAGCGCAGATATATCTCACAAATTGAAGGCAAATGAAAAAAGTTTGTAATTAATGAGTACATTTTTGTAAATATTATGTTTTTAATCACACCTAAGCTTGAGACAAGCAAAATAGCTCTTTTTTCACACTCTTAAATGACTGTGTAACAAATATGCAATCACCAAAATATGCGAATAATGTTTATTTTTACATCTAACCTTGTAATGAAAAAATATAAGGCAAATATTACATAGATATAAACATCAGCTCGCACCTATTGTTAAAAGACATCCAAAAACACCAAATGCACAATAAAAATAGGAATGGCTGAAGAATGATAATTGACGAAGCCTTAGAATGTGGATGTTTATACATACAATTTAAGCATCTTATAAATTGGAAATACTTGAGATCATAAAACCAAACAAGAAAGAACTCAAATTAACTGATCAGTTTCATGGCCAATGATTAATAAATATAAGCTTAAATGAATAGTTTGACACTGAATATTTTCAATAGCGTTCATCGACCGCAGCACTAATTACCAGACATTTAACGTTTCAGCACACCTTGACGTAACTTAAGTCCAATATCTGTTTCATCAAGGTCAATCATTCTTAAACTTCGTAAACACATTTACCTTGACATTGACTGTTCATGCAGTACACATTTGTCTCCTTCCGCATGAGGAAACTGTTACACGATTTTCGAGTTTAAAATTGTTTTCCCTCATACTTCTTTAATGTAACAAACATGGATTAATTAAATTTGGATGGGTAGTGTCTTAAGAAATGAACGATTATATTACAATAAATTATGCACACTGGAACTACTTATTTTCGCTCTATCACATTAATAATGAGTCATACGGTCTGTCCATGAACTGGCACAGGTAGATCTAGATAGTCTTGCATCATTTTTCAGGTGAACAGCATGAAAGAAACAGAAACTTCGCCGATTTCGGTGTAAGATCGATTTATATTTCACCTTGTGAGCTCAGAAAATGACATTTTCACTCGTGGCTACGCCACTCGTGAAAATATGTTTTCTAAGCTCACTCGGTGAAATATAAATCGATCTTACACCAAAATTGGCAAATATTCTCTATTTCTTTTTTATGCGACGATGAAGGACTATAGATGTCATTTGAAATAAAAGAAATAAGAATGCGACAAAATACTAGTACACATACGTGTATCAATAAAATTATATATTCTAACAAACATAAATTCTACGATACAAATAAATAGCGTGTGTGTGTGTTTTTTCTTTATTAATTTTTGACTTGAATCCGTTATTTAATTATTATTTCCAATGTCACCCTCCAGTCAAAATTTCAAAACACAATTGAAACAAACTGTAGTTTGACCAACATTGTTTATTGCAATGTTTACAATAATATTTACATTTGTTACATTTTCATTTTTCGAGTTTAGCTGGTGGACCATGTACTAAGTCTACCAAAATAGGCGTCAGTCCAGGGACGTTTTGAAACTGAGTGTTCCCACAGTCAAATGTTTACTGACACAGGAGTTTCTATTTACGAGGAAAACAGCATTACAATTTGTTTATTCTGTTTACTTTTTTGTGTATTCAATTTCAGGATGTATCATTAAATTATTGAAATGAACAAATTTAACAATTCATTAAGATTGTTTGGTCCAGTAAAGTGGGTAAACTTACATTTGATTTAGTAAAAAAATATAATTCTGCTCGGCCTAATGTCCAGTGATAAAGAAAGTTTGTTGTGAAGACTGAAGTATACATCCTCCTTGATTTTATAGTTCGAACAAAAAAACAAAACACTGTTTATAATAACAATACAATGGACTAACCCACGACGAGGGATGCTCAGAATGACTTTAAAATAAACAATTGTGATATATTTTTCTTGTGTCTTAGTTGTTGGTGTAATGGAAAGCGTTCTACCATAACAAGCATGATTTACCAAGTGGTGGTGGTTTATCAACCATGCTAATTTTTGTTAAAATGAATTACACAAATTTTATTTTCAATACTGCCTACCCCTGAAATGAATGGTCTCATTTATAATGTTTACCAAAACACGTTTTGTTTTTTGTACGCACCATGTAATTGAAAATGTTTACACACATTGTATTTTTTCATAAGAGGTTCCTTTTCAAGCTGTTGTTCAGATATGCTATTTTAATATTCATATTTAGCTGCAACAAGAGTTTTAAAATTTGAGAATATTCAATAACTAAAAATCGGTAGCGTGTTTTTTGATAATAACGATAATAATAATAATATGGGAGCTTATGTTTCATTTTAATTTGCAATCATTTATTTATCATAAAAATCATTAAAACAAGTTATACACTTTACAGTATTGCGTATGTAACATTTGCGAGACGCAAAATGTTTTTTGCAGTAACTTGAATCAAATAAATTTATACAATATACAAGATTACATGCGAGTTCATAACCAAATGTCTAGCCAATTATACATTACCGCATTGTTTGGTAAAGATATAATAGCCTATGCCACTGACAGACAACGTGTCGTATTTGGTTGTATTTAAAATACTGTAGACAAATTGAAAAATACTGTCACTGACTCTCCTCTGACGTTATTAACATTGAGAGATAAAAATGGCTGACTTTGATACCATCGTAGAATCTAATGCGCAATTCTAAAACTATTGGCTAGCATTTATATTTAATAATGTTCTAGGCGAGATTAACAATACAGAGATCGACATGGGTGAAACTGTTGAATAGTTTGATAACACTATTCAATATTTGTCCTGAATATCGCATGGATTTGTTGTACAATCTTGAGTGTACACATTGATACAAAATGAGTTACTGTAGACAGCCATGTCCAATATATTAATCTACTGATAACCTGCTAGATTCAGCTGACGAGAATTGAATGAAACATTAGCAACGAGGATGTCATCTTTCAAATAGGATCACAAACAATATCAATCTCCAACCCAGAGGCTATCAAGATTATCGTTACTTGATCGAGAATCTTGATATCTCTTGGTACGATAATGTAACAGTTTATGCATACATGCGGTTCTTTTCGATGCTTTAAAATTAATTACACATTTGATGACACTGCGTTTTTATATATTATTATTGTTTTTAACTATTGACGTTCAAACAGACATTTCACAGTCTCAACGCGAAACAAAAATAATTGAATCACGAAATACTTTAAGTGCTTATAGTTGGTAATGCATACGTTCATGTCAAGAACTATACACAATACACTGAGCCTAAAACAACATGAACTTGGTTTCTTCAGAGAAATATGAAAACTTTAATAGTATATGTCAACGTTCTTTTATCTAGCAATATTGGTTAACTATAGTTCTGCGTGTCAACATGACATAACTGCCATTTGGTGATAATAATAAAAACTGAAATGGTGACAATAGTATTTAATAACCACCTTGCGTTTTCAAATATGCAAAATATTATTGCTTTTTGATTCGCCTTTATGAAACATGGCAATATAGCAACGTCTTTTAGGACCAAAATCTCTAAGCTAAATATTTTTTTGGCTTTAAATCAGCTTTATTGTGATTGATGGAAAGTGTAAAAACAGTTCATTAAGTGTCAAACAACTAAGATACTATATGCTTAAAGTGAATCAGAACGATAACAAAAGATAGGATATCTAAGAAAGAAATCCATATTGATTTACTAACGCTAATGCTCTTTACTTTTAATTCTGATTTGAATACATGTCAATTGTAAGACAACTCACTTTATTAATTCCTTAAATTCTAGCAACAATGTTTTCAGTAAGCTGATATTTAAACTATTTATCTGTCATACGACATTGCATTTATCTAGAATATCTTCGACCATTTTAAACAATTAAGTAAACAACTTTTCATTTACGTCTCACTTAATATCCTCTATGACAGTTTTAAACAAATATCCCAGAGGTTGATCCTGTTTCAAGATACATTTTCGATAAAAGAAGTAGAACCAATCTTCACAGGTCAAGTCTCATAGATCTCCGGACTGTGATTTTGCTTTAGATATATTTGTAAGGCTAGTTAAAAATTGTCTCTTGAAAATATCAAACAAAAGGACAAGTTTCTAAAGACAAGACATCTTGTATATGTTTATTGAAAATTAAATCGGATGATAAGGAAGAAAGTTAAAGAATATTTATATATATAAAGTCCTATATAAAGCAATATTAAAATAGATTGAAGCCACACTATCACTTATTTACAAAACAAGGCATGAATTTCCGTATGCAATCTCCATAAATCCACGAAGAATGCTTAGTAATAGGACATTTAGAAGCATGTGAAGATTTGGTGTAGAGGTAAAGCGCACTACTTCACAATCTAGAGGTAACGGAATCGATCTTACATAAAATCTTGGTTTTTGCAATTTAAACATAACCAGTAAATGTTTTCTCGATACCACGAGTTTCTAAAAATATATCTGCCGCGAAATGTATTACACACATGTTCGACGATTTGATTTATTGAAGTTTAATAATTCATGATAAATTTCTAAATTGATGTACAGATGTGAAAAAAGACAAAGGGTATTATAAAAAGACGATTAGAAACATATTTAAATGTAATAAGTTAGTCATTGTATAGCTTATAAATTATGTTACTGATGTAAGCGAAATCACAAAAAAAAACCTGTGCGGGTATCGATTCCGAAGAATTTCGATTGACAAGCTAATACACATGTACTCTGCTCTACTAACCGTTTTATATAAACCTATCGTTACTTTTCCAACCATATTTTACAGTGTCAAGTCTTATTCAAGCGGCGAAACTTGACGAAAGTATACGAACTAAGCCGTAGATCGATACGGGTACTAATAATAAATAGACGAGACATTTTATTTTCCTAATAAATAACCGATTTTGATATCGCAACAAACTTAAAAAAACATATTTTTTTTATAAATAAAATAATATTAGATTCTGATGACTTAAACGATATTTCAGGAAATAAAATTGAAACATTTTATTCTGACATTAAAACATCGAGGAAACTAAACGCTCTAGACGTTCCAGACGTTTGTTTTATCTCAGAAATCTTCATACTTTAGTATAATAAGTACGTAAGTTAAAACTTCTCTTATACACTTTTATCATTACATTGTACTTCTGGTTATTAATTATGTATGTCATTTTGATACTCAATGAATATTGACGTCCTTCGCGATATTGACAACAGACCACTAGTTACCCCAAGACGTTTTATCTATGACAGAATTCAACTTTCAAATTTAATACATTTCAAAATCGGTTTTATTTCTCCTACTTTAACAAAGGTCATTCATTTGGATAAAAAACAATTTAAGCCCAGTTTTTTATATACCACATATTTCATAGTATTTGTTATTTCTAAATTCAGCAAACATATTAGTAGACACTTAGCGTACAAAATATATGTAGGTCTTTGCTATCGAACATTATGAACAAATGCACTATGAGGTGAATTGCCAAATGCTGCACATACATTCGATTGATACTGCTAAATTTCTTTAAGAAAAGTTTGACTAGTATAATGGAATAAGGACAAACTATACTCAGCAAAAATGAAAACTTTACACACTAAATTTCCAATTTTGACAGGTTATTCTTCTCATAGATTTACTTTCACTACATATATTGATTGGCCTGTCAATACACCCATCCCGGTGCACCTCGCCTGCTTTGTACGATTTTACATTTCCGGTTTTCAACACTAACCACGTGGTGTCACCTCATTGTGTGTTTCAAGTAAAATCACTTACAGAGAAACATTAACGGTTGCTCACAAACAAGAAATAACAACATTTTCAGTGGTTTTGATTATTATTAATTATGCCACGGCTCTCTGAAGATCAGAGAAATCAGGCTATTGGCATGCTGAATGCTATGGTAAATGATAATGCGCAGCAATTTAGTTGCTCTCGTCAAACCATACACAACATGTTAGTCGCTATACAGTTACTGGCTCCGTATGCGACCGCCATAGACCAGGTAGGAAGCGTGCGACGTCACGTAGAGACGACCTCGCAATTACGTTAGCTCACTTACGTAATTGTTTTTGCCAGTTCAGTAACTGCTCAGCAGCTAGGGGTCTCTGCTCAGACTATCCGAACCCGTCTGAGGAAATCACACTTTCCAATTTTGGCTCGCAGACATTACACCGGACCGCTTCTAACGGCACGTCATAGGGCTCAAAGACTGGCCTAGTGTAGACGGCATCGCCTTCGGAGGCGAGCCCAATAGAACAATGTGATTTTCTCAGATGAGTCACGCTTCAGGGTTAGCTTTGCAGACGGTAGGGTGAGAATTTACCGTCGCAAAAATGAAAGATTTGCCCAATGTTGCGTCAGGGAAGCGGACAGGTTCGTTGGCGGCAGCGTCATGGTCTGGGGAGGAATCATGGGTAACCAAAAGACAGAACTTGTGGTTGTTCAGGGACATGTCAATGCGCAAGGCTATATCGATATTCTCAACAATCATTTGCTCCCATTTATGCAGAACCATGGACCTCAGGCAATCTTTCAACATGATAATGGTAGATCCCATACAGCCCGAGTAACCACAGCTTTCTTGGCAAACAATAATGTGAACGTCTTACCCTGGCCAGCACTCTCCCGGATCTTAACCCCATTGAGCCCATGTGGAATGAACTCGGACGCAGGGCACGAAAAAATCACCAAATCAACAATATTCATGACCTGGGACAGGCTTTGCTGTTAGAATGGCAAGCAATTTCCGAATGACGTCATTAGACATTACGTCAACTCCATAAGAAAGGAGAATATTGGCTTGCATTAACAGCAATGGTGGTCATACACACTACTGACAAGCTCCTGTTGATATTGTCTTTTAAATCTCAAATTCAATACCGAAAACCACACAAGGTCCAAGTTTTACCACTTTCGATATTCTTTGAAATTGACCCCTACCTTAGTTGACTTCACATTTCAAATTACTCTGTGGGGGAATAGTAATGAAATTCACAAAACTGTCGGATAATTGATCAACGTTAAACATGCTGTCAGTAGTTTTATGGTGCATTTAACCAAAGTAAAAATATTTCGTTTCAAATTCCATGTAATGTTTTCATTTTTGCTCAGTATATAAACCTTGGTAAATTAGTGATGTAATATAATTGTCTAATAAAAACATTAAAAAAACTAAAAAAAATCATAAAGAACAAAAATGAAGTAAAGAATATCATCACGTGCTTAAAGTTAAGAATAAATAAAATCTAAACACGATGATTGTCCTTTCAAGAATTGACCGTGAGTAGTCATGTAGACGATACATTGTGACAATTCATGCATAATGTAACTTTCACATATCCTGTGTTTTAAGGTTAACACTTTTCTAGTTCGGCTGGACAAAATACTTACGTAATCTCATTCAACACTGTGGCGTATATCATTTGCTTTTACATTAATCAAGTTTTTTTATATGGTCAACAACTGTTTTCATAATGCATTTAAAGCGATTGAATGAAATTGTATTGTTTACTCATATAGACCCTTTTAATGGTAAATTAAAAGTGCCATCGGGGTATTAGTATTTTTGTTTGTTATATGATAATAAATCTACATTTAATGGCTTACAAAACGTGGTTGTTTCCCTTGTATATACGTATATTTACGGTATGTTGGAAAATCAAAGAAAGGTCACATGACATAAGCCAGTGCTTTTAATAAACCTACTTCAAATATATGTCAAACCGTAGGCCGCCTCACTTTCTATCAATTCAATTAAGTCTAAGACTTTATTTCCTGCGAAATGATATTTTATTTGTTTTACTTGTTTCGTAAATCTTTAACATTATACATGTTGGATAATTCACTTATCTAGTTAGTATACGGCTTTTCTTAAATATTTAAGTATATTTATTCTTTAACTAATGGCGTTCTACATTCTTTCTGATGACATTCTTTCTCGATATCCCAGACATTGATCCTGTTTCACTTTACAACATATTTTAAGTTCATGAAAGTCGTCAACATATAATTTAGTCTGGAAAGGTTATGATAAGCACATCATTCGTGAAGTAAAGATAGTACCAATACTCACAGGTCGACAGTCCATTTTTCATCATTATTAAACATAGATTTTTATGACTTGGTTTTATATATTACTTGTGTTGCTAGAACAACATGTATTAATAACGTCAAACAAAATGGTGTAAGGCAAGAAATATTATAAAAGTTTATTGACAAATATGATAAGGAAGATAAAATAATATTCATGTCTTCAAATTTCTGTTGAAACCAATATTACAATGAATTGAAGCCATATTAAAGTTTGATTTCAAAACAAGGAAACATGTATTGATAATTAGTTAAAGTTTTTCTCAATTTTCCGAAAATAACCTATTTATCTATATGCATATTAAGCGATAGAATGAAATTGTATTTTTCACGCAAACGATATAGTCGTTGATAGACTAATTTATCTGTTTATGTCTATTGCGAGCCTTTTGACTTCAGACAACTTGAATACAAATCGCTATAGTCGTTTATTCATGATACTGTTTCTTGTCTTGTCCTAAGGTGCAGAATAATAATCATGGAACTTTTTAATTTGATTGATCATTCCTAAAATATCTTTGATCATTTATGTCAATTATAACCTTTTTCTTTTTAGACAACATGTACTCAACTTTCAATAATCTTTTGTCATAATTCTTTTTTCCTTGTCTTGCCGTTCTATGCAGAATAAAATTAATACATTTAGAAATGTCTTATAGACATGATTACAAGTTTCTAAAATAGATTTGATGACTGATGTACGCAAAATCTCAATACCAGGCTAGATTTTGTCGTGTTAAGCTTTAATATAACCTACTATTTGTATCATGCCTATGTCGTTTAAACATCTGTATTACTGTGTTCTAAGTTTAGTAGTGGGGCATTAATACATTCAATTCTCTTTCATACTCAATGTGACACAAATTACTACATGTGATCTACATTGATAGGCCAATTAGTCAAACTGATCAAGATTACTTACAACTAAGTTATTTCACATAGCGGACAAACATCTTATGATCGATTTTATCAAGACTAACAAACACATACCGTCAACAATTTGATTCAAGAAGACTTATTACTTCCTTGTTGTTTATCCCGATGAAGTAATATAAAGTTACCTATCCTATTTTGTCTACGACATTTGACACATATTACAAGTATTTATTTCTTCACTAATGGTGTTTTTTCTACTATTCTTTGACATAATTCACATTAACCTAGACACTGAGTACTATATTATTGTTATATAGGTCGTTTGCGTTAAAGCTGGACCCCTAAAATCATGAAATATCTCAATAACTATCGGATGCAATTAACTCAAATTTTGTATGTGATTATAACTAGCATTTTCCTTCTCAAATCCAAAAATTCAGATATTTTCTTTAATTACATAACATACTTCCCATAGACGTGCAATACATATTTTGAAGCCAAAAAGCGACTTTTGTTAAATGGGTATGTGCCATAATCAGAACAGCCACATTACAGTAGATACAAAATAATAGCTAAATATGAGGCCCGGTTAGAAATTTCATTTGATAACAAAGTAAAACAGTATATACAAACTCAAATGTCATCATCACTGTCGTTTGTATCGTCAAAATCTATACAAATTCTACACGTACGATTTTAAAGACGGGCCTCTGCTTTACAATTCAGTAGACCGTCGAGTGTTTATTTAAGCGACTAATTTACAGTAAACGCACGGGACTTTGTATAAATACACTGGAGGTACGACAATGTTATAATCAGAATAGCTTATTTTACCTCCCGCCGGAATTTTGATAAAAAATTCCAAATATTTTGCATTGTACCTTATGGAAAACTTTTTTATTTATCTATTAAAAAATCTGAAAATTTAAATCCTAGAAGGAAAAATTGACATAAGATTGTATTAAAAGTTTTAGCAAAATCGCTGTTATAGTTTAAAAGATACTTACGGCAAATAGGGGTCCAGCGTTAACGCAAACGACCTATACATAGCATAAATGTCGAGGTGTGCAGTAAATAATGTCATTGAGCTGATAAATTAGTCTTTCATTTAGGTCAGCGCACAGCACTTCATTCTTATTACTAATTTTGCATAAAAGAGACACAATTTAATTACTATAGTATGTGTATCTGATTAATCTGATCTAGAAAGATATCTTTTACAATGTCAAATTAACTTTGTTTTGAGTCAACTCCTATGTAATGGTTTACACTAAATCCCAACATTTAAGTCAGTAATATCGTGCCTGTCAGGCGCCCGATTGACGTACATTGTTTGCTAGACACTAGCTCATAAACTAGTACAGAGATCCACACAGATAAGTAGGTCCTATCCAAAATCCCAAGATACTCACAAGGCAAAATTAGAAGTGCAACCGACAAAGGTAACCATAAATACATTTGCCCATGTAGACAGAATTAAAACATAATGACAAATTTCACTTTTGAACAACAAAAACATTATGCCACGTGAAAAGGTTTGTTTTACCGAGATTGCATGAAGCAGTGGGAACTTCAGACAATAAATATAAATTATCCAATACATATCATACGTTTTGTATACGATTTCAGAACTTTATATATATACATGTATACGAACGAGCGAGTCAAATGTGATTATAGGTCCATTGATCTACCTATAAGTTCTTGATAATTCATTCAATGATTTGCACCAGATGAGTATCTAGGGATCAGATAACAGTCATCTGTTATCACATTTCAGCATTAGATACAATTTTCTAGATATTCGTTCATTCCCAAAATTGTATCTAGCACATTTAATCTCGATAAAACTTTAATTTCGTGAAATATACAGTTATTGACATTTCATAAAAATAAAAAGATCATTAGGATATAATTAAGCTCTTCTTCTAGAGAAAATAATGTAATTCATTTATATCAAGAACATCCTAAGAAGTGACAGAAATAATTTTTAAGAGTATATAATCTTGTAAAAGCAATTTATTTTGATCTAAAAAGTATTTAAAACTAATCTTATCGTTATATTGGAACTTAACGTGAATATGTCGATGGAATACTATTACATTTTGTACATTATTAAAAAATCGCCATTATATTTTAATTTATAAATTCAACAATAATCACATTCATTATAAGGGAATGACGCAAAATATATTCTGGCAAGTTTAATTGGAGAGAAAATGACAAATTGTTTGCCAGACATTTGAAAAACAATGTAACTATTTACGATGCATCAGCTCCTACATTTGAGAATTCAATTATGACTGACATTGCTTTGTGTTGTACAAGTTTGCCTAATGGATACCGTAGTATTGACAAAAAACAAAATGCATGTTTTGTACAAGCTATTGTCTGAATCGGATTTTTATCGAAACAATTGTTAAATATTTAAAGTTTTTATAGCAGTGTAGATTGCATTTTATATTACAAACGCTGTTATGAAACTAGCAAACGATCGGGTAATGGCACGTTTTGGTCCATTTTAAATGTATTCAACATTTGCTACTTTAAAGAAAGCACTAGTAGTAACTTTAAGATATTAAGTAAAGGCAAGTACGTGACATTTTGAAGACGGCATAGAAATATTACAATATTTGTTACAGATCCTTACCGTTATGTAATACAATTTCCAACATGTGCTTGGTGTCAAGATATCTGTAGTAGAATTATAACGGTTGTCTTAGAACATTTTAGTACGATTTGTAACAAAACAATGATATCTTTGTTTCAATTGGGAACTGACCCAAACATTATTATGGGTCGTAAATTGTTTCATTTTTACAGTGCATTTTTAAAGATGTGCATGAATAACAATAAGTAGAAGCACCTTTTTATTCAGTAGGCACATATGTGTTTGCTTTTTAATGTTTGTACATAGGCATTTAAACAAAAGATAATAGAACAAAATCCAGAATACAAAAGTTGTTACATTATTACGACATTTTCTAAAAACACTACTTGTTTACATTATCACAATGACAAAAACATCATTTACAAAACAATGATCATTAGGAGTAAAAATATTGATGTTTCTTAAATAACTATTGAATTGTTGAAAACAGTTATAAATATATTTTAACAAGCATCTTTACATTTTATTTATAGATGTGATATGACCAATGAACTCTCTTCCGATAAAAATGATGTTAATGTGCCATATAAATCCTTTGTCAATGAAATAGGAAAACTTAACATTTGTCTACGATAGAGACAAGAATTGCCGCACTCTTTTATTAGTCACTTTAATTGAAAAGAAACGAAACAAAAAGGTGATGATGCATTATTATTTCTCACTTTAAGAGGAAATTTTATGTGTACACGTAAAGACTGAATACATTGTACATGTATAGAAACATCTGACATGTAAATGTTTCATAAATCTCTCTCTCTCGCAGCGACCTAATGTAATATTCGCCAAATGACGGATGTTATTTTTTTAAATGTTACAGTGCTTTTTAACAAAGCTATCAGTGTGCATCTCTCTAACTTATATTTGTACCAGATGCCCTACTATGAATAGATCTAAGTTTCTTTTAATGCGACGATGAAGGACTATAGATTTCATTTGGAATAAAAGAAATGAGAACGCGACAAAATACAAGTACACATACGTGTATTATTAAAATTTATGAGCATTCAACAAACATAAATTCTACGATACAAATAAATAACGTGTGAGTGTTTTCTTTATTATTTCTTGAATTGAATGCCGTTATTTAACTAATATTTCCAATGTCACCCTCCAGTCCAAATTTCAAAAGACAATTGAATCAAACTGTAGTTTGACCAACATTGTTTGTTGCAATGTTTACAAGTTACTAAATTTTCAGTCTTTGAGTTTAGCTGGTGGACCGTGTATTAAGTCGACCAAAATGGTCGTCAGTCCAGTGACGTTTTGAAAGTGAGTGTTCCGACGGTCAAACTTTTTACTGCCACAAGTTTCCTTATTCGCCAAAATTCATTTAATTAGGAAGAGGTTCCATTCACGAGAAAAACAGCATAATAATTCGTTAATTCTGTTGACGTTTTTATGTATTCAATTTTTGTATGTATTATTAATTTTTTGAAGTAAACAAGTTTAACAGTTCATTAAGATTTTTTGGTCCAGTCAATTGAGTAAACTTACATTTGATTTAGTAAAATATATCATTTTTCCCGACCTAATGTCCACTGATAAAGAAAGTTTGTTGCAAAGACTATAGTATTCAACATCCTTGGTTTTACAGTTGGTATAAACATGTAACCAAATGTGTTTTAACAAGTTGTTGTTTCTTCATACGAGGTTGTTACATCATTGTTTTCAAGCCGTAGCACAGATGCGCTTTTTTGAATCTTCATATTTAACTGCAACAAGAGTTTTAAAATATGAGAATATTCGTTAATTGAAAATCTGTAACGTGTTTTTAATAATAATAATAATAATATGGGCGTTTTTGTTTTATTTTTATTTGCAATCATTTATTTATCATAGAATCATTAAACAAGTTATACACTTTACAGTATTGCGTATGTAACATTCGCGAAACGCAAACTATTTTGTGGTTACTTGAATGGAATAATTCATACAATATACAAATATTACATGCGAGTTCATGACTACATGTCTAGCCAATTAAATATTAACGCATTGTTTGGTAAAGATATAATAGAATATGCCACTGACAGAGAACGTGTCATATCAGGTTTAATTTAAATTACTGTAGACAAAATGATAATACTTTCACTGACTCTCCTCTGACGTTATTTACATTGATAGATGAAAATGTCTGACTTACATACCATCGTAGTATCTAATACGCAATTCTAATAATATTGGCTAGCCTTTTTATTTAATAATGTTCTAGGCAAGATTACCAATAAAGAGATCTACGTGGGTGAAACTGTTGAATAGTTAAATAACACTATTCAATATTTGTCTTGAACATTGCACGGATTGGTTGTACAATCTTGAGTGTACATGTTGATACAATATGAGTTACTGTAGACAACCATTATCAATGTATTAATCTGATAACCTGCTAGATTCAGTAGACGAGAATTGAATGATACATTAGCAATATTGGTTAACTATAGTTCTGCATATCATTATGAGATAACTGTAATTCTGTGATAAGTATATCTAAAATGGTGAAAATAATATTTTATAACCACCTTGCGTTTTCAAATATGCAAAATATTATTGTTTTCTGATTCGCCTTTATGGGCGAAATAGTAACGTCTTTAAGGATCAAAATCTATAAGCTAAAATATATTTTGGCTTTAAATCAGCTTTATTATGATTGATGGAAAGTGCAAAATCAGTTTATTAAGTGTCAAACAACTAAACTAATATCTGCTTGAGGTACTCTGGGAACGATAAATAAACATTAGGACATCTAAGATAGGAATCCATATTGATATACTAACGACTAACCCTCTGTATTTTTACTCCTGGCTTAAATACATGTCAAATTGTAAGACAACGCATTTTTTTAATTCCTTAACTTTTACCAAAATTGTTTCAGAAAACTGATATTTAAACTGTTTATCTGTCATATGACATTGCACTGATCTAGAATACCTACGACCAGTTTGAACAAATAAGTAAACAACCTTTTATTTACGTCTCACTAAATATCATCTATGACATTTTTAAACAAATATCCCAGAGGTTGATCCTGGTTCAAGATACATTTTTGATCAAATTTAAAATTTATGTCGTCAACATACACATTAGTCTAAAGATTATGATTAGTGTCATTCTTGTACATTAAAGTACAACTAATCTTCACAGGTCAATGTCTCATAGATCCCCAGATTGTGATTTTGTTTTAGATATATCTGTAATGTTAGTTAAAAATTATTTCTTGAAAATATCAAACAAAATGACAAGTTCCTGAAGGCAAGAAATCCTATATATGTTTACTGAAAATTCAGTCGGATGATGAGGAAGAAAGTTAAAGAATATTTATGTTTATAAATTTTTATATAAAGCAATATTAAAATATATCAAAGCCATACTATCTGTTGTTTACAAAACAAGGCATGAATTTCCGTATGAAATCTCAGTGAATCCACGAATAATGTTAAATAACAGGAAACTTTGAAGTATTTAACATTTGGTATAGTAGTAAAGCATACTACTTTACAATCTAGAGGTTATGGGTTCGATCTTAGATAATATCAAAGTTTTTTGCAATAAAAAACATAATTACTTAAACATAAACGGTAAATGCTTTCTCGATTCTACGATATTTTAAAAATATACCTGTTGCGAAATGTATTACACACATGTTAGATGTTTTCATTTATGGAAGTTTAGTGTATATATATATATAAATTTCTAAATCGATGTACACATGTATAAAAAATGGTATTATAAAGAGACGATTCGAAACATATTTAAATGTAATATGTAAGTCATTGTAAAGCTTATATGTTACTAGTGTTAGCGAAATCACAATAACAACATGTGCGGAACTCGATTCCGTGGTATTTCGATTGACAAGTTAATACACATGTACTCTGCACTATAAACCGTTTTATATAAATTAATCGTTACGTTTCCAACCAAATTTTACAGTGTCAAGTATTATTCAAGCGGCGAAACTTGACAAAAGTATACGAATTAAGCCGTAAATCGATACGGATACTAATAAAGTGCATGTTTAATGTTGCCATATAATAAATAGACGAGACACTTTAATTTCCTTATAAATAAACGATTTTGATATCACAACAAACTTATAAAAAACATATTTCTTTTATAAATAAAATAATATTAGATTCTGATGGCTTAAATGATATTTCAGGAAATAAAATTGAAACATTTTATTCTGACATTAAAACATCGAGGAAACTAAACGCTCTAGACGTTCCAGACGTTTGTCTTATCTCAGTAATCTTCAAAGTAGAATATAACCTGGGTCGATAGTCAGTTGGTAGCGCGCCGGGATTTGGAATCTCGTGCCGGAGGGGTTCGGGTTCGAATCCCACCCGGGGAGGTTATACCATTCAATCAAAATTGACAATAATGTCGATTTTCCTCCATTGATTAGATAATATGGAGAAGTTTCCGGCCTAGTGGAAGGGTAGGTGAGTACTGGTTATAGACAATGGTCCATGAAAGCTAGGTTAGGTGCGCTGGACGCCGTAAATGACTTAATTGTGTTGACACGGCATTAAATCTAGTAAAAAAATCAAAGTACAATAAGAACGTAAGTTTTAAATTCCCTTGTACACTTTATCATTATATCCTACTTCTGGTTAAAGATTCTGTATCAAATTTCGATACTCAATTAACATAAACATTGTATTGACGTTCTTCCCGATATTGATAATAGACCACTTGCTCCAATGACGTTTTAGTTATGACAGAATTCAACTTTCAAGTAAAATACATTTCAAAATCGGTTTTATTTCTTTTTCTTTAACAAATGTCATGCATTTGGATCAAAAAGCAATTTAAGTCTATTTTTTATATACCACATATTTCATATTTGTTATTTCTAATTCAGCAAACAAATCAGTAGACACTTCGCTTACAAAATATATGTCGGTCTTTGCTATCGTACATTATAAACAAATACACTATAAGGTGAATTGCCAAGAACTGTACATACATGCGATAGATGCTGCTTAAGTTCTTAAAGAAACGATTGACTAGTATAAGTAATAGGGACAAACTATGAACCTTGATACGTAGGTGCTGTAATATAACTGACAAAACCGATTAAGTCTCACAAATAAATAAAGTAAAAAAGATCTTCAAGTGCTTTAAGTTAATGGTAAATAAACTCTATACACGAGCATTGTCCTTTCAAGAATTGACCGTGAGTAGTCATGTAGACGATATATTGTGACAATTCATGCATAATTTAACTTTCACATATCCCGTGTTTTAAGGTTAACACTTTTCCTGCATGAAAACATTACGGATCTGTTTCGTCTGGAAAAAATACTGACGTAAATCGTTCGATTTTACATTAAGGTTGCTTTTTACCTAGTCAGTGACCTTTTATAAATATGCATGTCAAGTGTTTGAATGCAATTGTATTATTCATTCAAATGATAGTTTCGTTAATTGAAAGTATAACAAATTATGACATGTGTTCCACATTGAGTGGCTGACCAATAATATAGGTCAACCACGCTAACAACAAATGCATTTTATATAACTGACAAATCGTAGAGCTTTTTTCTTATCTATTTCATTTGGTCTAACAAACACTTTTCCATAGCAATCTGATATAAAAAGACTTCTTCCTTCCTTGTCTTTTATCATGTCAATGTTATATAACGTTTCCCTTTCCTTCTTTGTCTACGACATTTGACACGGATTATATGTATTTATTTCTTATTTAATGACAACTTCTCTTTTATTTGACATTATTCACATTAACATAGACATTGAGACCCCATATCATTGTTATGCATTGCATAAATGTCGAAAGGTGTACAGTAAATTACGATAATCAGGTTTTTAAATTAGTCTTTTATTCAGGAAGGCTGCAGTTTATTTACTTTTATTGTCGTAAATACAAATTAAACATTGTATGATATTATACAATGCATTGCAACAATTTCTTAAGTCATATTGTTGTTGTCAGACGTCCCTATTCACGTTCCTCTGAATATGTTTAGATCTCTGGAGCCCAGCTTTAATTAAGTACAAGATACTCTCGCTAGTTGATGACAAAAACCTTTTAAGTATAGCAATAGGCACAAGAATGTTAAAAAAACATTTTACAATCGTACCCGCGGACCCGCGAGTCGTAATTAGACGCGCTGCATACTGAGCTGTCCAGATGTGTTAACAATAAATTTAAGAGCGAGTCACATTAACAAGGTATACACTTGATAGTTTATTTAATATGTGTTACTATAACAACTGAGTGTCTATAGATCAAACAAAGTTTACACTATCACGTTTGATTTTCTATACATTTGTCGATTCCTGAAAATTGTATCTAGCACATTTCATTTCTTTAAAATTCTAATTTCGTTAAATACTTAGTGATTGAAATTTCATCAAAGTTAATAAATCATTTGAATATCGTATTTATTTCCTTAGAGAATTTTGATACGTAGATTACTGATTTCAATAAAACCCTATCTAGTGACAGAAATGAAGTTAATGATATATGATCTTGTAAAAGCAATTTTTTTCATTAAGAATGTATCCTGTCGTTATATCGGAACCCAACGTCAATATGTCTCTGGAATTCTTCATAATTAAAACATCGACATCATATTTAATATTAAAAAATTCAACCGTTATGACATTTATTATAAGAGAACGACACAAAATATACACTCGTATGTTTAATTGGAGACAAAATGATTAATTGATTGTCAGATACTTGCAAAACAATGAAACTATTGACGATGTTCTTGTTCCTACTTTTGAGCATTTGAATTTAATGACGTTGTTTTGTTTGTTGTATGTGTGTATACAAAATAGATATTCAACTTGTGACAAAAATAAATACTAACAACTATTTGATAGAGTTACTTACCAAACTAAATTTTAAATATTTAAATTCGCTCATTCATGTAGATTTCACATCGTATAACATTCTATGAATGCATGTTTGGCGGTGTAACGATTACTAAGAATATGACGCTAGCATTTTTCCCTAGCCTTTGCCAACAGCCTTGTTTAGCATTTAAAACTTTTATAGGAAGCCAGCAAAGGGTAATGTAAAGCACTGCTTGTCCTTCTTTATTTTATTTAACTTTATTTCGGCATTAGAGAAAGCAAACCCATTACAGGAGTACATTCAGGAGTGGCAAGTACGTGACATTTTGTAGTCGACATAGAGACATTATGAGATTTGTAACAGATAGTTACCGTTCAGTAATACAATTTTACAACATGTGCTTCTTGTCAGCATATCTGTAACAGAATTATAACGGTAGTCTATTATCATTTTAACACAATTTGTTATAGAAAATATTTATCTGATTCAATTGGTAAATCATTCAGACTGTGTTATGTGAATGTATAATGTAACAGTTTTTCACAGCATTTTTTGTTTACATATATAAATCTGTGTACGATCAACAATAAAAAAGCATCATTGTAATTAGTAACTTTATAAACATATGCATGTTTATTATTTTGCGTTCGTTCTACAGATAAATTTAAAAGTGATTTATTTTCAGCCAATTAGCGACGAGATCGCTTTGATAGTATATGAATTATTTTGAGAGGCTACCTGAGGGGACACGGTGTATATGAACTCTAAGGATGTGTATATGGATTTTTAGCGAACATGATCAGTCAATCAAAAGCTAGCAAATTGTTAGAAGCATGAAGCATTTTGCAGTTAAAAGTACAATGTGTATTAATTAAGTGTAGATATTTCATCTGGCTGAACAGTCGTACGGTTAAAATTTAGTATATTTGGAAATAGAAATAAAACACTGCAAAACAAACAATAAAAATTATTCCGTTTTACTGGTTGTGTCGATTGTGCGTTTTTTAGGACCAACTAACACAATCTGTGCACACTTGTAGTATTCGTTTCATTAGGCAATAAACTTGGCACAAACACGATACTGAAATATTAGTCCTACTAATGCCGCAGTCCCATAAAATCGTGGCTTGTTGCGGACCCGTACGTGCAGACTGCCGTAAGCCCTGGGAAACATTGCGTATTAAGGTGACGGTACGCACTTAGGACAAAACAACACACCCGTACGGAGCCGTAGCTGGAAGATATGCAAGTCAAATCCATACTCGGCCACGATTGTGTTCATGATTTGACTTTGAAACTGATACGTGTATCCATGGCTCATCTCACGCACCCTGGTAAAACCGAAACAGTCCGTACGGGTACGCAAGAGTTCGTACAAGTCCTTGCGGAGCTTGATCGCACGGCGCCCGTTCGGTTACCTCACGGCTATTTATATGTTTATGGAACTGTAGCATTAGGCATGATGTTTTATGTTTACACACACGCATTGAAACTTTTCATGTAAACAATGCATAAATCACGTTTTAGAGACAACCTAATGCACTCGTCGCCAAATGAATTCAGAGAATCTGTTAAGTAACAATGATGGCAATCTAGCCTACACGCCTGTCTTCATCTCTCTGACTATCTTTTGTACCTTGTAACCTACAATAAGAACAGAATTCTTAAATTCTTAGTGTATGTCAAAGAGGATTAGGGACGTAATTAAGAATAAAAGTTATGGCAATGAGACAAAACCATCCTACACGTATCATTCTTCCTACACGTATCCTTACATGAAAATTATATAAGTGGATTAATTTCATTCCTCTTGTATAAAACTGTTGCTCGTGTCAATAATACAGTATTTACAAAATCATAACATTGATTTCATCGACGACTGGCACTCAAAAAGTCCGGATTTGAACCCAATATTGAACATCTTTGGGATAATCTGGATAGACGTGTACGTCGACGTCCGAACCCTCCAAACAACACCAACGACCTTCGAGCTGCATTGCTTAAAGAATGGAATAATATTCCACAGGCTGACATTAACAAACTTGTGCGACGTCGCTGTCAGGCAGTCAGCATCGCCCACGGCGGCCACACACGCTACTGATTGTTAACTTTAGAAATGACCCTACCTTATTTTTATTTAAAATTGAACAATCAATCTGATCCTTTCCTCCAAAATAACGATTTTTAAAGAACCACAATACATTATTTTACAAAAATGTAAGCTTTCAGCCAAAAGGATTGAAACTGTACTAACATATCTGCAATCAAACTTGGCGAAAGTTTCTTTTTTGGTTCAGTACATGTATACTTTATAAACTAGAAACAACAAATTAAGTGCATGTTTCTAAACTTATTATCGTCAATTGTCCAAAGCTATGCGCAAATACGAAAATTGTCTAACTGATTACGTGATATGTGATTAAGAGTTTTTGACAATGCTTTGAGCAGACTAACACGGTTGAGAGCAGCCAGACAATGGTTTATTTAAAAGTGTATTGTACATTCAAAGACATGTCAATTGTCAAATACTAAAACTAAAACATAAAATATTGTTAAAATGAAGTTTCTTAAAAAATCTATAATAGACGAGACCTCAGTACCATCATATGCAATACTTAACTTGTTGAAGGAAATAAATTATATTATAAAATATAGGATTTTATATCATTACTATCGATCGAATCAATAGTATCATTAACTGTTTTGGCGCGATATGACCTTTTTGTGTTGGTGTGCCGTAAAACCCAAACAAACAAACAAACAATAGACAAGAATATAGATATTTAAGTGTGTCAATGCACTGACATTTAAAGATAACTTTACTTTAGTTGAAATAGGTACGGTAACTGTAAAACTTGGAGCATGTTTTTATCTTGATAGAAACAAGTGCAAGTGGTTGAACGCTACTTTCCCGTTACAAATGTTCACCAAATTGCACTCTTCATCGCCTTTTCAAAAATCTCCTTGTCAATCTTTATCTCAAATGTTTATTTTTTCGAAACCAGCCAAATAGAGTAACATTGCTATAACTGGCTTTTATAATCATATCAAATCAGTCACACTAAACAACGATCTCCAGAAATAGTTGTTCTCCCGATAGAGGATGTTTCAACTAAATGACCTAAAATGCCAAGTACAAAAAAACTATGGTAACTTTTAACATCCCTCGTTTTCGTTCATTGGCGATCAGTCTTTATGACGTCCACAAAAATGGTAATGGAATTGCTAAAACCTATTTAGAATTAAGACTACTTGAAAAACACTTTCTACAAATAAGAAATTATAGATACATAGCCAGTCCCTGTTCTAAATATCTTGTCAGTTAAAAAGGCTGCAGTGAAGACTCAGCGAAGTGTACTTAAGAAAAAATTTACTTGTACATGTTATATGCGGGATGGTTGATCAGACAGAAACGCGAGATTTGTTGCAGAACGTGACTGTCAATTGGGTATTCTGTTAAAGGGTGTAAGTGTATAACTGACGGAATATGTCACATAAATTTCAAAAATTATAATAGTGTTCTTGCATCCACATGACTACGGCACAAATAAAATTTATAATAAAACATGTTTGTGAATTAATACAAATAGTTGATCATCAAATTCTAATTTATGTATTGCAAACCGAATATATATATTATAATTTCCGACGCCGAATTAAATGATATTACGTGCGTGCTTTTACATTACACAGGCAAAAAAATGTGAAAGTTATAATTGTCCACACGCTTTTTACTACACACGAAGTGTGAAGAAATGAATGAAAACTATTTTGTTCAGTAATTGACTTATTCCGTCAATAAACCGTGATTTTTCGATAATATTCGTTTTTAAGCATCGTCGGCAACCACAGTTCTCTCTTCCTTGACACTCCATACGTACCGTGAGCAATTTGACTGACACAATCTCGTTTTCATGAATCTGCATGAGGCAATGGAGACCAATCTTCTTCCAATGAAAACGCGTGTTACAATAACAATGACGATATGCTGGGGTTTTCTTACTTAAAATAGAAACCAACGCACATGTTTATTTTCAAAAATTGGTTGCGCTATTTCATTGCCTAGTTTTCTGCATTGGTTTCTTTGCGAAACCAATGAAACTGCCTCATTAATTATTCATAATTACGAGATTTTTCTAACCAAATGACCCACGGTACATAACGCAGCATAGCGGAGTAATGTATTGTGGGATAACCGACGATGTTTTTTAAGTTGCTCACGAAAACAACTATAAGAAACGGATTTTTTTAAAATGAGAGTATTCGGAGTATGTTACGATTAAGGATGCATGATCACCTCGATCAGTAGACAATGTGTGCTACCTACTGAGCTTGGCGCGTTGCGTACATTATAATTGTAGCATTGCAATGTCATTATCTCAAAATTCACAGTTATGCATATAATGAACGAAAAATCGAATTAAAATTTGCCAGGTCAGATCAAAACTGTTTTAGACAAATTGCTCTTAAACACACCACAAAGAAACAATGGTTCTGTCATTTCAATTTAACGTTTGAATGTTAGAAAATTTCCCTTAAAACGTCTTTTTGTGGAGCTAACTAATGAAATATCATTTTAAAACAATCATTTTCTTGGGACAAAACGCAATTACTGTTTGTAATTTAAACAACTGGAAAACCCACCAAAGACAATATGCTTGCGTCATTTGGTGGACAATTTGTGAACGTGTAATTATGTTTTTGACATTGAAGTAATACTATTAACCCAATTCATCTTTTAGCCAGGCATTTTACTAATACTCTTTCGATTGTCTGTCGGCCATTGACCTGCATATTTATGAATAGTAAACTCTTTTAAAAATAACATTACAGACGCAATTAACAGTTCAAACTACTCTGCTTCCTAAATGTGAATTTGACAAAGTGTCCGTTTCTTAAAAAAGTGGGGTGATATTTTTAAGAGCACATTATATCAATTTATACGCTTATATTCAATATACCTGATGCAAAATAGTTTTAGAGCTTAATTGTGCAATTTAGAACATTTTTGTTTTTGTAACAAGACTTGGTCTTAAACATACTGTGATCAAAACTATTGTTTCAAGTATTGATAACCAAATTCTACTTTTAGTTTCGATCTACTTTCACTTTGAATTGCAATAAATAACATAAACATATTTAAGCAATATGTGCATAAACTTAAAATATCTTGTTCATTAGAGGTGTTTGAAACAGATAAATGAATATTATCTTTGCAGTCCAAAAATAGTTTAACTTTAGATAGTGGGGCTTTAACGTTGTGTTCAGGACACAAAGGGTACAGCAGACATTGACCTGACACAAACATAATGTCGGGAAATGTCTCTGAAGACGATGTATTACCGCAATATATTCATATTTTGAGAGTACACTTGACTCTGTGATTTATAGGTTAACTATGTCATTGCATGCTATCATGACGGTTTCGTCTGGACATAACAGAATCTTAAATAGCAGAATGACGTAAGTACTCTGGCTCAATCGTCATAATTTTGTTTGCTGAATAGAATTAACGTCCATTTAAGTGTATGTCAAGACAGAGATTTGATGTACTACTTAAGTTAACGATTGTCATCATTTTTGGATTTACATTCCTCTTGTAGTGTCCATTACATTCTAGAAACTTCTTTTGACATTATTCTGTCTACAAAATTGGAATGTTAAAACCACATATTATACTATAGTCCCTTATGAGATTAGAACTTATTAAAAGTCAGAAAAATATATCACGAACAGCAACAATAAAAAACAAGGATATTCCACACAGCCAAAAAGCAAAGTAAGAGAAGAACGAATATTTATTACACTTTGGCTTGAGACTGTACTAAGTGAAATTGTCATTTAATCTCAAAACACAAACGTGACTCTCAAGCAATTCGATCTAAAGTACTTATAAGTATTCATACCGAAATAGTTCATATTTGTAAATTAAACGAGCGAAAACAAGTATAGGTAGTAAGGGTATTTTTCAATACAACAATTAAAAAGTGTCAATCAAGTTATCTATATTTTTGTGTAACACACTCGTATGTTTACAATTCAGCCAAGCAAACACATGGAAAGCCTTGATAGTTGTATACGAACATTAACACACGTAGTTATATTGAAATAACATTAAACTTATATTGAGAAAGTTTTTTATTACATTGAGTGCTTCTCTACATTGTATAATGACCAATCGATCGAATATAATATAGCATGCACCTTATATAATGAACAAACTCCCGAATATAATGCAGAATTCTACATTATATAATGAACAAACCACCGAATATAATCAAGAATGCATCTTATATAATGATCAAACCGCTGCACATAATGAAAAATGCGCTCAAAACAATTATAAAAACACCCAATATAATGAAGAATGCACTCAATATAATGATGTAGCCACCGAATATAATGCTATCTCAACACAACAATGTTTGTTTATGAACGTATAAGACAGTCGAGGATTTCATACAAACACATACTTCGAACAATATTCTGGTTAAATACT
This sequence comes from Mactra quadrangularis, assembly GCA_025267735.1. Lineage (NCBI taxonomy): Eukaryota > Metazoa > Mollusca > Bivalvia > Venerida > Mactridae > Mactra > Mactra quadrangularis. Next base: position 14,921,657 of record CM046299.1, read on the forward strand.
GCTTGTTTGTCTTTTCCTACTCAGGCAAATTGTAGAATATAATCCTTTCCGGGAAATCTAGGACATTTAGGCACGATTGATGTATAGTTGTTTCACTATTTATGTCATTTCAGGCATCATTGTCTACATCACTTTAAAGCGTATATTTATAGTTTTTATGTGTTTTAGGTAATAACTGTATTAAACTGAATCTTAGAACTATATTTTTTCATTATTTATCATTCATCGATTTTTACCATAAATAATAATTGCGGTGAATCCTTAAAACTTAAATAATGTCTACTGTTGAAGACCTACACGATAAGTAGGACACTGATCTATAGTAGGGTTATCAACGTATCTAAAATGCTTAACGCTTTAATAAGCATCTCTTTGAACTATACCAAAATCTAACTTGATCATTAAATGAAATGTTATTTAATTAGAAATGAGATGCAGACAATTAGTTACAAATACTTCTAGAACTGCATTATGCTTACCATAGCATTCTTGACTATGAGTTTAAATGAAACGTTATACTCTTTTGTCATGATTTAATTACATGTTCATTCAAAGTTCATTAACTGCAGGGATATTTCATAGCATAATTCATCATGATTTTACATTTTGTAATTAAATAACACATAATTTAAACTAAAAAAGTATTCCACGTTATACCAATTTGAATTGAGACTTGTATCTGCAACGTGTCTGCATGGTTCAATGCACCATTATACATCAATTAAGTGTGAAAACTGATAATTATATTCAACCAAATCGTCACGTAGCATCAATTAACTACTATATTGACAAATTACATTTGATGTTAAATGATTAATTCTATTTGGCATATCAAATTAGTTTTTCAATTGATCACGAACAATATCTTCTAGTATTATATTGTCCTTATTGAATGACGATATTAGATATACAACGTTCGTTGTTATTAAATTGTTTTTATTGACATTCATTTTATGTATATTTGTAATAATGGTTGTATTGAAAAAAAAGTTACTGCTTGCAATTGAAGTTGTATAGCATGGCATGTCCATACCTTTTATTTATGCATGTAAATGGTTGGCTATTGTGCCATTGCAACTTTGTTAATAGCTAGACTCATACCAATCAATTTAAATACTAATTATTCTAACTCGATTGTGAAACAAGTTCTTACAACTTATATTGATTACTTCCTATTTTGCTTCCTGGTCCCCTAGTCAGGGTTGGTTGGTAGAAACCGCCCCCGGTTTTAACCCCTGGCTTTTACCGGTAAAAACCGCCCGGGCAATACTACTAAAGTGGTCAGTACTGGTCAATAATGGTCGATTGGTGGACAAATAAAAAGTATTACGTTTAATGAACTTTTAGATTTAAAAAATGATTTCTTTTTTGTTTTGTTCTTATGTTCATTTTTATTTGTTTAAGTGTTGTTATTTATTGTAATTCGAGCCTATTTATTAGAACTGGAAGATGTTATTGACATCATCAAAGTTTTAAATGGTCATTACTGATCAATATTAATATTGTCTGATGAAAATTGAACTGAATTATTTGCATCAATGACAATTCTTAACATGATTTTCAAGCAAAGAAACCTTCTTATTTGTCATATACAGCTAGTTACTATTTTATAGTATCATTATCATTGTTTTATTACTACATTATCAAATATAATTGATACAATACTGAAACTGTTTCATCTCTGCCAAATGAATCATTTATGGTGGCTTACTATCCCTACTGAAGGGACACAAAATGGGGTCTGAGATTAGGTGTGAAAGTCACATAATATGTCACATTAATTTTATCAACAAGTTTGTAACTTATTATTTATGTCATAATATGGCCAAATAAATTGTTTCAAAAATCAAAATACCTTTCAACCAGTAATGACCAGTATTGACCATTTAGTAAATTAGATCATTATGAAAATTCCATGTAGTACATGGCTAAAATTATATTTCTTATTTTGTTGTACATTGTACAGCAAAATAAGTAATCTGATTTTAGCTTTATTGTCTTTAATTATGTTTATTTAATAGTTTAAGTATTCCAATGTTATAAGAGTTTAAGAAAAACGTTTAATATAATTTAAAAATATTTGTCATAAAATGTGCAGATTATATGTTGTAAAAATTAATTAACCAGTATTGACCAGTATTGTCCAGTATTGAACGGTTAAAACCAGTATTGACCACCGGCCCGGTCAATACTCATATTGACCGCCTTTTTGCCAATCCTGCCCCTAGTTCTGAGCTAGTAGAATAAAGTTTCTTACTCAAGAAAACAACGGGATAGGTTTTACATGGGTTCGAAACCAACGCGAAGCAGGCTATCAAATGATTACCAGTCCAATGTCGTAACCGCTCGATCACGGCCATTCCTACCAATCAGTTATTGTTGTGTCTAAGCTAGAACTTGTTTTATAAGGTGTTACATTTTATAATGACTCGGATTATGTTTGCTTATATTCTTAAATATTTAAATACAATTTTACGACAAAATAAAACCAATACATAACAAAGACCAAACTCTTAAAATTTGTCCTTTTTCAGTTGGACCTGGTCTTGTCAATTAACATTTAATAGATACTTTGACACATGTAGGTCGATATTTGCTTAGTTGAACATCAAAAATGAAATGACCCTGTTAACTAGCAAGCTATTAAAGTATCAATAGCAGTAGATCAGACAAATTTACGTGTCACGAATCACTTTCATCATTAAGAGTGTGACTGCTGGATGCTATTTCTGGAACCATTAATCTAAAAAAGAACAATTATATCATCAACATTATCACTTCGTTAAGATAATTATAATTCAGGAGCGAGTCTTAATTTAGGAAATAGTCAATATAATTTCTCCTCTTTTCAATTTGCACAGTAATGTGTGAAAACTTGATTCATACATTCAAATACTAAGTTAAAGTGTTCGTTGATTTAAATATATATAACTGTTTCGTGCACTGAAGACAAAAATGCTACAGTCGATATTGACACATATACAACTATCGCAGAACATGTAACAGTCATACGAAACGACAATAATCGGTAATAATCTACATTTCATACGTTTCATCTTTAACGTCATGATTATAAAATAGTATACGACTTGTAGACAAACATTTTTAACACTGTTTACATTTTATGGTTTCATTTTCTTATTCCAACTGTCGTCTTGGTTTAATATCAGAAAATTAGAACATACTAATGAATACTTTCCCCAACACATTTGCTTCCCATTGTAAACAACATGAGAAACATAATCCCATACATACGTTTGTAATTTCTTGGAATGGACAAGATAAATGACTCAAAAACTGATATTATATCCGCCTTCCTTTGTTTTAAGGGTGTTTCAATGTGTTAATTTTAATCCGTAATGAGTGGCTTTAGATAGATACTAAACTCTAAAATATCATTAATAACATCATTGTTGACACAATAATGGACTGGTCGACTAATAACAGATATCTGAATGTCATGCTACCATATTGTGTTTATATCCGGTACATTAACCAGTCAGAAGTTTCTTGACTCTCCTACTGTATCTGGTGAATATATTATCATTGATAAGAGGATTAGTGAGAAAAGCAAACAATTGCCTCATGAATTTTCTTTAAATATTGATGGGAAAAACTGTTTAGAAATTAACTGAAATGCTTTGACGCAAAAGGAAACTGACTTACAGATTTAGTAAAACCGGAATACAACCACTTCATGAATTTTCATTAGTTACTGATGGAAAACAGCTGATTAGAAATAAGTTAAAACACTTTGGTTTAAAACGTAAAGTAGGCCTACAGTAACCAACAAAAGCCAAAACCAAAAAAACAAACAGTGAACATAAATGAGAAAAAGAGTGAAAATATGAAATATTTTAGAAAGCAAAATAGCCATTGGGAATATACATATTTCAACATCTTACATAATTCTACGGTAGTTATTCACATTACCAACTTTCCAAAACATCTATTTTTATTCAAGACTTTATATTGATGTAATGTTAAGTTTAAACGCAGGGGCATATTATTACTAAAGCAAACGTGACAGCCTCTTCAAACTAAATCAGTTTGTTTCCATTAGGAACGTATTGTTTCGTCAGATTTTTATCGATTTGTTTCTTACAATATCTGTCGATATGTATAAAGAAATTTTATTTTATCATCTTTCATCAGATTGTCCAGTTATAGCCTACCATACACCAAAACCAACTGTCAACTTTCGCGCATTTAAAAAGGATGATCAATTACCAATTAACATTTAGAGGCACGATGATGTGAAGTAATAGCCATCATCTTTCAGTGGAGGATTAAAAATGATGTTATCTCTTCGATGAAATGATGCAGTACGCAAAACTGAATATTCATATGAACCTAGATAGCCCTGTATTGCTCAGCTGAGTGCAAAAAAGGTGAAAAAGTGTTGACAATTGGAGTAAAAAAGTGCCGATATAGCTTTGACTCTATTTTCTTTTGATTTGAACTATTGACCTAGTTTTTTATACCACATAGATTATATAAGTATTTGTCGAGATTTTATTGATATGAAGCATTCCTGATTCTGTTTTCTTTGTTTTTGTACTCAGCACATTGTTTTTTGGCCAGCTTGTAGTACTTATTGTATATCTGCCGGATTTCTTGTTTTAACAATTCACTCCACAGAAAAGTTTTTTTCAGCTGTAGAATCACTAGACACTGATGTTCCAACATCAAGTACAACATCAAAATGAATACCTGTATAGTGGTCTAAATGAACTGCTTTTTCATTGGTCTAAATAAACTGCTTTTTCATTTATCAGTAGTGTATTGTCTACAAACAGTGCAGTATGTTTTAACCATTTCAGCTCATGTCCATATTTTGAGTATGCATATATGTCAGTCTGTAATATGTGAGCTGTGGATATTATCTCAACCTTTGTTGCCCATACTTAATCTTCAGACAACTTTGACCTAGCTATGTATTGAGACATGATTGTATTTGGTGGCAAGAGTGAAGTTAGTATCTGGAAACTGGAGAACATATGTAAAAGCACTATCTGTCTAACTTGAGTATGAAAGCTCTCGTCTCCACATAACACATAGGCAATACAACGGAAAAAGCAGTTTTCATCCCATTCAACTTTAAAACATGTTGTAGGTTCACGAATTTCCTGACATATTCTGCTTTGAAGATTTTGTATTATGTTTAATGAACTGTTGAAACGTGTATTTATATCAAGACACTTTTGAATTTGCCACATTAAGTTCACAGCGTTGAAGACAAAATGTTGTGATGACTGATTGACAGGAACAATGTCCATATCATTCTGATTAGTGTCAGTGTCACTAGTTTGAGATACATTTTGTGAAGAAATCCTGCGCTTCCTCTCCCTGTCTTGGGCGTGCTTCTGATTATCTTATTTTTTCCTCAACTTAGGCATTGTTCATTCTGAAAAAAGATTTATTCAAAACTATTAGTACGCATATACAATATACAACAACAAGCACGCTTTTCTTAACATAAAGTGAATAAATCACAGACATACACTCTTTCTGTACACAACTATACAAGTCAGCTTTTGGCTGCAATATGCAAAACAAAATATATAAGCAATACAAAGAATAAATCAATTAATCAACAGGCAGGGTAGACAGTCACTGTTTAGTGTTCAAAAATTTTTTCAACAATACATGTTTTTTCCCCACTAAGTTCATCTGCTTGATGTAACAATACAAACATAAGTATTCAGCAGGTACAAATGAGTCTAATGCTTTCAAGTATAATATCTATTAACATAATGTTTGTGGAAATTGATTAGAGACAACGGTCTATGGGTTTTTCTTATCCTTGTCTGGAGTGTCACTCTTGACGTCATCCTGCCAGGCACCAAAATGACTTCTTGAACCAGCAACCCCAATGTCACTCTTGTCATCTGAATCATCCTAGGAGGCATTCATGCTAACATTAAGAAAACTGGTGTCTGCAATGGTTGGAAAGAAGTCATCCAATTCCTGCTTTAACCTGTTGTTTTCAGCAGTAAGCCGTTCATTGGCATTCTCCAGATGGTAATGGCGCTGATCCTTCAACCTAAGCTGGTGCTCAAGAGAGTGCATAGACCTCTCAATGTTTGTAATGCGTTGTTTGGATTTCTCTTCCATGTCTTTTAGTTTACTCCTAATCAATTTCAGGGTCTGAGTTCCAGCCTGTCTATCAGCAGCAAACATGTCATATCCCGCTGCGTTCAAATGAATGTCAATATTACACAAAAACTCTGAGATAAATTTTCTAAGATCATTAATGTTACTCGGCATTTTTATGTTATCTGCAAATACAAAGTAATATGTGTATACGAGTAATATGGAAAACTTTGTAAATGTTGGCCGTTTACATGTACTCTGAATCCATCTATTGCCACCTTAAAAATAAAATTCTGTGTTATCTGAAATAAAGCTGTTAGCGAAAGGTTTATTATAGATAATGATGATGATGTTAGAAACAAATGATGCCTGAAATAGAAATAAAGCTGCCATGTGAACTGTGATTATGAACTGGCATTTCTGCTTTAAACAAAATATACTTTTATATAAGCATGCTTTTCAGAGGACTTACTGAATACCAAAATGCTAATGAAGACATTGACCAATGTATGCAGCAGTTTGAATTTAGAAAAAATTGCAGAGATCTTCTGATTAGAGCAGACAAAATAAGGAATACTTATGTAAAAGTGACTTTTAGCCAAAGACACCACCATGTCTAACTTTATTAACAGGTTTTATGCAGACATTTGCAAATAAACCAGTCACTTTTATAATATTAAATGATAGTGGTACAATTTAATAAGGGTTGTGTGGAAAAATGAAAGTGTCTTGATGTGCTTTCAAGCAAGTCCAAAAGACAACTATTTCTTAAATCAAATGAAGAAGAGATAAGTACATGCATTGCACCAACTACACTACTATGCTTACTATAAGGTTCAAACTACAGCAGAAGCAGTACGCTGTGATTGCAGATGGAAAATGTTCACTTTACAGTTGCATATTGCACATTAAGGTGGGTCGGTACCTTACTCGGAGAAAAAAAATGTAAAAAATATAATGTTCACCGATTATGATAAAAGTTGGCAGAGAGATACCTTCATGCCTATTGTTTGTTTTTCTGGTAACCTTAGTGACGTTGTCGTTTTTTTCACGACGTCATGGACGTCACACTGGTTCGCGCTAAAAACAGGCATGCAAGTACATTAAACCCACATATTTGAAGTATTGAATGCCCGAGGTCATGATAATTATACTAAAATGTTTCTGAAATGTTCTTGCATACAATTATTTTGTTCCCATTATCTAAATATAACGTCAGTCGTAAAGAATACACATTTCATCACTGAATTCAGGGTTTTCACGTGTAAAAGGTTTCACCAATTGCCGAATTATAACGTTTAGAATTTGACAACCGTTCTGCGTTAATATGAAAATAAACGTTATAACTCGGCAATTGGTGAAACTTTTTAGACGTGGGTAAAACTCCCAAGCTGCCTCTTGATATAAGCTACCCATACACCAAGTTTGGTGTCAATAGGTAAAAGCAAACTACAGTATTTGAACGGAAACTGAATTTCTATTTTAAGTGTCAGTGACCTTGACCTAATTTACAGACATCCGTGTAGCAGTCCCAAGCTGTCTCTTGATATAAGCTACCCATACACCAAGTCATTGTCTCCCGCGGCATTTCCAGGCCAAAAGTGGAGATTTCATAGGCTTTATATTTTTTTGGCTTAAAATTGTACTTGTTGGACAGGTCCGCGTATGCAGAAAATGTCAGTTTTTTTTAGCGAAAAAACTTAGCGTCACGAAACCGCCCCAAGGATGATGGGGTCTGTTCTGGGGTTGGAGTTGGTCAAGGTAACGCGCATAACCAGGGTCCTGAAGCGGTGCGGATAGCGGGGGCCTCGATTATGCGTTTCAGGGGTCCCAAATATGAAAATTCTGCACTATTGCCTTCAGAGCTGTCTGACCACCTTAAAACAGGTTTCTGGGGCTTAGATCCACCTAAGATGCTGAGGAAACCCACATTCGGACCCGCTGAGGCCTTTTTAGGCCAAAACTGGAGAAAATTTTTTTTCGTGAAATTTTGAACTTTTCGATAGGTCCGCGTATGCAGAAAACGTCAGTTTTTTGTGCGAAAAAACTTAGCATCACGAAACCGCCCCAAGGATGATGGGGTCTGTTCGGGGGTTGGAGTCGGTCAAGGTAAAGTGCGTAACCAGGGTCCTGAAGCGGCGCGGATAGCGGGGCCTCGATTATGCGTTTCAGGGGTCCCAAATATGAAAATTCTGCACTATTGCCTTCAGAGCTGTCTGACCACCTTAAAACAGGTTTTTGGGGCTTAGATCCACCTAAGATGCTGAGGAAACTTACATTCGGACCCGCTGAGGCCATTTTAGGCCAAAACTGAAGAGAAAAATTTTTTTGTGAAATTTTGAACTTTTCGACAGGTCCGCGTATGCAGAAAATTCAAGAAATTGCAAATTTTGGTGCGGAGGATTCAGAGTCGCCAAACAGGCCGGTTTGTGGGTGGGGTTGGTCCGTGAAGTCAAATCGGTCAAGGAAACGCGCCTAACGGGGGTTCGCAAATGAAACAGGAAGGCGTGAGGCCAGGTAATGTTTCTCAATGGTTTCCTACTGCAATTAACAGGGATACTCAGTTCTATTCATCTCAGAGGTGTGAAAGCCCAGCCACGCAGGCGTTTGCGCGCTAAACAGTGGGAGATGGGTTGGAACCGCCTATGAAATCCCCACTTTTGGCCCGGAAAAGCCCCGGGATGACAATGTCATTGTCTCCCGGGGCATTTCCAGGCCAAAAGTGGGGATTTCATAGGCTTTATATTTTTTTGGCTTAAAACTGTACTTGTTGGACAGATCCGCGAATGCAGCAAATGTCAGTTTTTTTTAGCGAAAAAACTTAGCGTCACGAAACCGCCCCAAGGATGATGGGGTCTGTTCTGGGGTTGGAGTTGGTCAAGGTAACGCGCATAACCAGGGTCCTGAAGAGGCGCGGATAGCGGGGGCCTCGATTATGCGTTTCAGGGGTCCCAAATATGAAAATTCTGCACTATTGCCTTCAGAGCTGTCTGACCACCTTAAAACAGGTTTTTGGGGCTTAGATCCACCTAAGATGCTGAGGAAACCCACATTCGGACCCGCTGAGGCCTTTTTAGGCCAAAACTGGAGAAAAATTTTTTTCGTGAAATTTTGAACTTTTCGATAGGTCCGCGTATGCAGAAAACGTCAGTTTTTTGTGCGAAAAAACTTAGCGTCACGAAACCGCCCCAAGGATGATGGGGTCTGTTCGGGGGTTGGAGTCGGTCAAGGTAAAGTGCGTAACCAGGGTCCTGAAGCGGCGCGGAGAGCGGGGGCCTCGATTATGCGTTTCAGGGGTCCCAAATATGAAAATTCTGCACTATTGCCTTCAGAGCTGTCTGACCACCTTAAAACAGGTTTTTGGGGCTTAGATCCACCTAAGATGCTGAGGAAACTTACATTCGGACCCGCTGAGGCCATTTTAGGCCAAAACTGAAGAAAATTTTTTTTTTTAAATTTTGAACTTTTCGACAGGTCCGCGTATGCAGAAAATTCAAGAAATTGCAAATTTTGGTGCGGAGGATTCAGTGTCGCCAAACAGGCCGGTTTGTGGGTGGGGTTGGTCCGTGAAGTCAAATCGGTCAAGGAAACGCGCCTAACGGGGGTTCGCAAATGAAACAGGAAGGCGTGAGGCCAGGTAATGTTTCTCAATGGTTTCCTACTGCAATTAACAGGGATACTCAGTTCTATTCATCTCAGAGGTGTGAAAGCCCAGCCACGCAGGCGTTTGCGCGCTAAACCGTGGCAGATGGGTCGGAACCGCCTATGAAATCCCCACTTTTGGCCTGGAAATGCCCCGGGATGACAATGTCATTGTCTCCCGGGGCATTTCCAGGCCAAAAGTGGGGATTTCATAGGCTTTATATTTTTTTGGCTTAAAACTGTACTTGTTGGACAGGTCCGCGTATGCAGAAAATGTCAGTTTTTTTAGCGAAAAAACTTAGCGTCACGAAACCGCCCCAAGGATGATGGGGTCTGTTCTGGGGTTGGAGTTGGTCAAGGTAACGCGCATAACCAGGGTCCTGAAGCGGCGCGGATAGCGGGGGCCTCGATTATGCGTTTCAGGGGTCCCAAATATGAAAATTCTGCACTATTGCCTTCAGAGCTGTCTGACCACCTTAAAACAGGTTTCTGGGGCTTAGATCCACCTAAGATGCTGAGGAAACCCACATTCGGACCCGCTGAGGCCTTTTTAGGCCAAAACTTGCGAAAAAAAATTTTCGTGAAATTTTGAACTTTTCGATAGGTCCGCGTATGCATAAAACGTCAGATTTTGTGCGAAAAAACTTAGCGTCACGAAACCGCTCCAAGGATGATGGGGTCTGTTCGGGGGTTGGAGTCGGTCAAGGTAAAGTGCGTAACCAGGGTCCTGAAGCGGCGCGGATAGCGGGGGCCTCGATTATGCGTTTCAGGGGTCCCAAATATGAAAATTCTGCACTATTGCCTTCAGAGCTGTCTGACCACCTTAAAACAGGTTTTTGGGGCTAAGATCCACCTAAGATGCTGAGGAAACTTACATTCGGACCCGCTGAGGCCATTTTAGGCCAAAACTGAAGAAAAAAATTTTGTGTGAAATTTTGAACTTTTTTGACAGGTCCGCATATGCAGAAAATTCAAGAAATTGCAAATTTTGGTGCGGAGGATTCAGAGTCGCCAAACAGGCCGGTTTGTGGGTGGGGTTGGTCCGTGAAGTCAAATCGGTCAAGGAAACGCGCCTAACGGGGGTTCGCAAATGAAACAGGAAGGCGTGAGGCCAGGTAATGTTTCTCAATGGTTTCCTACTGCAATTAACAGGGATACTCAGTTCTATTCATCTCAGAGGTGTGAAAGCCCAGCCACGCAGGCGTTTGCGCGCTAAACCGTGGGAGATGGGTCGGAACCGCCTATCAAATCCCCACTTTTGGCCTGGAAATGCCCCGGGATGACAATGTCATTGTCTCCCGGGGCATTTCCAGGCCAAAAGTGGGGATTTCATAGGCTTTATATTTTTTTGGCTTAAAACTGTACTTGTTGGACAGGTCTGCGTATGCAGAAAATGTCAGTTTTTTTTAGCGAAAAAACTTAGCATCACAAAACCGATCCAAGGATGATGGGGTCTGTTCTGGGGTTGGAGTTGGTCAAGGTAACGCGCATAACCAGGGTCCTCAAGCGGCGCGGATAGCGGGGGCCTCGATTATGCGTTTCAGGGGTCCCAAATATGAAAATTCTACACTATTGCCTTCAGAGCTGTCTGACCACCTTAAAACAGGTTTTTGGGGCTTAGATCCACCTAAGATGCTGAGGAAACCCACATTCGGACCCGCTGAGGCCTTTTTAGGCCAAAACTGGAGAAAAAAATTTTTCGTGAAATTTTGAACTTTTCGATAGGTCCGCGTATGCAGACAATTCAAGAAATTGCAAATTTTGGTGCGGAGGATTCAGAGTCGCCAAACAGGCCGGTTTGTGCGTGGGGTTGGTCCGTGAAGTCAAATCGGTCAAGGAAACGTGCCTAACGGGGGTTCGCAAATGAAACAGGAAGGCGTGAGGCCAGGTAATGTTTCTCAATGGTTTCCTACTGCAATTAACAGGGATACTCAGTTCTATTCATCTCAGAGGTGTGAAAGCCCAGCCACGCAGGCGTTTGCGCGCTAAACCGTGGGAGATGGGTCGGAACCGCCTATGAAATCCCCACTTTTGGCCTGGAAATACCCCGGGAGACAATGACAACAACAGGCCAAAAGTGGAGATTTCATAGGCTTTATATTTTTTTGGCTTAAAACTGTACTTGTTGGACAGGTCCGCGTATGCAGAAAATGTCAGTTTTTTTTAGCGAAAAAACTTTGCGTCACGAAACCGCCCCAAGGATGATGGGGTCTGTTCTGGGGTTGGAGTTGGTCAAGGTAACGCGCATAACCAGGGTCCTGAAGCGGCGCGGATAGCGGGGGCCTCGTTTATGCGTTTTAGGGGTCCCAAATATGAAAATTCTGCACTATTGCCTTCAGAGCTGTCTGACTACCTTAAAACAGGTTTTTGGGGCTTAGATCCACCTAAGATGCTGAGGAAACTTACATTCGGACCCGCTGAGGCCATTTTAGGCCAAAACTGAAGAAATTTTTTTTTTGTGAAATTTTGAACTTTTCGACAGGTCCGTGTATGCAGAAAATTCAAGAAACTGCAAATTTTGGTGCGGAGAATTCAGAGTCGCCAAACAGGCCGGTTTATTGGTGGGGTTGGTCCGTGAGGTCAAATCGGTCAAGGAAACGCGCCTAACGGGGGTTCGCAAATGAAACAGGAAGGCGTGAGGCCAGGTAATGTTTCTCAATGGTTTCCTACTGCAATTAACAGGGATACTCAGTTCTATTCATCTCAGAGGTGTGAAAGCCCAGCCACGCAGGCGTTTGCGCGCTAAACCGTGGGAGGTGGGTCGGAACCGCCTATGAAATCCCCACTTTTGGCCTGGAAATGCCCCGGGATGACAATGTCATTGTCCCCCGGGGCATTTCCAGGCCAAAAGTGGGGGATTTCATAGGCTTTATATTTTTTTGGCTTAAAACTGTACTTGTTGGACAGGTCCGCGTATGCAGAAAATGTCAGTTTTTTTTAGCGAAAAAACTTAGCGTCACGAAACCGCCCCAAGGATGATGGGGTCTGTTCTGGGGTTGGAGTCGGTCAAGGTAACGCGCTTAACCAGGGTCCTGAAGCGGCGCGGATAGCGGGGGCCTCGATTATGCGTTTCAGAGGTCCCAAATATGAAAATTCTGCACTATTGCCTTCAGAGCTGTCTGACCACCTTAAAACAGGGTTTTGGGGCTTAGATCCACCTAAGATGCTGAGGAAACCCACATTCGGACCCGCTGAGGCCTTTTTAGGCCAAAACTGGAGAAAAAATTTTTTCGTGAAATTTTGATCTTTTCGATAGGTCCGCGTATGCAGAAAACGTCAGTTTTTTGTGCGAAAAAACTTAGCGTCACGAAACCGCCCCAAGGATGATGGGGTCTGTCGGGGGTTGGAGTCGGTCAAGGTAAAGTGCGTAACCAGGGTCCTGAAGCGGCGCGGAGAGCGGGGGCCTCGATTATGCGTTTCAGGGGTCCCAAATATGAAAATTCTGCACTATTGCCTTCAGAGCTGTCTGACCACCTTAAAACAGGTTTTTGGGGCTTAGATCCACCTAAGATGCTGAGGAAACTTACATTCGGACCCGCAGAGGCCATTTTAGGCCAAAACTGAAGAAAAAATTTTTTTGTGAAATTTTGAACTTTTCGACAGGTCCGCGTATGCAGAAAATTCAAGAAATTGCAAATTTTGGTGCGGAGGATTCAGAGTCGCCAAACAGGCCGGTTTGTGGGTGGGGTTGGTCCGTGAAGTCAAATCGGTCAAGGAAACACGCCTAACGGGGGTTCGCAAATGAAACAGGAAGGCGTGAGGCCAGGTAATGTTTCTCAATGGTTTCCTACTGCAATTAACAGGGATACTCAGTTCTATTCATCTCAGAGGTGTGAAAGCCCAGCCACGCAGGCGTTTGCGCGCTAAACCGTGGGAGATGGGTCGGAACGGCCTATGAAATCCCCACTTTTGGCCTGGAAATGCCCCGCGATGACAATGTCATTGTCTCCCGGGGCATTTCCAGGCCAAAAGTGGGGATTTCATAGGCTTTATATTTTTTTGGCTTAAAACTGTACTTGTTGGACAGGTCCGCGTATGCAGAAAATGTCAGTTTTTTTTAGCGTAAAAACTTAGCGTCACGAAACCGCCCCAAGGATGATGGGGTCTGTTCTGGGGTTGGAGTCGGTCAAGGTAACGCGCTTAACCAGGGTCCTGAAGCAGCGCGGATAGCGGGAGCCTCGATTATGCGTTTCAGGGGTCCCAAATATGAAAATTCTGCACTATTGCCTTCAGAGCTGTCTGACCACCTTAAAACAGGTTTTTGGGGCTTAGATCCACCTAAGATGCTGAGGAAACCCACATTCGGACCCGCTGAGGCCTTTTTAGGCCAAAACTGGAGAAAAAAATTTTCGTGAAATTTTGAACTTTTCGATAGGTCCGCGTATGCAGAAAACGTCAGTTTTTTGTGCGAAAAAACTTAGCGTCACGAAACCGCCCCAAGGATGATGGGGTCTGTTCGGGGGTTGGAGTCGGTCAAGGTAAAGTGCGTAACCAGGGTCCTGAAGCGGCGCGGAGAGCGGGGGCCTCGATTATGCGTTTCAGGGGTCCCAAATATGAAAATTCTGCACTATTGCCTTCAGAGCTGTCTGACCACCTTAAAACAGGTTTTTGGGGCTTAGATCCACCTAAGATGCTGAGGAAACTTACATTCGGACCCGCTGAGGCCATTTTAGGCCAAAACTGAAGAAAATTTTTTTTTTTAAATTTTGAACTTTTCGACAGGTCCGCGTATGCAGAATATTCAAGAAATTGCAAATTTTGGTGCGGAGGATTCAGTGTCGCCAAACAGGCCGGTTTGTGGGTGGGGTTGGTCCGTGAAGTCAAATCGGTCAAGGAAACGCGCCTAACGGGGGTTCGCAAATGAAACAGGAAGGCGTGAGGCCAGGTAATGTTTCTCAATGGTTTCCTACTGCAATTAACAGGGATACTCAGTTCTATTCATCTCAGAGGTGTGAAAGCCCAGCCACGCAGGCGTTTGCGCGCTAAACCGTGGCAGATGGGTCGGAACCGCCTATGAAATCCCCACTTTTTGGCCTGGAAATGCCCCGGGATGACAATGTCATTGTCTCCCGGGGCATTTCCAGGCCAAAAGTGGGGATTTCATAGGCTTTATATTTTTTTGGCTTAAAACTGTACTTGTTGGACAGGTCCGCGTATGCAGAAAATGTCAGTTTTTTTAGCGAAAAAACTTAGCGTCACGAAACCGCCCCAAGGATGATGGGTCTGTTCTGGGGTTGGAGTTGGTCAAGGTAACGCGCATAACCAGGGTCCTGAAGCGGCGCGGATAGCGGGGGCCTCGATTATGCGTTTCAGGGGTCCCAAATATGAAAATTCTGCACTATTGCCTTCAGAGCTGTCTGACCACCTTAAAACAGGTTTCTGGGGCTTAGATCCACCTAAGATGCTGAGGAAACCCACATTCGGACCCGCTGAGGCCTTTTTAGGCCAAAACTTGCGAAAAAAAATTTTCGTGAAATTTTGAACTTTTTCGATAGGTCCGCGTATGCATAAAACGTCAGATTTTGTGCGAAAAAACTTAGCGTCACGAAACCGCTCCAAGGATGATGGGGTCTGTTCGGGGGTTGGAGTCGGTCAAGGTAAAGTGCGTAACCAGGTCCTGAAGCGGCGCGGATAGCGGGGGCCTCGATTATGCGTTTCAGGGGTCCCAAATATGAAAATTCTGCACTATTGCCTTCAGAGCTGTCTGACCACCTTAAAACAGGTTTTTGGGGCTAAGATCCACCTAAGATGCTGAGGAAACTTACATTCGGACCCGCTGAGGCCATTTTAGGCCAAAACTGAAGAAAAAAATTTTGTGTGAAATTTTGAACTTTTCGACAGGTCCGCATATGCAGAAAATTCAAGAAATTGCAAATTTTGGTGCGGAGGATTCAGAGTCGCCAAACAGGCCGGTTTGTGGGTGGGGTTGGTCCGTGAAGTCAAATCGGTCAAGGAAACGCGCCTAACGGGGGTTCGCAAATGAAACAGGAAGGTGTGAGGCCAGGTAATGTTTCTCAATGGTTTCCTACTGCAATTAACAGGGATACTCAGTTCTATTCATCTCAGAGGTGTGAAAGCCCAGCCACGCAGGCGTTTGCGCGCTAAACCGTGGGAGATGGGTCGGAACCGCCTATCAAATCCCCACTTTTGGCCTGGAAATGCCCCGGGATGACAATGTCATTGTCTCCCGGGGCATTTCCAGGCCAAAAGTGGGGATTTCATAGGCTTTATATTTTTTTGGCTTAAAACTGTACTTGTTGGACAGGTCTGCGTATGCAGAAAATGTCAGTTTTTTTTAGCGAAAAAACTTAGCATCACAAAACCGATCCAAGGATGATGGGGTCTGTTCTGGGGTTGGAGTTGGTCAAGGTAACGCGCATAACCAGGGTCCTCAAGCGGCGCGGATAGCGGGGGCCTCGATTATGCGTTTCAGGGGTCCCAAATATGAAAATTCTACACTATTGCCTTCAGAGCTGTCTGACCACCTTAAAACAGGTTTTTGGGGCTTAGATCCACCTAAGATGCTGAGGAAACCCACATTCGGACCCGCTGAGGCCTTTTTAGGCCAAAACTGGAGAAAAAAATTTTTTCGTGAAATTTTGAACTTTTCGATAGGTCCGCGTATGCAGACAATTCAAGAAATTGCAAATTTTGGTGCGGAGGATTCAGAGTCGCCAAACAGGCCGGTTTGTGCGTGGGGTTGGTCCGTGAAGTCAAATCGGTCAAGGAAACGTGCCTAACGGGGGTTCGCAAATGAAACAGGAAGGCGTGAGGCCAGGTATTGTTTCTCAATGGTTTCCTACTGCAATTAACAGGGATACTCAGTTCTATTCATCTCAGAGGTGTGAAAGCCCAGCCACGCAGGCGTTTGCGCGCTAAACCGTGGGAGATGGGTCGGAACCGCCTATGAAATCCCCACTTTTGGCCTGGAAATACCCCGGGAGACAATGACAACCCCAGGCCAAAAGTGGAGATTTCATAGGCTTTATATTTTTTTGGCTTAAAACTGTACTTGTTGGACAGGTCCGCGTATGCAGAAAATGTCAGTTTTTTTTAGCGAAAAAACTTAGCGTCACGAAACCGCCCCAAGGATGATGGGGTCTGTTCTGGGGTTGGAGTTGGTCAAGGTAACGCGCATAACCAGGGTCCTGAAGCGGCGCGGATAGCGGGGGCCTCGTTTATGCGTTTTAGGGGTCCCAAATATGAAAATTCTGCACTATTGCCTTCAGAGCTGTCTGACTACCTTAAAACAGGTTTTTGGGGCTTAGATCCACCTAAGATGCTGAGGAAACTTACATTCGGACCCGCTGAGGCCATTTTAGGCCAAAACTGAAGAAATTTTTTTTTTGTGAAATTTGAACTTTTCGACAGGTCCGTGTATGCAGAAAATTCAAGAAACTGCAAATTTTGGTGCGGAGAATTCAGAGTCGCCAAACAGGCCGGTTTATTGGTGGGGTTGGTCCGTGAGGTCAAATCGGTCAAGGAAACGCGCCTAACGGGGGTTCGCAAATGAAACAGGAAGGCGTGAGGCCAGGTAATGTTTCTCAATGGTTTCCTACTGCAATTAACAGGGATACTCAGTTCTATTCATCTCAGAGGTGTGAAAGCCCAGCCACGCAGGCGTTTGCGCGCTAAACCGTGGGAGGTGGGTCGGAACCGCCTATGAAATCCCCACTTTTGGCCTGGAAATGCCCGGGATGACAATGTCATTGTCTCCCGGGGCATTTCCAGGCCAAAAGTGGGGATTTCATAGGCTTTATATTTTTTTGGCTTAAAACTGTACTTGTTGGACAGGTCCGCGTATGCAGAAAATGTCAGTTTTTTTTAGCGAAAAAACTTAGCGTCACGAAACCGCCCCAAGGATGATGGGGTCTGTTCTGGGGTTGGAGTCGGTCAAGGTAACGCGCTTAACCAGGGTCCTGAAGCGGCGCGGATAGCGGGGGCCTCGATTATGCGTTTCAGAGGTCCCAAATATGAAAATTCTGCACTATTGCCTTCAGAGCTGTCTGACCACCTTAAAACAGGGTTTTGGGGCTTAGATCCACCTAAGATGCTGAGGAAACCCACATTCGGACCCGCTGAGGCCTTTTTTAGGCCAAAACTGGAGAAAAAATTTTTTCGTGAAATTTTGAACTTTTCGATAGGTCCGCGTATGCAGAAAACGTCAGTTTTTTTGTGCGAAAAAACTTAGCGTCACGAAACCGCCCCAAGGATGATGGGGTCTGTCGGGGGTTGGAGTCGGTCAAGGTAAAGTGCGTAACCAGGGTCCTGAAGCGGCGCGGAGAGCGGGGGCCTCGATTATGCGTTTCAGGGGTCCCAAATATGAAAATTCTGCACTATTGCCTTCAGAGCTGTCTGACCACCTTTAAAACAGGTTTTTGGGGCTTAGATCCACCTAAGATGCTGAGGAAACTTACATTCGGACCCGCAGAGGCCATTTTAGGCCAAAACTGAAGAAAAAATTTT